>JARQOC010000002.1:12423608-12893608 GCA_033576535.1 Allobates femoralis
GTGATCCCAGGGCCATGGGAAACGCAGAATAAGATCAATGAATCTCTGCTGTCCCAGATGTCCTCCATGTCGCAAACCCTGGAGGCACTGCATAGGAGACTGGAGAACCCAGCTACTCCTCCTAGTTACCCCCGGGTGTCTCTTACTTCTGCTGTAAGACCCCCTAAGCGAGCCCGTGAGGCTTCTCCTGAGCTCCAGACTCTCTCTGAGGAGGAGCGTTCCTCTGATGGTGAGGAAGATGATGGGGGTTCTACTCTTGGGTCTATGTCTGAACCTCCAGATGGGGTGGAGGATCTGGTGTCCTCCATCAATGAGACATTGCGTCTTGTCACTCCTCCTGAGGAGGTGACTGTACACCCCAAGGAGATATACCAATGGCTGCGGCCAGAGGCTAGACCAAGTGGCTCCTTCATGGACCACACTAATTTCGGAAGGGTGATTAAAGCTCCCAGGTTGCATCCTGGGCGGCGTTATGTCCGTAAAACTAAGGACAATCGCTTTCCCTTTCCCCAGGAGGCGCTCCAGGAATGGTCGCAGTCTCCCAAGGTGGATGCTTCCATGACTAGGATTGCTGCGCGCTCCTTGTTTTCTGCCTCTGATAGCTCCTCATTGAAGGATGCTACTGATAGACAGGTCGAGCAACTCGCCAAGTCTTCCTATGAGGCTGTGGGGTCTTCGTTTGCCCCTAATTTTGCCGCGGTCTGGACCCTACAAGCGATTACTATCTGTTTGGATGGTATCACTGATATAGCTAGGTCCAGTCCAGAGGTCCTGGCTCTCACTGAGAGAGCAAGGGCCTATGCGGACTATGCCAGGACGGCATCTTTGGAAACTGCCACTCGCTCTGCTGTGGCCTCGGCCAATGCAATTGCGATCCGCAGGCTGTTGTGGCTGCGTCTTTGGGACTCAGATGCCACATCTAAGAAGATTTTACAAAATCTTCCGTTCGCTGGTGACAGGCTTTTTGGCACCGAACTGGACAAATTGATAAAGGATTCTGCTGAGTCTAAGATACCGCAGAACAAGCCTAAGCCACGGTACACCGTGAAAAGGAACCCTAAGCAGTGGTCCTTTCGCTCCGGTTCACAGTCATCAACGGCGTCCACTCGCTCAGACCGAGGGGCAAGCCTGCTACTCAGTGGCGTTCCAAGAGTCGTCAGAAGAAGCCGGCGGGGGCAGCGGCTGCCACCCCCAAGCCCGCCTCGACATGACTCGCTCTCTCATCCTGCCTCCCCACAGGTGGGGGGCCGCCTGTCCCGCTTTCAGGACAAGTGGCTTCTTCACATTCACGATCAGTGGGTTCGAGACGTAGTCTCAAGAGGTTACAGGATAGAGCTGACGTCACGACCAATACACCGATTCCATCGGTCGGTTCCATCACCAGAAAAGGCTCAGGCTTTTCACCTGGTGTTGGAGGGACTCCGCAGAGACGGAGTGGTGGTCCCTGTGCCCATGGAAGAGAGGTTCAGGGGTTTTTACTCCAACCTCTTTATTGTCCCAAAGAAGGACGGCTCTTTTCGCCCGGTGTTGGACCTCAAGTTGTTCAACCGTCACGTGTTGGTTCGGAAGTTCCGCATGGAATCCCTGCGCTCAGTGATCGCTGCTGTGTCACAGGGAGACTTCCTAGCGTCCATCGATATCAGGGACGCTTACCTTCACGTCCCCATTGCACCAGCTCATCAGCGCTGGTTGAGATTCGCAGTGGGGGAAGAGCACTTCCAATTTGTGGCACTGCCATTCGGGCTAGCCTCAGCACCACGGGTGTTCACAAAGGTGATGGCCTCCATGATGGCTCTCCTGCATGCGCAGGGACACGCCGTCATACCCTATTTGGACGACCTGTTGGTCAGGGCGCCATCGGAAGACCTTTGTCGGGTGAGCCTGGAGGCGACCATGAAGTCCCTGGAACGGTTCGGGTGGCTTATCAACATTCAAAAGTCGACCCTGGTTCCGACCCAGTCATTGACATATCTGGGCATGGACTTCCACACGGACTCGGCCCTGGTGTCCCTACCTCAAGCCAAGCAGCTTGCGATCCAATCAGGAGTGCAGAATGTCCTCCTGTCTCCACAGTCATCCCTACGGGTATTGATGAGACTGGTGGGTCGCATGGTAGCGGCGATAGAGGCGGTGCCGTTCGCACAGTTTCGCCTCCGTCCTCTCCAGCTGGAGATTCTTCGCAGATGGGACAAGAGGACGATTTCGTTGAATCGGCTGGTGACGCTGTCACAACCAACCAGGGATTCCCTACAGTGGTGGCTACAGCCACATCATCTGTCACGGGGACGGTCCTTCCTAAAACCGTCATGGTTAGTGGTGACCACCGACGCCAGTCTGAAGGGCTGGGGTGCGGTGTTCTCGCACCACAGGGCTCAAGGCCTCTGGACTCAGTCGGAGTCGGCGTTGCAGATCAACGTGCTGGAGATCAAGGCGGTCTATCTGGCGCTCCTGGCGTTTCAGAAATTCCTGTCAGGACAACCCATTCGGGTACAGTCCGACAATGCGACGGCCGTCGCCTACATAAATCATCAGGGAGGGACCAGAAGTGCTCAGGCCCTCACCGAAGTCCACCGCATTCTAGCTTGGGTGGAGGAAAACGGCTGCCTGATCTCCGCAGTTCACATCCCAGGGGTCGAGAACTGGGAGGCCGACTATCTGAGCCGACAGGGGATGGACGCCGGAGAGTGGTCCCTTCATCCAGACGTCTTCCGGGACATCTGCGGCAGATGGGGCACTCCGGACGTAGATCTGATGGCCTCACGGCTGAATCATCAGGTGTCCCAATACGTGGCGAGATCATGGGATCCTCAGTCTCTGGGGGCGGATGCCCGGATCCTGAGTTGGTCCAGATTCCAGCTGCCATATGTGTTCCCGCCTCTAGCTCTGATTCCCAGGGTCCTGTGGAAGATCAGGACGGAATGCAGAGTAGCCATTCTAGTGGCTCCAGATTGGCCCAGGAGGTCCTGGTACCCGGACCTGTGGCAACTGTCAGGCGGACACCGGTGGGCTCTTCCAGAGCGCGCAGATCTTCTCGCGCAAGGCCCATTCTTCCACCTCAATTCCAGGGCCCTCAGATTGACTGCATGGCTCTTGAGGCCTGGCTGCTGACATCCAGAGGTTTCTCTCCTACAGTGGTTGCCACTATGAATCGGGCAAGGAAACCTGTTTCCAGGAAGATATACCACAGAACGTGGAAAATCTTTTTTACCTGGTGTGCCTCTGGTGGTCACTCTCCGTGGCCGTTGTCTATTCCGACATTGTTGGCCTTCCTACAGTCGGGCTTGGAGTTGGGATTATCCCTTGGCTCTCTGAAAGGTCAAGTATCAGCACTTTCCGTGCTATTTGACAGGCGCTTGGCGCTCCTCCCGAAGGTCCGCCAATTTCTGCAGGGGGTGTCTCGGGTGGTTCCGCCCTACAGGCGGCCCCTGGACCCTTGGGACCTCAACAGGGTCCTAGCGGCACTGCAGAAACCGCCGTTTGAGCCACTGAGAGACATCTCTCTCTCTCGTCTGTCCCAGAAGGTGGTCTTTCTGGTGGCGATTACGTCTCTGAGAAGGGTCTCAGAATTGGCTGCACTTTCGTGCAAGTCACCCTTTCTGGTGGTTCACCAGGACAAGGTGGTGTTGCGCCCACGGCCTGAATTTTTGCCGAAGGTGGTTTCAACATTCCACTTGAACCAGGAGATTGTTCTCCCATCATTTTGCCCCGCTCCCGTTCATCAGGTTGAGCGCGACCTCCATACTCTGGATCTCGTGAGAGCTGTACGCATTTATGTGTCCAGGACCGCCTCCTTTAGGAGTTCGGATTCCTTATTTGTCCTCACGATGGGTCGCTGTAAGGGGTCCGCGGCTTCAAGGTCAACCTTGGCCAGATGGATCAAGGCTCCCATTCAGGAGGCTTACCGGTCTTCTGGTTTGCCTCTCCCGGTGGGTTTGAAGGCACACTCTACTAGAGCTGTAGGTGCCTCTTGGGCCTTGCGACATCGAGCTTCTGCTCTACAGGTGTGTCAAGCGGCCACTTGGTCCAGCCTGCACACTTTCTCTAAGCACTATATGGTGCATGCCCATGCCTCTGCGGATGCGAGTTTGGGCAGGCGGGTTCTCCAGGCGGCGGTTGCCCACCTTTAAAAGGGAACCATGTGTTTTCCGTCTTGTTGAGGAACTCTTCCCGCCCTGGGGTATTGCTTTAGGACATCCCCATTGTCTGGGTCTCCCATTATGATGATCAGAAAAAAGAGAATTTTGTTTACGTACCGTAAATTCTTTTTTCTTGAATCATCAATGGGAGACCCAGCACCCACCCAGTTGTTACGTTGCATGTTTGCATTTGATCTGTTCTCTGTTGAGACAGTGTTTCCGGGTTGTTACACCGTCTGTGCACGGCATTCTTCCCGATGTTTCGGGTGTGGTTTATTTCTCCTCGCAGCTTATGGACTAAACTGAGGATGTCTCCTACGGTGGGGGTTTATAAGCGGAGGAGGCGGTGCTACAAACTTGTAGTACCTAGTGTGACCTCCGGAGGGCAGCGCCCTAAACCCCATTGTCTGGGTCTCCCATTGATGATTCAAGAAAAAAGAATTTACGGTACGTAAACAAAATTCTCTTTATATAGTATATAGGGATCAGTATACAGGCTCCCCTCCTCCTCATACACCTGTACAGTTGTACAGTGTATATATATATATATATATATATATATATATATAGGGATCAGTATACAGGCTCTCCTCCTCATACACCTGTACAGTATATATATAGTATATAGGGATCAGTATACAGGCTCTCCTCCTCCTCATACACCTGTACAGTGTATATATATATATATATATATAGTATATAGGGATCAGTATACAGGCTCCCCTCCTCCTCATACACCTGTACAGTTGTACAGTGTATATATATATATATATATATATATATATATATATATATAGGGATCAGTATACAGGCTCTCCTCCTCATACACTTGTACAGTGTATATATATAGTATATAGTGATCAGTATACAGGCTCCCCTCCTCCTCATACACCTGTACAGTGTACATATATATAGTATATAGTGATCAGTATACAGGCTTTCCTCCTCCTCATACACCTGTACAGTGTATATATATATATATAGTATCTAGTGATCAGTAAACAGGCTCTCCTCATACATCTGTAAAGTGTATATATATAGTATATAGTGATCAGTATACAGGCTCTCCTCCTCCTCATACACCTGTGCAGTGTATATATATATAGTATATAGTGATCAGTATACAGGCTCTCCTCCTCCTCATACACCTGTACAGTATATATATAGTATATAGGGATCAGTGTACAGGCTCTCCTCCTCCTCATACACCTGTACAGTGTGTATATATATATATATATATATATATATATATATATATAGTATATAGGGATCAGTATACAGGCTCCCCTCCTCCTAGGGATCAGTATGCAGGCTCTCCTCCTCATACACCTGTACAGTGTATATATATATATATAGTATATAGTGATCAGTATACAGGCTCCCCTCCTCCTCATACACCTGTACAGTGTGTATATATATATATAGTATATAGGGATCAGTATACAGGCTCTCCTTCTCCTCATACACCTGTACAGTGTATATATATATATAGTATATAGTGATTAGTATTCAGGCTCCCCTCCTCCTCATACACCTGTACAGTGTGTATATATATATATATATATATATACTAGCTGTGAGCCCGATTCTAAAGAATCGGGTAGTCTAGAATCTATATATAGTTTATTTAGTAATAGTTAGGGGAGTGCGGTGAAATTAATTGTGTGTATACAGGCGGCTCAGTGGGTAGCAGAGTATATGGTGGCTCAGTGGTCAGCAGTGAGTGCGGCGGCTCAGTGGTCAGCAGTGAGTGCGGCGGCTCAGTGGTCAGCAGTGAGTGCGGCGGCTCAGTGGTCAGCAGTGAGTGCGGCGGCTCAGTGGTCAGCAGTGAGTGCGGCGGCTCAGTGGTCAGCAGTGAGTGCGGCGGCTCAGTGGTCAGCAGTGAGTGCGGCGGCTCAGTGGTCAGCAGTGAGTGCGGCGGCTCAGTGGTCAGCAGTGAGTGCGGCGGCTCAGTGGTCAGCAGTGAGTGGGGCGGCTCAGTGGTCAGCAGTGAGTGGGGCGGCTCAGTGGTCAGCAGTGAGTGGGGCGGCTCAGTGGATAGCAGTGAGTGGGGCGGCGCAGTGGTCAGCAGTGAGTGGGGCGGCGCAGTGGTCAGCAGTGAGTGCGGCGGCTCAGTGGTCAGCAGTGAGTGCGGCGGCTCAGTGGTCAGCAGTGAGTGCGGCGGCTCAGTGGTCAGCAGTGAGTGCGGCGGGTCAGTGGTCAGCAGTGAGTGCGGCGGGTCAGTGGTCAGCAGTGAGTGCGGCGGCTCAGTGGTCAGCAGTGAGTGCGGCGGCTCAGTGGTCAGCAGTGAGTGCGGCGGCTCAGTGGTCAGCAGTGAGTGCGGCGGCTCAGTGGTCAGCAGTGAGTGCGGCGGCTGAGTGGTCAGCGCAGGACGGGGGCTCTGTGGTCAGCGCAGGACGGCGGCTCTGTGGTCAGCGCAGGACGGCGGCTCTGTGGTCAGCGCAGGACGGCGGCTCTGTGGTCAGCGCAGGCTAGGTGGGCGGAGCCACATCGGGAGTGCCGCGAGGTGGGCGGAGCCACGGCGGGAGTGCCACGAGGTGGGCGGAGCCACGGCGGGAGTGACGCGAGGTGGGCAGAGCCACGGCGGGAGTGCCGCGAGGTGGGCGGAGCCACACCGGGAGCGCCGCGAGGTGGGCGGAGCCACGCCGGGAGCCGTGTAGCGGGATGGCGGCGGGGTAACGTCTTTGACGACGGAAGTGGCGCCGAATATGACGGAAGTGCGCTACGGCAATTATATATTAGACTAGCTGTGAGCCCGATTCTAAAGAATCGGGTAGTCTAGAATCTATATATAGTTTATTTAGTAATAGTTAGGGGAGTGCGGTGAAATTAATTGTGTGTATACAGGCGGCTCAGTGGGTAGCAGAGTATATGGTGGCTCAGTGGTCAGCAGTGAGTGCGGCGGCTCAGTGGTCAGCAGTGAGTGCGGCGGCTCAGTGGTCAGCAGTGAGTGCGGCGGCTCAGTGGTCAGCAGTGAGTGTGGCGGCTCAGTGGTCAGCAGTGAGTGCGGCGGCTCAGTGGTCAGCAGTGAGTGCGGCGGCTCAGTGGTCAGCAGTGAGTGCGGCGGCTCAGTGGTCAGCAGTGAGTGCGGCGGCTCAGTGGTCAGCAGTGAGTGCGGCGGCTCAGTGGTCAGCAGTGAGTGCGGCGGCTCAGTGGTCAGCAGTGAGTGCGGCGGCTCAGTGGTCAGCAGTGAGTGTGGCGGCTCTGTGGTCGGCGCAGGACGGGGGCTCTGTGGTCGGCGCAGGACGGGGGCTCTGTGGTCAGCGCAGGACGGGGGCTCTGTGGTCAGCGCAGGACGGGGGCTCTGTGGTCAGCGCAGGACGGGGGCTCTGTGGTCAGCGCAGGACGGGGGCTCTGTGTATAGTGTACAGTGTATTTATATATATATATATATATATATAGTATATAGTGATCAGTATCAGGGTGGATAAAAATCAATGTTTTTTTTTAAAAAATCAAAAAAATCGGATTTTTTTTATTTAAATCGGATTTTTTTTATTTAAATCGGATTTTTTTGATTTAAATCGGATTTTTTTTATTTAAATCTGATTTTTTTCAATAAACTGCTTTTTGAGGAAAATATTTTACCATCCAAAGGTTCTTCCATCATGAGATAAAGCTGAGTTGTTTAACTCAGTAGAATAAAGGCTGTATATGTGTAACATTCACAATGCCATGCTCTTCCAGAGGTTTCTGTAGGATTAGTGGGCAGTTTCTCTCCTATATTATCACAGACGCTCGCTTTACTTACGCAGTTCTCAAAACTGAATTTGACTCCGCAGAGGTCCCAGCCTCTTCTTCACGGCAAAAATGTTACAACATGATTCGTCGACAAGTGAGCTACAGAGGACAGCAGGGACAGTAGTATTTAAGTTTTTCATGTGTCGGCTGGGCTGACAGTCTAAGTTTCTTAAAATATACCGTATATACTCGCGTATAAGCCGAGTTTTTCAGCCCAAAAATTGGGCTGAAAGTACCCCCCTCGGTTTATACGCGAGTCAGTGACGGTATACAGCAGCCACAGCAGCCTCAGTAATCCAGGGCCCCCCCAGCCTTGCTCCGGTAACCTGTAAAGTAAAATATACTTATCACTGTCCCGCTGCCGTCCGTGCCCGCCGCTGCCGACATCCCCGATCCTCCATCTTCATGCGTCTTCTTCCTGTTTCCTGTGTTCGTCGCAGGCAATGACGTCATTGCCGGCGCCGAACACAGGAAGTCGGAAGAAGACGCATGAAGATGGAGGATCGCGGATGTCGGCAGCTGCGGGCGCGGACGGCAGCGGGACAGTGATAAGTATATTTTTCTTTACAGGTTACCGGAGTAAGGCTGGGGGGGCCCTGGATTACTGGGGCTGCTGTATACTACCGCTGGGGCTGCTGTATACTACCGCTGGGGCTGCTATATACTACCACTGGGGCTGCTATATACTACCACTGGGGCTGCTATATACTACCACTGGGGCTGCTTGGGATGCTATATACTACCACTGGGGCTGCTGTATACTACCACTGGGGCTGCTGTATACTACCACTGGGGAGGCCTGTATACCACTGGGGGGGGCCTGTATACCACACTGCTGGGGGCTGTATACCTGTGCTGGGATCCACCCTCGGCTTATACACGAGTCAATAGGTTTTTCCAGATTTTTGGGGCAAAAGTAGGGGGTCGGCTTATACACGGGTCGGCTTATACACGAGTATATACGGTATATATATTTTGTTTAGCCAAATTAGTTAACAAACATGGATGTTTGTTTAAGCAAATAACTTATGCTGTAATGTTGTTATTGTTTCAGTTGAATAAATCTATTTAAATTTTTATTAAGGTCAGGATTATTTTTCTCCTTCCCTAAGTACAACAGAACAGTGGTGTCCAAATATGAATGATTAACCCATTAAACTGGGGAGAAAAAAGTAATATAAAAAGTGATTCTAAAAATCTTCATCTACTTGCATGTTAAAGTAGCAAGAACTAGTTTAGGTAGAAACTTTGATTTAAATCACTGATTTAAATCAAGCCTTACTGACTAGTGATTTAAATCAAATCCACCCTGATCAGTATACAGGCTCTCCTCCTCCTCATACACCTGTACAGTGTATATATATATATATACTAGCTGTAAGCCCGATGCAAATGCATCGGGTGTCTAGAATCTTTTTATATTTGACTTGCGGCAGGTGCGGCGGCTGAGGTAGCGACTCGCAATGGCCTCGCGGCCATTGCTCGCGCTACACAGCGACTCGCAATGGATCCCCATACAAAGTATAGGGGGACTTGCGGCAGGTGCGGCAGCTGAGGTAGCGACTCGCAATGGCCTCGCGGCCATTGCTCGCGCTACCTCAGCGGTAAATCGCTAACTTTGTGGCCGAGCCTCTGGTTCTATTTTCGGCCAGCGACTCGCAATGGCCGCTTCGCGGCCATTGCTCGCGCGTGGTGACGTCACATAGTGACATAGCCACGGCGTTTTCGGGGTCCGACACGATTTTGACTACGGCAATTATATAGTAGATATATATATATAGTATATAGTGACCAGTATACAGGCTCTCCTCCTCATACACCTGTGTAGTGTGTGTGTGTATATTGGTGATCAGTATAGAGGCTGTCATTCCTGTCTCCACAGATTGTCCGCTCCTGTGATCAGGGCTTTCACTCCTCCATTGTTACTTTCTATCTGTCATTGTTTGGTCCCTTCTTAGTAAGTTTTGTGATATCTGCTGCTCTGTGTAGGAATATTATTCTGTCAGCAGGGTTAATTACTATACAGTACAGCCCTGGGCAATATTGTCACTGCCACGCTGATTACACTGATACCTGTAGTGAAGGATACATTTTTTGCACGCTGTATTATTATTATCATCTTTCTGTGAAGATTTTTCATGCGGACGACATCACAAACGGTGACTGCTCTATGGCGTTGGCTGTCTCTCCCCCTGTCCGTTCTCCACCCCTTCCCCGCCCCCCCCCCCTCCCCGTGTGCGGTCTCCATTAATCTTCCCTGTGCTCTGTCTTCTCTCATGTGCTCCCTTTGTTGCCCGTGCGATTGTCCTGCCCAGGCCCAGGGGAACTCAGGTCTCGGGCGCGGGGTTTAGGAAGTCACAGGTAGCGGTGCCTGAGGCTGTGGGCCTGGTGGGCAATGAAAAATGGGGAATAATAAAAATGTCAAGTCATGACGCCACCTGTAGGTTCCGGTGATGGCAGCGGCGCTGCTAGGGCCTCCAGGGTGATGGGCGGCAGCAAGATGGAGTGGCCCCCTACAGGAGGAGCGGGGTCCCTGGGGCTATGGGATGTGATGGTTGAATAGGGCAGCACAGTCATCTCTGCACAAGGTTGGAATAAGGGGAGCACAGTCAGTGTGGTGCAGGTGGAAGGAGGGACACGCACACATAAAAGTCTTTTGGTACCTTTACTGATCTGTTATGGGTACACACGTCTGGAGTGAAGGGAAAACACCTTAGGATCTCCACAGCGAGTAGGGTTGTAGGCCTCCTTATTTAGCTTGCTTGTTCTGAGTCTGGCAGGTGTGGAACCTAACCAGACCATTACTTCTCTCTCTCTTTCCACACCCGGGTTGCTGCACTGAGGGTTCTCTCTTGGGCTACCACCGTCATCTCTCCACAGTCCCTGGCTCTCAACTGTTGGTGCTGCGGGTGTCCGGGAAGCTAAGCCTCCTCGTGATGCTGGATTCTCTGCTGGGTTTATCTGTTCTGTCCCTGCAGACTCGGACTCCAGTGACCGGAACTCTGGTGGGGTGAGCCGGAATGGCTCCTCTGCCCCCGGTAACGTATTTTCTCGCCGGGGCATGTTAGATGAGCCTAATGAGCCCCCCGGAAGTGAGAGGAGCAGACAGACGGCGCTGGAGGGAGGTGAGAGGAGAAGACAGACGGCGCTGGAGGGAGGTGAGAGGAGCAGACAGACGGCGCTGGAGGGAGGTGAGAGGAGCAGACAGACGGCGCTGGAGGGAGGTGAGAGGAGCAGACAGACGGCGCTGGAGGGAGGTGAGAGGAGCAGACAGACGGCGCTGGAGGGAGGTGAGAGGAGCAGACAGACGGCGCTGGAGGGAGGTGAGAGGAGCAGACAGACGGCGCTGGAGGGAGGTGAGATCAGTTTTTGACAAAAAAAGGACTCAAAACATATTGCATTTTTGATGTGTTTATGCTGATTTTTTTTTTTTTATTACAGTGGGGGTCAATGGAGAAAACAGTGGAGAAGAACAGATCAGTAATGACACGCTCATTCTTTTTCTGGATGTGTTTTCTAACCCCAAAAATGGACCAATAAAAAACGCAGCATCTGAACAGCATTTCTGAAAACTCATTGACTTTTCTGGGCATCACATGAAATGCAAAAATGGATGAAAAACGCACTGTGTGACCATACATCAATAGAAACATGTCACCACTTCTGGATTTATCACCCACTGCTGGTTTTGGCTACAAATACTGAGGTCAAAACTCACCAAATCTTCAATATGTGCACGAGGCTTGAGACACAAGTGACCTAGGAGTCAGGCCATGTTCACATATTGAGGATTTGGTGAGTTTTGACCTCAGAATTTTTAAGCCAAAAACTGTAGTGGGAGATAAATCCAGAAGTGGTGACGTGATAGGCTACCTTCACATTTGCGTTCCCCCTCCGCAGCATTCTGAGGAGGGGATCCGCGATGTGACCGCAGCGGCCGCCAGCTCCTATCTTTATAATGGGAGCGCACGGTGCTGCACTTGACAGCGCATGACCGTGCGCACCCATTCACTCCCATATGTGATCTGTGCGCAGGCGGAAGCCTGCGCACAAATCAGACAGTCTCGTCCGCACCAGGAATGCAACATGTCGCATCCCTGGTGCGGACAAGACTGTAATTTGTGCGCAGGCGTCTGCCTGCGCACAGATCACATATGGGAGTGAATGGTGCGCACGGTCATGCGCTGTCAAGCGCAGCACCGTGCGCTCCCATTATAAAGATAGGAGCTGGCGGCCACTGCGGACACATTGTGGCTCCCCTCCGCAGAACACTGCGGAGGGGTCCGCAAATGTGAACCCACCCTTAATATTATACTTTTCCTCTGTTCCCCTCCTGGTTTTGTCTACAAATACTGAGGTAAAAAAGTCACCAACTCCTCAATGTGTGAATGTCACCCAAGTCTTAGGTCACTTGTGTCTCAGGCCTCGTGCATAAATTGAGGATTCAGTGAGTTTTTACCTCCTAATATGTAGCCAAAGCCTGGAGGGGAACAATCAGAAAAGTATAATAGAAACATGTCACCACTTCTGGATTTATCACCCACTGCTGACTGTGGCTACAAATACTGAGGTCAAAATCTCACCAAATCCTCACTATATGCACGAGGCCTAGTAAGACATCACTTCATCCATCAGACCACCTGCACATGATGAGGATTTGGTGAGTTTTTTCCTCAGTACAAGAGGATAATTTATTTCAGTAATTCAATACATAAAGTGAACATACCGTTGTGGCCAAAAGTATTGACACCCCTGCAATTCTGTCAGATAATCCTCAGTTTCTTCCTGAAAATGATTGCAATCACAAATTCTTTGGTATTATTATCTTCATTTAATTTGTCTTCAATGAAAAAACAAAAAAAGAATTGTCCTAAAGCCAAATTGGATCTAATTCCACCAAACATAAAAAGGGGGTGGACAAAAGTAGTGGCACTGTTAGAAAAGTCATGTGATGCTTCTGTAATTTGTGTAATTAACAGCACCTGTAATTTACCTGTGGCACCTAACAGGTGTTGGCAATAACTAAATCACACTTGCAGCCAGTTGACATGGATTAAAGTTGACTCAACCTCTGTCCTGTGTCCTTGTGTGTACCACATTGAGCATGGAGAAAAGAAAGAAGACCAAATAACTGTCTGAGGACTTGAGAAACCAAATTGTGAGGAAGCATGAGCAATCTCAAGGCTACAAGTCCATCTCCAAAGACCTGAATGTTCCTGTGTCTACCGTGCGCAGTGTCATCAAGAAGTGTAAAGCCCATGGCACTATGGCTAACCTCCCTAGATGTGGACGGAAAAGAAAAATTGAGAGATTTCAACGCAAGATTGTGCGGATGGTGGATAAAGAACCTCGACTAACATCCAAACAAGTTCAAGCTGCCCTGCAGTCCGAGGGTACAACAGTGTCAACCCGTACTATCCGTCGGCGTCTAAATGAAAAGGGACTGTATGGTAGGAGACCCAGGAAGACCCCACTTCTTACCCTGAGACATAAAAAAGTCAGGCTGGAGTTTGCCAAAACTTACCTGAGAAAACCTAAAACGTTTTGGAAGAATGTTCTCTGGTCAGAGGAGACAAAAGTAGAGCAAAGGGCAAAGGCATCAACATAGAGTTTACAGAGAAAAAAAGAGGCATTCAAAGAAAAGAACACGCTCCCTACAGTCAGACATGGCGGAGGCTCCCTGATGTTTTGGGGTTGCTTTGCTGCCTCTGGCACTGGACTGCTTGACCGTGTGCATGGCTTTATGAAGTCTGAAGACTACCAACACATTGTGCAGCATAATGTAGGGCCCAGTGTGAGAAAGCTGGGTCTCCCTCAGAGGTCATGGGTCTTCCAGCAGGACAATGACCCAAAACACACTTCAAAAAGCACTAGAAAATGGTGTGAGAGAAAGCACTGGAGACTTCTAAGGTGGCAGCAATGAGTCCAGACCTGAATCCCATAGAACACCTGTGGAGAGATCTAACAATGGCAGTTTGGAGAAGGCGCCTTCACATATCAGGGACCTGGAGCAGTTTGCCAAAGAAGAATGGTGTAAAATCCCAGCAGAGCATTGTAAGAAACTCATTGATGGTTACCGGAAGCGGCTGATCGCAGTTATTTTGGCTAAAGGTTGTGCAACCAAGTATTAGGCTGAGGGTGCCAATACTTTTGTCTGGCCCATTTTTGGAGTTTTGTGTGAAATGATCAATGTTTTGCTTTTTGCTTCATTCTCTTTTGTGTTTTTTCATTGAAGACAAATTAAATGAAGATAATAATAGCAAAGAATTTGTGATTGCAATCATTGTCAGGAAGAAACTGAGGATTATCTGACAGAATTGCAGGGGTGTCAATACTTTTGGCAACAACTGTATACATTATATAGAGTCATTACACACAGAGGGATCTATTTCATGTGTTTATTTCTGTTAATGTTGATGATTAATTAAAACCCAAAGGTCATTATCTCAGAAAATTAAAGTATGGAGGAACAAGGGTCTGAGAGATAAAATATGACCTAAATAGGTATCAGAGGCTTCACCTTGTGTGGTTGTGAGAGTCACAACCACTATAAAAGCAGATCACAGCTGCTGCAGTCCCCAGCGTGGTGCATATAGAGTAGGGAGGATGAATGGTTAAACACCGCGCTGCTGTATTCCACCAGACATCAAAGGGGGAATATAATATTGATTTATTAGTCAACGCAGTGCAGGGCTCCCGGAAACATGGCAATATGATACTGATTTTTGATAATATTGTAACTCATTGAGATGCTCTATTATATAGACACAGGCGCCCCGATTCATGATCACATTTACAGCTGTATTGTGACATAAAGAGGTTTGTAATGTATAATTTTGCTGCAGCTGAGGCTGGGATGATATGTGCAGTTTTTACCTTTCTCTGACACTTTTGCTCTTGCAGGGGAAGGGGGTCATGATATATACACTACATATGGAGGAGGGGATAGATGTCAGTCTGGGCGGCCCCGGCCCGGTCATACACATATATACCATATATGTGGTCATGTGACATCCTGATCCCTTCACTCTATAGAGATCTGCTGCATGTACAGGCTCCTTTGTACTCTGCTGCCATCTGCTGGCCACTGTTATAATGTGCAGTTCCTATATTTGTAGCTGTGATTTCCCAGCATGCCTCTCTGTAACTCCTCCATCTTGTCTCCTCACAGCCTTTCTCTCGGGTTTGCACCATCTTGGCAGCAGGACTGAGGAGGATTCTCCTGTGACCTCCATCCTCCATCTTGTATCCCTCATCATACCAAGATACAGTGAGTACAATCTCTGACGGCTCAATACAGAAGTGGTGACCTGTTTCTATTACACTTCTCCTCTGATTCTTCCACTCCTGGTTTTGGCTACAAATTCTGAGGTAAAAACTCTCCAAATGATTATATGATGTGACCCCACAGCTCGGGAGCTCTCTGGAAATGTGCACATTGAGGATTTGGTGAATTTTTACCTCAGGATTTTTAGCCAAAACCAGGAGTGGAAGAATCAGAGGAAAAGTCTAATAGAAACATGTCACCCCTCCTGTATTATCACCCACTACTGACTGTGGCTACAAATTCTGAGGTAAAAACTCCAAATTCTCCACATGTGCACGTGGCCAAAATAATTTTTTTTTTCAAAATCCTCTTCATGAGAAGCAAAAAGAAGTCTGCCGATAATAAGTACACCCTGTGACCAAATCATCAGCAGAATGTTCCTGCCACGTGTGAACAGGGGCCTAAGTGATGTCCCTTCCGCACATGTTGGTCCAATATTTGTCAGTATCCTATGAGAGGCTCAGGCCACGTGCACATATTGAGGATTTGGTGAGTTTTTTTCCCTCTGTATTTGTAGCCAAAACCAGGAGTGGGTGACAAATGCAGACGGGGTTCCCATGTTTCTATTATACTCTTTCTTCCTAGTTTTGGTTTTCAAATACTGAGGTAAAAAATCCACCAAATCCTCCCCGTGTGCATGTAGCCTTACGGCTTGATAACTCTTAGGCTGTGTGCCCACATACCGGCTTTGTGCCGGTGGGCGGATGGGCGGACCCGCCAGGAAGCTCTGCAGGCGTCCACCGGCTTCCTGGCGGGTATGTGAGGCAGGTGCGGGCGGGTGCTGCGGGCGGGTGCACAGCGGTTAGCGCCGTCGGTTCTGCAGCGGCTGGGAGCAGCACATGATTCTGCTTGCAGCCGCTGCAGAACCGGCCGGTTTATAGGACATGCTCATTCTTTGCTAACCCGCTGGGAACCCAGCGGGTTAGCAACAGATGAGCATGTGTAAACCGCCGCTGTGTGCACAGCGGGTGTCGGTTTACATAGGTTTTAATGTTAATCCAAACGCCGGTTTGGATTAACATAAATTTACATAAAACTTCTAAACCGGCCCTAACCCGGCATGTGGGCACACACCCTAAGGCCTCGTGCCCATGTCGAGTATTTGGTGGTTTTTTACCTCAGTATTTATTGCAGGAGGGGAACAATAAGAAGAAATGCATAAGGCCATGTGCACATGTATTTTGTGTGGGGCGTGTTTGTAGAATTTTCAGCAGCAAAATTGTGTCATTTGTTGGGGAGAAAAAAATGACCGTAAACATATTGCGTTTTTGCTGCTTTTTTCTTCTCCCATCCACCACGACAGCCCTCAGGGGTTTGCCTCTCTGCCCTAATAGGGGCAAGAACACAAAGAGGTTAAATAGCCCCTCCCAACCTCCTCAAATCAGTGTTTCCTGTCCCTGGGGCACGAAGAGGTCTCCTGAGGCTTTGGGCACGCAGTCCTCTCACCTGATCCGGCCGGGGTCGATCGGGCTTCGGCTCCTTCCTGCTGTCTGCGGCTTGCCTCCAGGTGGCGCCAGCCAGCACCGCTCTCACGTGCTTTCGGGCAACGCTGGGTGGGTGCCGTCCGGCCAGGGTCCTCTGTGAGCTCCCCGGCCTCCTCCTGCTTCCTCTGGCAGTTTGCAGCTGGATGTGACGTCACTCGCGCGTCATTTTCTGGTCGCGGGCCGCGTCATTTCCGGCTCTGAGCACCCAGCCTCGCAGTGATGGTGTCCGCTGTAGGGTCCGACGGGAGCGAGGAGACTTTTCCTTTCTGGACCAGCGGCCCTCTCATATAAAGGGGTCCTTGGTAGCACTCCACAAAGGTAAGCCTCTGCAGGTTGTTATGATTTCGGCGCAGGATGTGGTCCCTGGCCCTGTAGTTGTGGAGCCCGGCTCTGCCTCAGCCACAGTAAGTCCTGGGTGTGAGGCCCTGTCCTGTTCCCTCCCCACACTGGATCAGCTTCATTCCTTCTCTCCCTGTTCTGTGTTTCATGGAGAAAAGGAGCAGGCACAAAAGAAGCCCAAATCCCAGCCCCGCAAATGCGGCGTCTGTAATCAGAAACTGTCATCATCTTCCAAGAAACCTCTGTGCCTGGGTGTTACCGACAATGTCCTGAGAGAAAAGCCGTCCCTGATGGACGAACTAAAGGATCACATCAAATCTGAAATCCGGTCCTCCCTAGCTGCGGTTCCACACCCCCCTCCAGTGGCCCCATCCAAAAAACGCAAGGTCGTACCAGAGGATTCAGACTCAGAGCCCTCAGAGGCCTCGGGTTCCGATGAGGAGTTGGCAGTGAACTCGGTTCCCCCTTGCCTTTGGAAAGGGAACAAGGATGCCCACCGAAGATTTTATTTCTCCTCGGAGGATATTGCGGAACTGGTGTCCACAGTACGGGATACTATGGGGGTGGAGGAGGTGGCTCTTACCCCCTCTGTTCAGGATATTATGTTTGGGGGCCTTAGATCCAAGCAGATCTCTGTGTTTCCCATCCATGACAGTTTGAAGGAGATGATTCTTGACGAATGGAAGTATCTGGAATAACGTCATGTGTTCCCCGCTGGGTTGAAGGGACTGTTTCCCCCTGGATCCTGCAGTGTCCAAACTGTGGTCAGATGTCCCTAAAGTGGACATCCAGATTGCTAAAGTGGCTAATAAAACCACCCTGCCATCTGAAGACTCATCTCAGCTTAAAGATCCTATGGACAGGAAAGTTGAGGCGTTCTTGGGAGTCTTTCTCCTTCCTGGTGTCGGCACACATCTCTGCTACCTGTGTCGCCCGGAGCTTGGCCCACTGGTTGGATCAGCTGAAGGCTCACATTGCACAGGGTACTCCTAGAGACGACCTCCTGGCTTCTGTTCCCTTGCTACAGAAGGCTGCTTGTTTTCTGTCTGACTCCTCAGCAGAATCCATCTTGGCAGCAGCCAGGTCTCTAGTGCTGTATAATACCACGCGCCGGGCGGTGTGGCTCCGTACCTGGACTGGTGACATGCCTTCTAAGAGCAAGTTATGTTCTATTCCTTTCCAGGGCGATTACGTTTTTGGTCAGGTCTTGGACTATCTGTTGGAGAAGGCGGCTGAGAAGAACAGAGGGCGAAGCCCCGGTCCTTTCATCCCCAAAATACTTATCGGCCACAGCCACAGGCCACTCGGCAGCGGGACAAGGGGAAGAGTGGCTGCAGGAGTTACCCCAAAGGGGGTAAAGGGAGGAGCATCTTTTTCTCTCGTCACCAGGATAGAAAATGACGCCATTCCGAAGGGGGGGGAGAGACTTCCCATTTTTCTTCCCCAGTGGCGTTCCATCACATCAGACCGCCAGACTCTTCGTCTCCTTGTCTCCTTCGGGACCGGATGAAGATTGGGTCCTCCTCCTCAACATGTCTGCGTGACCTGTCTTTCCTCTCGGTCACTCCAGTCCTCCCTCTAAAAGGAGGTCCGGTCCCTCCTCCACATGGGTGCAGTGGTTCCTGTTCCAGTCGGAGACGTGGGGAGGGGTCATTATTCTCGCCTGTTTTTGGTGAAGAAGCCGAACAGCTCCTTTCGCACCATAATCAACTTGAAACCTCTGATCCGGCATGTGGCATATTCCAGGTTCAAAATGGAGTCCATCAGCTCCACCGTTCCTCTGCTCGGCAAAGATTTTCTGATGGCGACACTGGATCTCCAGGATGCATACTACCACATCCCCGTACATCCGGCAGATCAACGTTTCCTCCGCTTTGCTCTTCAGTTTCATGACCGGATCCACCACTTTCAGTTTCAAGTTCTCCCGTTCGGTCTCTCCTCGGCACCACGGGTATTCACAAAAGTGATGGCGAAAGTGATGCCGTATGCCCGGATAAAGACAATCACGGTGGTGCCTTACCTGGACGATTTCCTGGTCGCTGCTCCTACCAGGGCCCTTCTTCACTCCAGGTTACAGACCTTCCTACGGCTCCTCACTTCCCTGTGATGGAGGAGAAATTACGCCAACTCAAACCTGACCCCATCTCGTCGGCAGGTGTTCCTGGGTTGTTTACTCGACTCTCATCGGCAGTCCTCCTTTCTTCCCCTGGACAAACAACTCCTGCTGCGCTCCAAGATTCGCCTGCTTAAGAGACACCGTTCCATCATCATCGGCACGGGTTTTTCAGTCCTGGGCTCCATGACGGCCTGCATCCAGATGGTGCCCTGGGCTCAGGCTCATTCCAGGCCTTTGCAACTGCACATCCTTTCCCAGTGGAATGGTTTTCCGTCGGGCCTCAACCGCCGCATTCCTCTTCCCCGTCATGTCAAGATGTCTCTGGATTCGTGGCTGGACCGCGCCCATCCTCAAAAGGGTCTCCCCTGGGTCCCCTCCCCTCTTGTTACTGTTTACATGGATGCCAGCAAGAGGGGCTGGGGTGCTCTGGTCTCTCAGGCTTCCTTTCAGGGGCGATGGTCCCTCCAAACGCAAGTGCGGTCTTCAAACTTCTGGGAACTGCGAGACGTGGAAGGAGCCCTCCATGCTTCCTGCTCCCTGGTCCGGGATCTCATGTTCAGGTGTTCTCGGACAATATGACGACAGTGGCTCAGCTTCGCCACCAAGGAGCCACACGCTACAGGAGCCTGCAGGCGGTGTCCTCTCGCATTTTTCAGTAGGCAGAGTTGCATCTCCTCTCCCTGTCTGCTTTTCACCTATGAGGTGCGACCAATGTGCAGGCCAATTATTTGAGCAGAACGGACCTACTGCCGGGCGAATGGTGCCTCAACGACTAAGTCTTCCAGGACCTCACATCCGCTTGAGGGTTTCCGGACGTGGATCTGTTTGCGGACCACCTCAACGGTGTCTCGCCGTGGATGCCCTGGATCACCCTTGGGACTTTCGGTTGGCGTACGCCTTTCCTCAGTTTCCTCTATTACCTAGGGTGGTACAGAAGATCCTGGCAGAAAGGGTACACAGGATTCTCATTGCTCCCCATTGGCCCAAGCGCAGCTGGTTTGCGATTCTCCGTTCCATGATTTCAACAGAACCCCTCCTCCTGCCAGTGCGCCCAGACATTCTTCATCAAGGTCCAATCCTTGACCTGGGGCATCTCCATCTTTCAGCCTGGTTACTGAAGCCCAGGTCTTAACGTTGCAGGGTCTTTCCGATAGTTATCTCCTCTCTCCAGAATAGCCGCAAGGCTGTCACCAATGCCATCTATACTAAAATCTGGAAGGTGTTCTACTCCTGGTGCGGTTCCTCGCCTCCTGATCCGTTTCGGTCTAACATCACCCGTATCCTGGATTTCCTACAGGCTGGTCTGGATAAGGGTCTTAAGCCAAGTACTCTGAAGGTCCAAGTGGCGGCGCTCAGCACCTACTTCGATCAACGATTGGCTGTCCATCCGTGTGTTCAGCGGTTTCTGCGATCCGCATCCCGTCTCCGTCCTTCGGTGTTCCACCACTGTCCTCCGTGGGACCTTAATGTCGTCCTCAACGGTCTGTCTAGGTCTCCTTTTGAACCATTGTCATCGGTACCACTGAATAAGCTCTCATGGAAGATGGCTTTTCTGGTGGCAATCGCCATGGTCTAATTCCGTTTTTTATTACAATGGGGTCAATAGAAAAAATGGTGGAGAAAGCAGATCAGTAATGACACGCTCATTCTTTTTCTAGATGTTTTCTGCCCCCCAAAAACGAGACAGTAAAAAAACGCAGCGTCTGAACAGCATTTCTGAAAACTGATTGACTTTTCATCACAGGCAGTGATCTGTCTCCATTCCCCTCAAGACTGTTAGCAACCAACTTCCCGCCCAGGGAGCACATGAGCTGCCAACCAATCACTGCTGTATGAAGCAGCCTAGCAACCAATCACTGCTGTATGAAGCAGCCTAGCAACCAATCACTGCTGTATGAAGCAGCCTAGCAACCAATCACTGCTGTATGAAGCAGCCTAGCAACCAATCACTGCTGTATGAAGCAGCCTAGCAACCAATCACTGCTGTATGAAGCAGCCTAGCAACCAATCACTGCTGTATGAAGCAGCCTAGCAACCAATCACTGCTGTATGAAGCAGCCTAGCAACCAATCACTGCTGTATGAAGCAGCCTAGCAACCAATCAGTGCTGTATGAAGCAGCCTAGCAACCAATCAGTGCTGTATGAAGCAGCCTAGCAACCAATCAGGGCTATATGGAGCAGCCTAGCAACCAATCAGGGCTGTATGAAGCAGCCTAGCAACCAGTCGGTGCCGTATGAAGCAGCCTAGCAACCAGTCGGTGCCGTATGAAGCAGCCTAGCAACCAGTCGGTGCCGTATGAAGCAGCCTAGCAACCAGTCGGTGCCGTATGAAGCAGCCTAGCAACCAGTCGGTGCCATATGAAGCAGCCTAGCAACCAATCACTGCTGTATGAAGCAGCCTAGCAACCAATCACGGCTGTATGAAGCAGCCTAGCAACCAATCAGAGCTGCCGCACTCTACCTGTAGAGAGAGCTAGGAAATTGGTTAATTTCCCCTCCCTCTATATTATTTCATCTAATCAGCAGTGGCAGACCTGCTCGAGCACAAAGCGGGCGTCTTATAAGCAGTGGGAGCGGAGGGTGACAGGACAGTCTGTGTGAGGACTCGGAGCAGAGCGGTTGGGGGCGGTCAAAGGAAGAAGACCAACCTCTGCGGAGATAACGATGGTAAGAGACGCTCCACCCAAGGTCAGCTGAGGCAGAGGAGAGCGGGCGATGCGGGAGGGAGTGGGCGAGGCAGGAGCCATCACTAGGCTGCAGCCTTGACATAACGCAGTTTCTGTTATTGCATGACGCGGAGAGATTGCAGGGGGCGTGGCCACATCACTGACCGTTGACAGCAGAGGAATAAAGATGCCAGTGTCTGGCTGCCTGTCTTATCGGTGCATTGATTGGCTCAGAAGACCTGAAGAGCTGTGCTGTACTGGAGGACGGGGACAAGGGGTGCGCAACTGCCGAGCGCCACCAGGAGGCGCCATCTTCCCTGACACTACTGTGACCACAGCACTCTGCATGGAAGAGAAGAGAGGAGCGGCCAATGACTCCTTCCCTCATCAGAGAGGGCTGATGTGTCTTCTCCTGCACAGAGCGCCCAGCGAGTGTGAAGGATGGGGGAGGGGGCACAGTGCGATGCCTAGACGCCTCCCCCGGTGTGACAGGAGGGGGAAGGGGGCACAAGGCGATGCCTGGGGTCTCCCCCAGTGTGAGAGAAGGGGGAGGGGGCACTGTGCGGTGCCTGGACGCCTCCATCGGTGTGAGAGAAGGGGGAAGGGGGCACAGTGCGGTGCGTGGGGGCCTCCCCCGATGTGAGAGGAGGGGGCACAGTGCGGTGCCTGGGGGCCTCCCCGGTGTGAGAGGAGGGGGCACAGTGCGGTGCCTGGGGGCCTCCCCGGTGTGAGAGGAGTGGGAGGGGCACAGTGTGGTGCCTGGAGTCCTCCCCGGTGTAAGAGGAGTGGGCACAGTGCGGTGCCTAGGAGCCTCCCCGGTGTGAGAGGAGGGGGAGGGGGCACAGTGTGGTGCCTGGGGGCCTCCCCGGTGTAAGAGGAGTGGGCACAGTGCGGTGCCTAGGAGCCTCCCCGGTGTGAGAGGAGGGGGAGGGGGCACAGTGTGGTGCCTGGGGGCCTTCCCTGGTGGAGGGGGAGGGGGCATAGTGTGGTGCCTGGGGGCCTCCCCGGTGTGAGAGGAGGGGTTGGGGGCACAGCATGGAGCTGGGATCTGTCCTCTTGTCACAGATTCCTGCTTCTGGCTGATATCTGGCAAACTACATGAAGGATCCATCAAGTAAGGAGCCAGGCTGCTCAATATACTGTATATAAAGAGACTGTGTGTATATATTGTGCATACATATTGTACATAGATTTAGCAAGTAAGGAGCCAGCCTGCCCAATATACTTTATATAGGGAGAATGTGTGTATATACTGTGAATAGATCTACCAAGTAACAGGCAGCGTCTCCTCCATTATATCTGAGGTAACAGGGCAGGTTTTCCATGCAGCGGGGTGATGTTGGCGTGGAGCAGGGCGGGTTTTCCATGCAGTGGGGCGGTGTTGGCATGGAGCAGGGTAGGTTTTCCACGCAGCAGGGCGGTGTTGGCATTGAGCTGGGCGGGATTTCCATGCAGCGGGGCGGTGTTGGCATTGAGCTGGGCGGGTTTTCCACGCAGTGGGGCAGTGTTAGCGTGGAACGAGGTGGGTTTTCCATGCAGCGGGGCGGTGTTGGCATTGAGCTGGGCAGGTTTTCCATGCAGCGGGGCAGTGTTGGCATTGAGCTGGGTGGGTTTTCCACGCAGCGAGGCGGTGTTAGCGTGGAACGAGGTGGGTTTTCCACGCAGCGAGGCGGTGTTAGCGTGGAATGAGGTGGGTTTTCCATGCAGCGGGGTGGTGTTGGCGTGGAGCAGGGCAGGTTTTCCATGCAGCGGGGTGGTGTTGGCGTGGAGCAGGGCAGGTTTTCCATGCAGCGGGGTGGTGTTGGCGTGGAGCAGGTGGGTTTTCCATGCAGCGGGGCGTTGTTGGCGTGGAGCAGGGCAGGTTTTCCGTGCAGCGGGATGGTGTTGGCGTGGAGCAGGGCAGGTTTTCCGTGCAGCGGGATGGTGTTGGCGTGGAGCAGGGCGGGTTTTCCATGCAGTGGGGCAGTGTTGGGGTGGAGCAGGGCGTGTTTTCCATGCAGCGGGGCAGTGTTGGGGTGTGGGCACATCACCCCCTGCTGGCCATTGTAGTTAGTACTGATCCTGGGCCGTGGGCACATGACTCCCTGCTGGCCATTGTAGTTAGTACTGATCCTGACCTGCGGGCACACTGCCTCCTGCTGGCCATTGTAGTGAGTGCTGCTCCTGGGCTGTGGGCACATCACCCCATGCTGGCCATTGTAGTGAGTGCTGCTCCTGGGCTGTGGGCACATCACCCCCTGCTGGCCATTGTAGTGAGTGCTGCTCCTGGGCTGTGGGCACATTGCCCCCTGCTGGCCATTGTAGTGAGTGCTGCTCCTGGGCTGTGGGCACATCACCCCCTGCTGGCCATTGTAGTGAGTGCTGCTCCTGGGCTGTGGGCACATTGCCCCCTGCTGGCCATTGTAGTGAGTGCTGCTCCTGGGCTGTAGGCACATCGCCCCCTGCTGGCCATTGTAGTGAGTGCTGCTCTTGGATTTGCTGCTCTACATTGGACTTTCTTTGTGCTTTAGGTTCCTTTGTGATGATCCTGACCGTGTTGTGGCAGCAGAAGTAAATCCGCGTCCCTCCGCCATCAAGGACACGTTGGTGCAGTTTCCCTTGACTCGTCCGTGTCACCGGCAATCCATCCGGACAGGAGGCTGCATGACCGGGCGATAATGCTCTGCGGACTCCGCACTCCCCCTGAGACTTGTGCAGATACGAGGCTCGCGGAGACACAGATGGGGGATCCAGATCTGTTACCTGCAGCCGGGGAGGAGACGAGCGCTGTCTGCTTCTACCTGGAAGAGTCTGGACATCTGATGAAAGAGAAGCTCCAGCGCCTGGGTGGGTCCGGGGACGCCCGCCCGGGCGCTCAGGTATTTACTTATTCTTTGTGACTTCTGCACCAGAATGAGAAACGTCACTTCTGCCTGTAAAGTCTGTAATTAATCTGAATGGGAAAATGCCCCTATAGTCGCAGGTCACATTTATTACCACAATCACTTATCAGAACAAAACCCACATCTGCACCAGGCATACCTGTAGTATCGGGGACTGTAAGAAGTGGGTGTGGTCATCTTAAAAGTGGGCGTGGCCAGGCAGTTCCTGAAGGAATAATCATCAGTTTTCAAGTCCTCGTGGTCATGGAGTTGTATATAGAGGCTGGAGCCTGAGGGTCACAATCCCAACTCCAGGACCTCTTACAATGGCCACACCCACTTACAGTCCCCGTACCACTAGTATGCCTATTGCAGATGTGGGTATTGTTCTGATAAGTGATTGTGGTAATAAATGTGATGTGTGCACTGTAGGGGGCATTTCTCCATTCAGATTAATTACAGACTTTACAGGTAGATGTGAGGTTTCTTTTCCCTTACAAATGCTTTATTCTTCCCATGTGGTTTTGTAAGGATGCACAGTTTATCTGTATTATTGTGTTTATTATCCGGGATGTAGCTCTGAGGTGTGTTTAGGGGCATTTACTCAGTTCATGACAAAAAAGTAGTGACATATACCGTATTCTCCAGGAATTTTAGGCGAAAGTGGGGGGTGCGTCTTACAATCAGAATCTACCCTAGGGGATGGGGGGCAGCTCTGGAGCGGTGTCCAGGGCTGCAGGAGGCTGGCTGCCCCCGCTCAGTATGCTGATATAATATGCACTGCATCCCGCTGTCCACCACCTTAGTGCTGAACCCAGGGCCGAGACGTGGGCAGGCGGAGCGGCGCATATTATGAGCCTGCACTCGATTCCCCCCCCCCCCCCATCGTTTTGTATGGTTCTCCCCCCGTCACTGTATATGGCCCCCCCCCCCATCACTGTGTATGGTCCCCCCACCGTCACTGTGTATGGCGCGCCCACCCCCCCTCGGATGCCCCAAGGACATAGAATAACTCAGGAACTGTGGCAAGCAGGGAGCAATGGAGGGCACCGTTAGAGGGTAAGTTCAATGCGTTTGTTATTTTAGTATGTGTGGGGCCATACCCAGTGACAGGGGCCATATCCAGGATGGGAGAACTATGTGCCAGGTCACCGGAGGCCATATCCGGGGGGGAGCTTATCCAGGATGGGGGGGGGGCTGTATCCGAGATGGGGGGGTCATATGCAGGATGGGGGGCCATGTGCCAGGCAGGGCTGTGGCGTTGGTAAGCCAAACCTCCGACTCCTCAATTTCCCTTACACCGACTCCACGACTCAGACTCCCACATACATTGCTTATATTTAAGTGAATGATTTATTGTAGTACAATGAGAACCAGACATTTAATCGTTTTTATGATACAATAATCAAGACATTTAGATAGAACAGAAAATATATTTTTTCTGGTCATCATAATGGGAGACCCAGACAATGGGGTTTAGGGCACTGCCCTCCGGAGGTCACACTAGGTACTACAAGTTTGTAGACACCGCCTCCTCCGCTTATAAACCCCTACCGCAGGGAACATCCTCAGTTTTAAACTTAGTGTGCTCGGAGGATCACGCTTTGCTTGCACTTCACTGCATTCTCACAGCTTACGTGATGGCGTCTGAAGACAAGGTAATATGGTCCTATCGGGACCTGTGACAGCCTCCCCGCTCACCCTTAGTGGCACACGCTGGTGGAGGTACCGGAGGGCCTAGAGCCTGGACACTTTGTGTTCTCCCGGTACGCTGTTGCGCTCCTTTCCATCCCTCTCTGGGGGGCTCTGGAGAGTGGGAGATGGGAGCCTTGCACAGCTCCGCTCCGTCCGAGGCCTCCCTAAATGGTGCTTACAGACCGGACTGGAGCCAGCCCAGTCCGAGGCCTCCCTAAATGGTGCTTACACTCCGGACTGGGCTGAACCCCCGTCCGAGGCCTCCCTAAATGGTGCTTACAGACCGGACCGGCACTGAGGCACGCTGTGTCTCCGGGGTGCCTGGGGGTAGTGTCGGTCACTTCATGTGTCCTGACACTCAGACCGCGCGTTACCCTCGGGTCCGCGGATCTGGAGGTGTACCCTGTGCTGGGGTCACCCTGGCTGACCGCCCTGTGTGTCACAGGGGCTGAGGCCGTAGACTGCTGATCTTTGAATGTAATTGCAGTCCGTGTGTGTGTAATGTGTTTTTACACTGTTTCCCGCGCTGCGGGCTCCAGCACCTCCATTATGAGGCTGCCTGGAGGAGAGGAGGCAGCCCTTGCGGTGACGTCACCGGGGGGCGTGTGTGTGTGCTTCCCGCGTGTTCTCGGCGCCGCCCACGACTTTACTGGCGGCGGCCATCTTCTCCCTCACTTCCCGGCTGGGATCTACGGCAGCGCGTGTCTGCACTTCAGAGGGAGACCGGAACTCGCGGAGGTCACACACACACACCGCTTCCTCCCACCGCTTTACTGCGGTCGGTAAGCCACCGGGATCCCGGTTTGTTTGTCTGTACGACTTGGCTTATACATCCCCTACTGTGGCTATGTCCTCAGTTAGGAAGCAGGCTGTTAAGGCGGCAGATGTCACCATTACCTGTGCTACATGCAATGGTACACTGGTGGAGGGGTCCTGCAATAACTGCGGACGCCCAGAAGCCCGGACTGGCACTGCTGAGGCAGCAGCTCCGGTGCTATACCCTGAGGTGCAGGTGATCCCAGGACCATGGGAAACGCAGAATAGGATCAATGAATCCCTGCTGTCCCAGATGTCCTCCATGTCGCAGTCACTGGAGGCACTTCATAGGAGACTGGAACACCCAGCTGCTCCTTCCAGTTACCCCCGGGTGTCTCCCTCTTCTGCTGTGAGACCCCTTAAGCGAGCTCGTCGTGAGGAGTCACCCGAGCTCCAGGCTCTCTCTGAGGAGGAGCGTTCCTCTGATGGTGAGGAAGATGATGGGGGGTCTACTCTCGGGTCTGTGTCTGAACCTCCAGATGGGGTGGAGGATCTGGTGTCCTCCATCAATGAGACCTTACGTCTCGTGACTCCCCCTGGAGAGGTTATCGTGCACCCGAAAGAGGTCTATCAATGGCTGCGGCCAGAGGCTAGACCAAGTGGTTCCTTCATGGACCACACTAATTTTGGAAGGGTGGTTAGAGCACCCAGGTTACATCCTGGGCGGCGCTATGTCCGCAAACCTAAGGACAATCGCTTCCCCTTCTCGGAGGTGCTTCAGGAATGGTCGCAGTCTCCAAAGGTGGACGCTTCCATGACTAGAATTGCTGCACGCTCCCTGTTTTCTGCCTCTGATAGCTCCTCATTGAAGGATGCGACTGATAGACAGGTTGAGCAACTCGCCAAGTCTTCCTATGAGGCTGTGGGGTCTTCATTTGCCCCTAATTTTGCCGCGGTCTGGACCTTACAAGCGATTACTACCTGCTTGGATGGTATCACGGACCTGGCAAGATCCAGTCCAGAGGTCCTGGCGCTTACCGAGAGAGCAAGGGCCTATGCGGACTATGCCAGGACGGCATCTTTGGAAACTGCCACTCGCTCAGCTGTGGCTTCGGCCAATGCGATAGCGATCCGCAGGTTGTTGTGGCTACGTCTCTGGGACTCAGATGCCACATCTAAGAAGATTTTGCAGAATCTTCCGTTCGCCGGTGACAGGCTTTTTGGCACCGAGCTGGACAAGCTGATAAAGGATTCTGCTGAGTCTAAGATACCGCAGAATAAGCCTAAGCCACGGTATACCGTTAAAAGGAACCCTAAACAGTGGTCCTTTCGCTCCAGCTCGCAGTCATCCACGACATCCGCTCGCGCGGACCGAGGGGGCAAGCCGGCTACTCAGTGGCGCTCCAAGAGTCGTCAGAAGAAGCCGGCGGGGGCAGCAGCTGCCACCCCCAAGCCAGCCTCGACATGACTCGCTCTCTCATCCTGCCTCCCACAAGGTGGGGGGCCGCCTGTCTCGATTCAAGGACTGGTGGCTACTTCACGTTCACGATCAGTGGGTTCGAGACGTAGTCTCGCGAGGTTACAGGATAGAGCTGACATCAAAACCGTTATCCCGATTCCATCGGTCTGTTCCATCCCCGGAAAAGGCTCAGGCTTTTCACCTGGTGTTGGAGGGACTCCGCAGAGACGGAGTAGTGGTCCCAGTGCCCACAGCAGAGAGGTTCAGGGGTTTTTACTCCAACCTCTTTATTGTCCCGAAAAAGGACGGCTCCTTTCGACCGGTCCTGGACCTCAAATTGTTCAACCGTCACGTGTTGGTTCGGAAGTTCCGCATGGAATCCCTGCGCTCAGTTATCGCGGCTGTGTCGCAGGGAGACTTTCTAGCGTCCATCGATATCAGAGACGCTTACCTTCACGTGCCCATTGCACCGGCTCATCAGCGCTGGTTACGATTCGCAGTGGGGGACGAACACTTCCAATTTGTGGCCCTACCCTTCGGGTTGGCCTCAGCACCACGGGTGTTCACAAAGGTGATGGCCTCTATGATGGCTCTCCTGCATGTGCAGGGTCACGCCGTCATACCCTATCTGGACGACCTATTGGTCAGGGCGCCATCGGAAGACCGTTGTCGGGTGAGCCTGGAGGTGACCATGAGGTCTCTGGAACAGTTCGGGTGGCTTCTCAATACTCAGAAGTCGACCCTGGTTCCGACCCAGTCATTGACATATCTGGGCATGGACTTCCACATGGACTCGGCCCTGGTGTCTCTACCTCAAGCCAAGCAGCTGGCGATCCACTCAGGAGTACAGAATGTTCTCCTGTCACCTCACTCATCCCTTCGGGCGTTGATGAGACTGGTGGGACGCATGGTAGCGGCGATAGAGGCGGTGCCCTTTGCACAGTTTCGTCTCCGTTCTCTCCAGCTGGAGATTCTTCGCCGATGGGACAAGAGAGCGATCTCTCTGAATCGGCTGGTGACACTGTCACAACCGACCAGGGACTCCCTGCAGTGGTGGCTCCAGCCACGTCACTTGTCGCGGGGCCGGTCATTCCTCAAACCGTCATGGTTAGTGGTGACCACCGACGCCAGTCTGAAGGGCTGGGGGGCGGTGTTCTTACACCACAGAGCTCAAGGCCTCTGGACTCAGTCGGAGTCGACGTTGCAGATCAACGTACTGGAGATCAAGGCGGTCTATCTGGCGCTCCTGGCGTTTCAGAAATTCCTGACAGGACAGCCCATTCGGGTACAGTCCGACAATGCGACGGCCGTCGCCTACATAAATCATCAGGGAGGGACCAGAAGCGCTCAGGCCCTCGCCGAAGTCCACCGCATTCTGTCGTGGGTAGAGGAAAACGACTGCCTGATCTCCGCAGTTCACATCCCAGGGGTCGAGAACTGGGAGGCCGACTACCTGAGCCGGCAGGGGATGGACGCCGGAGAGTGGTCTCTGCATCCAGACGTCTTCCGGGACATCTGCGGCAGATGGGGCACTCCGGACGTGGATCTGATGGCCTCGCGGCTCAATCATCAGGTGCCGCAATACATGGTGAGATCCTGGGATCCTCAGTCTCTGGGGGCGGATGCCCTGATCCTGAGTTGGTCCAGCTTCCATCTACCATATGTGTTCCCGCCTCTAGCTCTGATTCCCAGGGTTCTGTGGAAAATCAGGACGGAGTGCAGCGTAGCCATTCTAGTGGCTCCAGATTGGCCCAGGAGGTCCTGGTATCCGGACCTGTGGCAACTGTCAGGCGGACACAGGTGGGCTCTTCCAGATCGCGCAGATTTACTCGCGCAAGGCCCATTCTTCCACCTCAATTCCAAGGCCCTCAGATTGACTGCATGGCTCTTGAGGCCTGGCTGCTGACATCCAGGGGGTTCTCACCTACAGTGGTGGCCACTATGAATCGGGCTAGGAAGCCCGTTTCCAGGAAGATGTACCACAGGACGTGGAAAATCTTTTTTACCTGGTGTGCCTCTGGTGGACGGTCCCCGTGGCCCTTGTCCATCCCGACATTGTTGGCCTTCCTACAGTCGGGTTTGGAGTTGGGATTATCCCTTGGCTTTTTGAAAGGCCAAGTATCAGCACTTTCTGTGCTGTTTGACAGGCGATTGGCGCTCCTCCCGAAGGTCCGTCAATTTCTGCAGGGGGTGTCGCGGATGGTTCCGCCTTACAGGAGACCTCTGGACCCGTGGGACCTTAACATGGTCCTGGCGGCATTACAGAAACCGCCGTTTGAGCCTCTGAGGGATGTTTCTCTATCTCGTCTGTCCCAGAAAGTGGCCTTTCTGGTGGCGATTACGTCTCTGAGGAGGGTCTCAGAATTGGCTGCACTATCGTGCAAGTCACCCTTTCTGGTGGTTCACCAAGACAAGGTGGTGTTGCGCCCACGGCCGGAATTCTTGCCGAAGGTGGTTTCAACTTTTCACCTGAACCAGGAGATTGTTCTCCCATCATTTTGCCCCGCTCCCGTTCATCAGGTTGAGCGCGACCTCCATACTCTGGATCTCGTGAGAGCTATACGCATTTATGTGTCCAGGACCGCCTCCTTTAGGAGTTCGGATTCCTTATTTGTTCTTACGACAGGTTGCTGTAAGGGGTCCGCGGCTTCGAAGTCAACCTTAGCCAGATGGATTAAGGCTTCCATTCAAGAGGCTTACCGGTCTTCTGGTTTGCCTCTCCCGGTGGGATTGAAGGCTCACTCTACCAGAGCCGTAGGTGCCTCATGGGCCTTGCGACATCGAGCATCTGCTCTACAGGTGTGTCAGGCGGCCACTTGGTCCAGCCTGCACACTTTCTCTAAGCACTATATGGTGCATGCCCATGCCTCTGCGGATGCAAGTTTGGGCAGGCGGGTTCTCCAGGTGGTGGTTGCCCACCTTTAAAGGGAACCATGTGTTATCCGTCTTGTTGAGGAACTCTTCCCGCCCTGGGGTATTGCTTTAGGACATCCCCATTGTCTGGGTCTCCCATTATGATGACCAGAAAAAAGAGAATTTTGTTTACGTACCGTAAATTCTTTTTTCTTTAATCATCAATGGGAGACCCAGCACCCACCCAGTTGTTCCGTTGCATGTTTTGCATTTGATCTGTTCCCTGTTGGGACAGTATTTGCCGGGTTGTTGAGCCGTTTGTGCATGGCATTCTCCCGATGTTTCGGGTGTGGTTTATTTCCTCCTCGCAGCTTATGGACCAAACTGAGGATGTTCCCTGCGGTAGGGGTTTATAAGCGGAGGAGGCGGTGTCTACAAACTTGTAGTACCTAGTGTGACCTCCGGAGGGCAGTGCCCTAAACCCCATTGTCTGGGTCTCCCATTGATGATTAAAGAAAAAAGAATTTACGGTACGTAAACAAAATTCTCTTTATTGGAATACAACTTTAGAACACAAAAAAATGTAATAAATTTTAAATATGTAATACACGATGTAATACACGATATATATATATATAATTACAATATGTAGTGTATAACAACCTATGTAAGTGGCAAGTCCCTCGCCTGCCTCTCCAACATGTCCTTAGTGCAGCAGATCCTCTTAGTCCCTCTTCGTCCTAAGGAACTGCCCCACCGGTATAGCTTGAATGATGACCGGCAGATGTAGCGTGTAGCCGGGAATTCACAGATGTTTCTTTGTGGAATAGACTGGTATGGACCCCCTCATCCCTTTGTAGCTCAATCTTAATATCCAGGAACTCAATTTGTTGGTGGTGACACTAAAGGGCCTGTCACACGTGTCAATGTCGCCCGCGATATCGCTCATGCGTCACAAATTCTTAATCGCCTGAGCGATGTGGAATTATCGCAGGTAAGATGTCACACGCGTCAATATGACCCAGCGATGCGGTGATGTCGCCATCTTGTGAGCGATTTTATTTAGTCGCTTGTACGATGTCAAAATAGAAAATATGTCGCTGAGTTTAGTGTCACACGCAGCGATGAGCAAGGTCTACAGAGCGATTGGCGACAGGTTTTACATCTGGCAGTGAAACCTGCGATCGGCGATCAGCGACATATCGCTGGTTGCATCGCTTGGTCACACGCTTCAATGTCGCTCCTGCGTCACTTTTATGTTGCTTGAGCGACTGAAAATCTGTGACGTACGAGCGACATTGACAGCGATATTGACGCGTGTGACATCCCCTTTACATGTCAAAAAGATGTTACAATTGTTATCTAGATAATCTAGATAAGATGTTACGATTGTTATTGCTGAGCTCCTGAACTCATCAGTGGAACCCTGCACACAATAAGCACATTGTCTATATACCCCTCTGTCCACAGGGAATTGTCCTCTGCGTGGCCACAGCTCTAAGTATTTTTGGCAAGACTCATGAGTGCTCTCTTCAGTTCATCTTTTTCTGAAGGAGTTTTTTTGAAGTGTAGACGTAGCTGGTTTGCGAGGGCCTGCCTGTTTTGACTACAGGCTCTTGGCTAGTTCGCTTCGGCGGGCTACCGCTCCGTTATGCGGGTCCCAGGTGGTTCCTCTGGTTCCCTTGTTCTTTTTCCTGTATCCCCAACGCTCGGAGATATTCACAAGCTTCCTTCTTTCTTCCACAAGGAGTACAGCCTTAGAATCCACAGGGGAAGCCCTTTCCCTTGCAGAGCTGACTCTCCGCTCTATCTGGTGGGAGGCTGCATATTGTTGGGGACCAGGAAGGGAGGGGGTTCTATTCCCCTTTGTTTCTGGTTTCTAAACTGGATGGTTCCTTTCAGACTATTATTAATCTTGATCTTCCTCCTTCCTCCGCTTCCAGTCCTTTAAAATGGAGTCCATTCAATCTGCCGTTCGCCTTCTGTTCCCTAGGTGTTTTATGGCGGTCCTCGACTTACCATCTGCCTATTCATCCAGCTCACCAGAAGTTCCTTCGCGTGGCAGTGGTCTTGGAGGGTCAGGTTCGCCATTTGCAGTTTGCCGCCGTGCCATTCGGCCTTTCCAGTGCTCCTCAGGTTTTTACCAAGGAGATGGCTGAAGTTATGGCATATGTGAGACAACAGGATGTTCTCATAGTCTCGTATTTGGATCATTTTTTGGTTGTTGGGGACTCTGAGGGGCAGTGTACTTCCTGTCTGACTCATGTCATATCTTCCCTGCAGGCCTTCGGATGGCTCATCAATGTCCAAAAGTCAAGGATCCATCCAGTTCAGGTCCAGACTTTTTTGGGACTTCGGTTGGACTCCCTTGCTCAAAATGTTTTCTGCTGGCGGCCAAAGTCTCTGCAGTGAGGGGCAAGGTGGCAGGGGCCATGAACAATCCATCGCTGTCACTGCGTCAGGCCATGTCTCTGCTGGGGGACTCTGTTATCCTGCATTCCCATGGGCGCAGTTCCACTCTCGCTGTCTCCAGCAGGACGTGCTCATGGCTGGAGACTCTCTGCTTGGTCGTTTAGAAGGTCGTCTCTGTCTGTCCCCGACCGCCATCGCCTCTCTGTCCTGGTGGATGGATCCAGGTCACCTGACAAAAGGGGTGCCCTGGGTCGTTACTCCGGACTTTGTAGTGACAACCGATGTCAGTCCCTCGGGGTGGGGGGCTCATTTGGGACCTCGCCTGGCCCAGGGTCGGTGGTCTCCAGAGGAAGAATTGAGATCTTCAAATTTGAAGGAGTTACGGGTGGTCCAGTATGCTCTCCTCCAGTTTTTGCCCTACCTACGCAACTCCCATGTCAGGATTCAGTCAGACAACACCACTGTAGTGGCTTACCTAAATCAACAGGGGGGGACCCGGTCACCTTCCTTACTGGCTACCGCGACCTCGATATTTCAGCTAGCAGAGGTCCATTTTCTCTCCCTGACGGCCCTACATATCAGAGGGATCGACATTGTCAGAGCCGACTTTCTCAGCCCCCACTCTCAGACAGGGTGAGTGGGTTCTGAACAGGGCAGTCTTCCAGGGGATTGTGCATCTCTGGGGCATGCCATAGATCGATCTGTTTGCGACCAGGTGGAACAGGCAGGTTCGGCGATTTGCTTCCCTGTATCCTTCAGACCTTCCAGAGGTGGTGGGTGCTCTGCGGATTTTCATCTAGCTTATGCTTTTCCTCTGTTCTGTCTGCTTCCTCTGGTTCTGCGCAAAATCAGGGAGGAGGGTGCGAGATTCATCTTGATAGCCCCCTTTTGGCCCAGGAGACCATGGTTTTTCTGGCTACAGGCGATGTCGGTCTCCGACCCTTAGATTCACCCGGCGGATCGGAGGCTGCTCTCTCAGGGTTCGTTTTTTTTCACCCACAGGCGGAGGGCCTTCATCTAATGGCCTGGAATTTGAGAGGCAGTTTCTGAAACGGCGAGGGTTCTCTGATGCTTTGGTTACTACCCTCCTCAGCAGTAGAACGGAAGTTGCCACTAACCTATATTGTAGGGTTTGGCGTTAAATTTTGGATTTTTATTCAGGGGATATCTCTGACCGTGCTCCGATTAATGCTATTTTGGAATTTTTGCAGGAGGGTTGGGAGTAAAGCCTTGCTGTCAGTACTCTTCGGGTTCAGGTTTCTGCTCTGGAGGTCCTTTTTAGTCAGAATGTCGCGGGTGACCGGTGGAAATCCCGTTGTTTTTTTTTCTTTCAGGCTTGTGACCGCACTGCACTGGTGCACATCCCTAGGCTTGCTCCCTGGGATTTGAATTTGGTTTTGGTTTCCTTGACAGGACGTCCCTTTGAGCCATTGACCTCAGCCTCCATCAAACACTTGACCTGGAAGACAGCCTTACTGGTAGCTTTGACGTCTGCTACACGGGTGGGTGACCTGCAGGCCCTGTCCATTGACCCCCTGTTAGGCGGACTGTGCTTGAGTATATTGCTAGGACTCAATCCTGGAGGAAGCGTAGGGCCTTGTTTGTTTCTTCCAGGGGTTTCGGAAGGGAACTCATTCCACTAAAAGCACCATCTCCAGATGGATCCGAGAGGCTATCTGCTCGGTCTATTCCGCAAAAGGTGAGCAGCCGCCGGCCGGTATATTTCATGCCCATTCTACTCGTGCCATGTCTGCCTCCTGGGCGGAACGGGCTAATGTTTCTATTGAGTCTATTTGTAGGGCGGCTACTTGGGCTTCACCCTCTACTTTTTTCGGCACTATCGCCTTTACCTATCCTCTTCGTCTGACCTCGACTTCAGGAGGGCGGTTCTTAATACTGTGGTCCCTCCCAGGTGAAAGTCTCTGCAAGTCTCTCGGTGGGTTCTGTCATGGCAATAGGAATATCTGAGATTACTTACTGGTAATCGTATTTTACATCACCCACTCACTTCCCACCCTTTCCTTTCACCTTTCATAATGACGTGCTTGTCTTTATTGTTGTTATTCTTAGTATTGCTTTAGTGTGTTGTCACTTGCCACGGGTTGCCACTTCTTGCCAGAGGGTTTTGTGTGCCCCCCTTTTTTCACGTCCTAAGATGCTGGTCTTCTAATATTGTTAATCATTGTGTTTGTGTATTTATACGGTTGTGGCGGTTCCTCCAATTTCTCTGTAACCCAACTGAGGAGGCGAGGGGGACCGCCCCTTTTTATCTGTAGGTTTCCTGTCCTGGAGGGCGGATCCCCTCTCTCGGTGGGTGCTGTCATGGACTCCGTAAAATACGATTACCGGTAAGTAATCTCAGATTTTTAATCATGCCTCTATTTAATATAATTTTAGATATACACTGCTAAAGTGATATTACACAGCCGCTGACAGCGGCTCGGTTCCCCGCTGCCCTTTCTGTGTCCGGATACCGGACCTGACACAGAAAAAGCATCTGAAGGTGCCAGTCTGGTGCTGTCCGTTCCTATTCGTTTGGATCCTGAAAAAAACAGGATCCAAACGAACAGGACAAAAACGTTGTGTGAAGCCAGCCTATGAGATCACAAACCAGAACTTTTACCTGGCAGACGTTATCTAGTGAGATCATGAATTCTGGGATAGTCCTTACCTTGTCTTCTGTATCAGTGGGTTACCCTGTGTACTGAAAGAGTTTGCAAGTGCAGCAGTCTTGTCAGTGCCGGGTCCAGTATATGTGCAGATGTCGTGTGTAGCTGGGAATTCACCGATGTTTCTATGTGGAATAGACTGGTATGGACCACCTCATCCCTTTGTAGCTCAATCTTGATATCCAGGAACTCAATTTGTTGGTGGTGACACTTACATGTCAAAAACATGTTACGATTGTTATCTAAATATAATCCCCTACCTCTTCACATTCTTCTTCATGGTCTCTTTTTGCTTTCTGCATTAAATTTTATTGGGACTCACAACATCCCTCATAAAATAAACAAACGCCAACCTTGTGTTATAGAAAATGAAAGAATAGAAGAAATAACCGAATGTGAATCTTCACAGGAATTAATAGATTTGGTACATCTGCATAAAATTTTTTAATTTATCAAAATATGTACTGAATAATGCTGAACGAACAGTTTTAGAAAAAGGTTTAAATTTTTGTCCCCAACAAGGAGCCAGGGATTTTGATCTCTTCCTTGATCTAAACCAATTTATTAGGCGTCTTACACTTGAAAGACACTATGCTATTAAAGAAAAAAAACAGTACTAAAACAAAGATTTCCAACACCAATTCACCAGAAAAAAATCCCATCAAGGACACTGCATCAATGGATCCTGAAAATAATAAAGCCAGTAAAAAATAAATCCAATTTTAATCCTCTCCACCACAGAGGAAGTTATGTGGAAACTTTCTTCTCTATTGTAAGCGATGAATTCCGCAAACTCAACAAAAGGAAAAAAAATTATTAAAAAAAGCCCTCAAAAATCCAAAGAAAAACTAGTCCTAAAAATATAATAATTAATATAATAATCATTGTGCTGTGCAGAGACGAGCTGATGAGGCTGATGCTCAGCTCTGTACAGCACAAGCAGTTGGACAGTGCAGGCTTCAAGTCCCCAAAAGGGACTAATAAAAACATTTTTTTTAAATATAAGAAAAAAAAACACAAAAATCTCCACGAAAGTTCAAATCACCCCCTTGTTAACTGATTAAAAATAAAGCAAAATACACATGAATAGCTGTACTTAGATTAACTTCGCTGGAAGTCTCTAGAGGGGTATAAAAGAGAAAAAGTCCCGGTGCAACTCTAAGTGCAGTAATTAAATTTCAACATAGAGATGTTATACTTTGATATGGCTCACCTTTTAGGTGTCTTGGTTATATTGCATATAAGATCTCCTTTGGTGTGCAGCTCTCCCACTCCGGATGGATCAGATCTAGGAAACCTGGTTCGTCACATATAGTAATAAGTATACCGGTCTATTGGTACAGCGCTTCCACAGGAGACCCGGAGTTCAAATAGATTTTCCTTTATTCTTAAAATGTATATCACAGTAGGCAGTACAACGCGTTTCGACCCTTTTAATGGGTCTTCCTCAGGTACAGTTATATAATTTCATAACACTTACATGTGTCTCCTTATATAGCTCATGCAGTGTCTGAGTTCAAGGGAGTGATGGTTAGTTATCTCATTAGCTGATTGCTTTCAAGTGTGTGCATATCATTAGCATAGAGTTGCTCTGCATTGTCCATCAATTAACACTGCTCTAAATAAGTTAAAAAAAAAAATATCAGTATAAAATATCTAGCTATAATACTCATAAGGTCAAAAATAGCTAAAAACTTTGTTACACAATTTACTTATAAAATTATCTTATATGTATATATATAGTATATACATATATAGGATATATATAAAAAACCAGTCAGTCCTATATACCGTATTTTTCGCTTTATAAGACGCACCGGATTATAAGACGCACCCCCAAATTTGATGAAGGAAAAGAGGAAAAAATCATTTTCTGATCATCATAATGGGAGACCCAGACAATGGGGTTTAGGGCACTGCCCTCCGGAGGCCACACTAGGTACTACAAGATCTGTAGACACCGCCCCCTCCGCTTATAAACCCCTACCGCAGGGAATATCCTCAGTTTTAAACTTAGTGTGCTCGGAGGTGTCACACGCTTTGCTTGCACTTCATTGCATTCTCACAGCTTACGTGATGGCGTATGAAGACAAGGTAAAAGAAGGTCCCTGTCAGGGATCTCCGGCAGTCTCCCTGTTAACCCTCGGGGAACACGCAGGTCGAGGTACCGGAGGGCCTAGTGCCTGGGCACACTGTGTCTCCCGGTACGCTGCCGTACTCCTTCCCATCCCTCCGGGGGGCTCTGGGAAGTGGGAGATAGGAGCCTTGCACAGCTCCGCTCCGTCCGAGGCCTCCCTAAATGGTGCTTACAGACCGGACTGGAGTCAGCTCTGTCCGAGGCCTCCCTAAATGGTGCTTACAGACCGGACTAGAGCCAGCCCAGTCCGAGGCCTCCCTAAATGGTGCTTACAGACCGGACTGGTGCTGAACCCCCCGTCCGAGGCCTCCCATGATATGGTGCTTACAGACCGGACCGGCACTGAGATACTTCAGTGTCTCCGGTGTGCCTGGGGGCAGTGTCTGGCACTGGTGTGTTCATGACACTCAGACCGCGCGTTGCCTTCGGGTCCGCGGTTCTGGCGGTGACCCTGTGCTGGGGTCACCCTGGCTGACCGCCCTGTGTGTCACAGGGGCTGCGGCTGTGGGCTTCAGACTTTTGTCTGTACGCCTGGGTATTTATGTTTAATACCTCCCGCGCTGCGGGCTCCGGCGCTTACATTGTTGTAATGGCGGCCGGGAGAGATGTGGAGCTGCCCATGTGACCTGGATGGGCGTGTGTGTGTGCTTCCCGCGTGTTTCGGCCCCGCCTTCTGTTTCTACAGCGGCGGCCATCTTTTCCCCTCACTTTCCCGCTGGGATCGTTGGAGACTGCTCTGCTGCACTCCAGGGGAGACCGGGTCTTCTTACCTCGCGGAGGCCACACACACACACCGCTCCCTTCACCACCGCTGTGCAGCGGTCGGTAAGCCACCGGTTCCGGTGAATTTTCTCCTGTTTGATATTCCCCTACCGTGGGTATGTCCTCAGGGAAGAAAGGCGCTGCTAAGGCGGCCAGTACCACCCCTGTCTGCGCTACATGCACAGGAACACTGGTGGATGGGTCCTGCAATAATTGCGGACGTCCAGACGCCCGGGCTGTGTCTGCTGAGTCAGCAGCTCCGGTGCTATACCCTGAGGTTCAGGTGATCCCAGGGCCATGGGAAAAACAAGGCGAGTTTAATGCTTCTATGTTGTCCCAATTATCCTCCATGTCGCAATCCCTGGAGGCACTAACAAGGAGACTGGATGCTCCAGCTACTCCTTCAAACTACCCCCGGGTGTCTCCATCTTCCACCGTGAGACCCCTTAAGCGGGCTCGCCGGGAGGATTCACCCGAACTCCAGATCCTCTCTGAGGAGGAGCGTCACTCTGACGGTGACGAGGATGATGGGGGTTCAACTCTCGGATCGGTGTCTGAACCATCTGAAGGGGTGGAGGATCTGGTGTCCTCCATCAACGAGACTTTACGCCTCGGATTACCCCCTCAGGAGACAGCCGTTCACCCGAAGGAGGTCTATCAGTGGTTACAACCCGAAGCTAGACCATGTGGTTCCTTTTTGGATCACACTAACTTTGAAAGGGTGGTTAGAGCTCCCAGGGTGCACCCTGGACGGCGTTATGTCCGCAAATCCAAGGACAACCGTTTTCCCTTTCCTCAGGAGGTGCTTCAGGAGTGGTCGCAGTCCCCAAAAGTGGACGCTTCCATGACCAGGATTGCTGCACGCTCCCTTTTCTCTGCCTCTGATAGCTCCTCACTGAAGGATGCGACAGACAGACAGGTCGAACAACTCGCCAAGTCGTCTTATGAGGCTGTGGGGTCGTCATTTGCCCCGGGTTTTGCTACGGTCTGGACTCTGCAGGCGATCACATCCTGTCTGGATGGTATTGCTGACCTAGCAGGTGTCAACTCTGAGGTCCTGGCGCTTACAGAGAGGGCAAAAGCCTATGCAGATTACGCTAGGATGGCGTCTCTGGAGACGGCCTCTCGCTCAGCTGTGGCTTCGGCCAATGCGATAGCGATCCGCAGATTGTTGTGGCTGCGTCTATGGGACTCCGATGCCACGTCAAAGAAGATTCTGCAGAATCTTCCCTTCTCTGGTGACAGGCTGTTTGGTGTCGAGCTGGACAAGTTGATCAAGGACTCTTCGGAGTCCAAGATTCCACAGAACAAACCTAAGCCTAGGTATACTGTGAAGAGGAACCCTAAACAGTGGTCCTTTCGTCCCAGCTCCCAGCCATCCTCCTCCTCCGCTCGCGCGGACCGTGGGGCCAAGACTTCTCAGCAGTGGCGTCCCAAGAGTCGCCAGAAGAAGTCGGCAGGTACGACAGCTGCCGCTCCCAAACCCACGTCCGCATGACTCGCTCTCTCTTCCTGCCTCCCCACAGGTTGGGGGTCGCCTGTCTCTGTTTCAAGACGAATGGCGACTCCACATCCAAGATCAGTGGGTCCGAGACGTTGTCTCAAGAGGATACAGGATAGAGCTGTCATCACAACCCTCACACCGATTCCATCGGTCTGTTCCATCTCCAGAAAAGGCTCAGGCTTTTTATCTGGTGTTGGAGGGACTCCGCAGAGACGGAGTGGTGGTCCCAGTGCCCACTGGGGAGAGGTTCAGGGGTTTTTACTCCAACCTCTTTATCGTCCCGAAGAAGGACGGCTCCTTCCGCCCGGTTCTGGACCTCAAGCTGTTCAACCGCCATGTGTTGGTTCGGAAGTTCCGCATGGAATCCCTGCGCTCCGTGATCGCGGCTGTGTCGCAGGGCGACTTCCTAGCGTCCATAGACATCCGCGACGCTTACCTTCACGTGCCCATTGCACCGTCTCATCAACGATGGTTGAGATTCGCGGTGGGGGAGGAACACTTCCAATTCGTGGCGCTGCCTTTCGGGTTGGCCTCGGCACCCCGGGTGTTCACGAAAGTGATGGCATCAATGATGGCCTTACTGCATGCGCAGGGACACACCGTTATCCCTTATTTAGACGACCTGCTGGTCAGAGCGCCATCGGAACACCTGTGTCAGCGGAGCCTGCAGGCAACCATGCAGTCTCTAGAGCAGTTCGGGTGGCTTCTCAACATCCAGAAATCCACCCTGGTTCCAACCCAGTCACTGACGTATCTGGGCATGGACTTCCATACGAACTCTGCTCTAGTGTCCCTACCACGAGCCAAGCAGCTGGCCATCCAGTCAGGAGTGCAAGATCTCCTCAGATCACCTCATTCATCCCTGCGGGTATTGATGAAGCTGGTGGGACGCATGGTTGCAGCAATAGAGGCGGTGCCATTCGCACAGTTTCGCCTCCGTCCTCTGCAACTGGAAATCCTCCAGAGGTGGGACAAGAGGACGTCCTCTCTGAATCAGCTGGTGGTCCTCTCCCAGCCGACCAGGGATGCTCTACAGTGGTGGCTTCAGCCGAATCACTTGGCGAAGGGACGATCCTTCCTGAAACCATCGTGGTTAGTGGTGACCACCGACGCCAGTCTGAAGGGCTGGGGAGCGGTGTTCTTACACCACAGAGCTCAAGGTCTCTGGACACGTTCAGAGACGACGTTGCAGATCAACGTACTGGAGCTCAGGGCAGTCTATCTGGCTCTCCTGGCCTTTCGAGTGTTCCTATCCGGACAACCGATTCGGGTTCAGTCCGACAATGCGACGACTGTCGCCTATATAAATCACCAAGGAGGAACCAGGAGTGCACAGGCTCTGGCGGAAGTCCACCGCATTCTATCATGGGTGGAAGCCAACAACTGCTTGATTTCCGCAGTCTACATCCCAGGTGTCGAAAATTGGGAGGCAGATTACCTGAGCCGACAGGGGATGGACGCCGGAGAATGGTCTCTCCATCCGGACGTCTTCCGGGACATCTGCATCAGATGGGGGACCCCGGATGTGGATCTGATGGCCTCCCGGCTGAATCATCAGGTGCCACAATACATGGCGAGATCGTGGGACCCTCAATCTCTGGGGGCAGATGCTCTAGTCCTGAGTTGGTCAGATTTTCGCCTGCCATATGTTTTCCCGCCTCTGGCACTGATGCCCAAGGTCCTGTGGAAAATCAAAACAGAATGTCACACGGCCATTCTAGTGGCTCCGGATTGGCCGAGGAGGTCCTGGTATCCGGATCTGTGGCAACTGTCCGGCGGACACCGGTGGGCTCTTCCAGACCGCGCAGATCTTCTCGCGCAGGGCCCCTTCTTCCGCCCCAATTCCAGGGCCCTCAGATTGACTGCATGGCTCTTGAGGCCTGGCTCTTAACATCCAGGGGTTTCTCTCCTGCGGTGGTTTCCACCATGAACCGAGCTAGACGGCCCACGTCACGGAAGATTTACCACAGAACGTGGAAAGTCTTTTTCGCCTGGTGCTCCTCTGGGGGACATGCACCTTGGCCTTTGTCGATCCCGACCCTGTTGGCCTTTTTGCAGTCAGGTTTGGAGTTGGGCTTTTCCCTCAGTTCCCTGAAGGGTCAGGTATCAGCGCTGTCTGTATTGTTCGACAGGCGCTTGGCGCTCCTCCCAAAGGTTCGTCAATTTCTCCAAGGGGTATCTCGGGTGGTTCCGCCGTATAGGCGACCTCTGGACCCTTGGGATCTCAACATGGTTTTGGCGGCTTTACAGAAACCACCTTTTGAACCGTTGAGAGAAGTCTCTCTCTCTTATTTGTCACAGAAAGTGGTCTTTCTGGTGGCGATTACGTCCCTGAGACGGGTCTCTGAACTGGCGGCACTGTCGTGCAAGTCACCCTTTCTGGTGGTTCACCAAGACAAGGTGGTGTTGCGCCCGCGGGCGGAATTTTTACCAAAAGTGGTTTCCACTTTTCATTTGAACCAGGAGATTGTTCTCCCATCATTTTGTCCCGCTCCTGTTCATCAGGTTGAGCGCGACCTCCACACTCTGGACCTCGTACGGGCTGTACGCATTTATGTGTCCAGAACTGCCTCCTTCCGGAGTTCGGACTCCTTGTTCGTACTGACGGCGGGTCGCTGTAAGGGGTCAGCGGCGTCAAAATCAACCTTGGCCAGATGGATCAAGGCACCCATTCAAGAGGCTTACCGTTCTTCTGGTTTGCCTCTTCCGGTAGGCTTGAAGGCGCACTCGACCAGAGCTGTCGGTGCCTCCTGGGCTTTGCGACATCGCGCCTCTGCTCTACAGGTGTGTCAGGCGGCCACTTGGTCCAGTCTACACACATTCTCTAAGCACTATATGGTGCATGCCCATGCCTCTGCGGATGCAAATTTGGGCAGGCGGGTCCTCCAGGCGGCGGTTGCCCACCTTTGAGGGGGACCGCGTATACAAACGTCTGTTGAGGAACTCTTTTTCCCGCCCTGGGGTATTGCTTTAGGACATCCCCATTGTCTGGGTCTCCCATTATGATGATCAGAAAAAAGAGAATTTTGTTTACGTACCGTAAATTCTTTTTTCTTGAATCATCAATGGGAGACCCAGCACCCACCCAGTGTTCCGTTTTATGTTACGGTTGATCTGTCTCCTGTTGGGACAGTTTATCCGGGTTGTTGAGCCGTCTGTTCACGGTGTCTTCCCCGAGATTTTCGGGTGTGGTTTTTTCTGTTGTCTCCTCGCAGCTTATGGACCAAACTGAGGATATTCCCTGCGGTAGGGGTTTATAAGCGGAGGGGGCGGTGTCTACAGATCTTGTAGTACCTAGTGTGGCCTCCGGAGGGCAGTGCCCTAAACCCCATTGTCTGGGTCTCCCATTGATGATTCAAGAAAAAAGAATTTACGGTACGTAAACAAAATTCTCTTTTTTTTTTTTTATTTTTTTTTTATTAAGCCTTTATTGGGCAAAAGCAGAAAAAAAAAACAATGTACAGTGAAAATACAAGTTGAGTATATAGAGAAGTACAATAAGTTTCAGTCAGATATTAAAGACAAAGGTTTTTCAACTTTCCTCAAATGTTGCATGGTCAGTATATAAATTCAAGGCACTAAACTGTTCAACAAATTCCTTCCCCCCTCCTCCCCCCTCCCCAGGCAGGGAAGATGGCATAAGATGCGTTAGACAAGTCTAATCGGACTTGTACCAGCCGCCGAAAAAAATCATTTTTAATGTTAAATGGGGTTCGCCTTATAATGCCAGTGTCCGTCTTACAATCCATATATATGTCCTCCATCCTGGTATATATATCCTCCATGCTGGTACACATAGCCTTCATGTTGGCACTGTGCCCCCTTCCTGGCACAGTCCCCCATGCTGGTACACTGTCCTCTCATCCTGGCACAGTCCCCGATGGTGGTACACTGTCCCCCATGCTGGCTCAATGTCCCCCCATGTTGTCACTGTCCCCCTGCTGGCACTGTTCACTTGCTGGCACTGTCCCCCTTGCTGGGGCTGTCACCTCTGCTGGATTTGTCCCCTTGCTGGGACTGTCACCTCTGCTGGATTTGCCCCCTATGCTGGCACTGTTCACTTGCTGGCACTGTCCCCCTTGCTGGCCCTGTCACTTCTGCTGGCACTGTCCCCCATGCTGGCACTGTCCCCATGCTGGCACTGTCCCCCATGCTGGCACTGTCCCCCATGCTGGCACTGTCCCCTCTGCTGGATTTGTCCCCCATGCTGGCACTGTTTCCCCTGCTGTCACTGCCCCCATGCTGGATTTGTCCCCCATGCTGGCACTGTCCCCTTGCTGGCTCTGTCCCTTCTGATGGCACTGTCCCCTCTGCTGGCACTGTCCCCTCTGCTGGCACTGTCCCCTCTGCTGGCACTGTCCCCTCTGCTGGCACTGTCCCCTCTGCTGGCACTGTCCCCTCTGCTGGCACTGTCCCCTCCGATGGCACTGTCCTCTTGCTGGCACTGTCTCCTTGCTGGCATTGTCCCACGTGCTGCCGCACAGTTAAAATAATAAACAATCGTATTCGCCCTTCTCCTCCCTCCCTCGCCGTCCGCTCTATCCGCTCTCTTCTGTGCCCGGCATCCAGTCCTGTGAGCAGCGCGCAGGTGATGACGTCACTCTGCAGCGACGCTCACAGGACCCGGATGCTGGCAAATACAGCGGGGACGCCGCGGACGGCAGGGAGTGAGGGGAGCGGTGAGTATGCTCTTCCTCCCAGGGATAGTCAGTGCTTTCCATACTGTCATTGCGTGGAAAGCACTGACTATCCACACGGGACCGTAGCCGCTGGGCTGCGGACCCGCTCCTGTAATATGGGCTGCTCCCGCTTGTGATTGACAGCGGGAAGCAGTGCATATCACAGAAGATAATGAGCGGCCCCACGGGACCACTGCTGCAGTCCGCTCCTGGCCTCCTCCAGCCTCCTGCCAGACCCAAACACCGCTCCACAACCCCCCTCCCTCCCCACCACGCAACAGTGTTTCGCGTTATAAGACGCACCCTCCACTTTCCCCCAAAATGTGGGGGAACAAAAGTGCGTCTTATAATGCCAAAAATACGGTATATACAATACAGAAATAGATGGATGTATCGTTACTCATCATCCCCAACCCTATAGCTCCAATAGCTGGATGCACTTTTTGCACATTATCCTTCCATTTCACTTGGATACATAATAAAATGCAGTTAATCATTCAAGGGTGACACACGCGCCTGTAAATCCCTGCACATTATTATTATTATTATTTATAGAGCACCATTCATTCCATGGTCTGTACATGAGAAAGGGTTACATACAGACAAGTTAAAAATACAAGGAACAAAGTGACAGACTGGTACAGAGGGGAGAGAGGACCCGGCCCTTGCGGGTTACATTCTACAGGGCAGTGGGGAGAGAGACAGTAGGTTGGGTCTAATAATTATAATACTATTATGAAATAATAATTATAATATTTTTTGGCTACTAGCACGTGCCAGTAGAGGGCGCTCACTGCATACTGTTTATACATTGACCTATCAACACATTTACCCCTCTCCATACTGTTAATTGTTAATGTAAATTACAGTTAAACTGGAATGTTACAATGCAAAATAGTTATGGTTGATCAATCAAAGAAAACAGCGCCACCTATAGGACATCTTTGACGAGGGGGTGCCATACGCCATCCAGGACACTGGTCACAGTGTAGGCATTCATTATTGCCTGTGCCTGGGTCGGCTCCATCATACCATTGGGGCAGACCCATTCTGCTACCACTGTGGCACCTCAGTGTACAGAGAGATGTTACACAGGGGAGAGAAAGAGCACAAGGAGAAGAGAGGCAGCACACAGGGGGATGGGACAGAGGCAGCACACAGGGGGATGGGACAGAGGCAGCACACAGGGGGATGGGACAGAGGCAGCACACAGGGGATGGGACAGAGGCAGCACACAGGGGGATGGGACATAGAGCACACAGGGGAAGAGAGAGTGCACAGAGAGGGAAAGAAAGTGCACAGGGGGGGGCAGAGAGCATACAAGGGGATGGCGAGCAGCAGAAGCGCCTATCAAGCCACGGCCCTCTGGTGCAGCAGCTGGTTCCCCCGCCCTCCTCAGTGATGTTGTAAATCGTAGAGGGAGTAATTGGACTAACATATAATCGCACATGTTCTATGTCCAATGCGATTGAATCGGGCCTCTGTCTAATTTGTAATATTTTCTTATGCTAAATAGTATTTATTATAATAAATATTATTAATACAATTGAGTATTTGAATAATAAAATGCATAAGATAAACCTAAATGGTGCCGATTTCCTATCCTTGTAATACATCTAATCTAAAATCCGTGACATTATATGCAATATTCAATGGCTGCACTCCTCAACCCTCTAGTGATGGGTTTCCCCGAACCTCCTCCCTGATTTCATATTCCCAGTCACGGTCAGTCAGTGTAACATTGTACTTTCTCATTACTCACCTCTGGCGGGAGGGTGTTTGGCATGTTGAGGTCAGCTGACGCAGTGGGAACCGGTTCTGGGCTTTGGTTACGTCAGGGGCCCAGTGGCTGATCAAACCTGCTTCTATTCATTTCCCACAACACCGCTCGACACAGTCACTATTCCTTGGCTGTGTCCAATTCAAATGTAGTCTGGCCATCTGCATTGTAATAGTTCCTCCTCCTACTACTTCACCTGTCACAGAGCTGGAGGGAAGAATACATTTGTCGGTACAGATTTTCTCTGACCACGGTTTGTGGAGCTCCAGAGTCACGGAGACCACCGCCTTCACGCCTCCACCCAGACCGGTTGTAGGTGCTGTCTCATGTTCTCTGGAATCTGTAACTTTCGACATTGTGCCATATATGGCTCCATCATATCATTGGGCAGACCCATCCTGCTACCACTGTGGCACCTCAGCGTACAGGGGGAAAGAGATGTTACACAGGGGAGAGAAAGAGCACAAGGAGAGAGGGCACACGGATGGGACAGAGGCAGCACACAGGGGATGGGACAGAGGCAGCACACAGGGGGATGGATAGAGGCAGCACACAGGGGATGGGATAGAGGCAGCACACAGGGGATGGGACAGAGGCAGCACACAGGGGATGGGACAGAGGCAGCACACAGGGGGATGGGACAGAGGCAGACACGGGATGGGACAGAGCAGCACACAGGGGGATGGGACAGAGGCAGCACACAGGGGGATGGGACAGAGGCAGCACACAGGGATGGGACAGAGGCAGCACACAGGGGATGGGACATAGAGCACAAGGGGAAGAGAGAGTGCACAGAGAGGGAAAGAAAGTGCACAGGGGGGGAGAGAGCATACAAGGGGATGGCGAGCAGCAGAAGCGCTATCAAGCCACGGCCCTCCGGTGCAGCAGCAGGTTCCCCCGCCCTCCTCAGTGATGTTGTAAATCGTAGAGGGAGTAATTGGACTAACATATAATCGCACATGTTCTATGTCCAATGCGATTGAATCGGGCTCTGTCTAATTTGTAATATTTTCTTATGCTAAATAGTATTTATTATAATAAATTTATTAATACAATTGAGTATTTGAATAATAAAATGCATAAGATAAACCTAAATGGTGCCGATTTCCTCATCCTTGTAATACATCTAATCTAAAATCCGTGACATTATATGCAATATTCAATGGCTGCATCCTCAACCCTCTAGTGATGGGTTTCCCCGAACCTCCTCCCTGATTTCATATTCCCCAGGTCACGGTCAGTCAGTGTAACATTGTACTTCTCATTACTCACCTCTGGCGGGAGGTGTTGCATGTGAGGCGCTACGCAGTGGGAACCGGTTCTGGGCTTTGGGTTACGTCAGGGGCCAGTGGCTGATCAAACCTGCTTCTATGTCATTTCCCACAACACGCTCGACACAGTCACTATTCCTTGGCTGTGTCCCAATTCAAATGTAGTCTGGCCATCTGCATTGTAATAGTTCCTCCTCCTCTACTTCACCTGTCACAGAGCTGGAGGAAGAATACATTTGTCGGTACTAGATTTTCTCTGACCACGGTTTGTGGAGCTCCAGAGTCACGGAGACCCACCGCCTTCACGCCTCCACCCAGACCGGTTGTAGGTGCTGTCTCATGTTCTCTGGAATCTGTAACTTTCGACATTGTGCCATATATGGCTCCATCATATCATTGGGGCAGACCCATCCTGCTACACTGTGGCACCTCAGCGTACAGGGGAAAGAGATGTTACACAGGGGAGAGAAAGAGCACAAGGAGAAGAGAGGCAGCACACGGGATGGGACAGGGGATGGACGGCAGCACACAGGGGGATGGGATAGAGGCAGCACACAGGGGGATGGGATAGAGGCAGCACACAGGGGGATGGGAAGAGGCAGCACACAGGGGGATGGGACAGAGGCAGCACCAGGGGGATGGACAGAGGCAGCACACAGGGGGATGGGACAGAGGCAGCCCAGGGGGATGGGACAGAGCAGCACACAGGGTGGGACAGAGGCAGCAACAGGGGGATGGACATAGAGCACAAGGGAAGAGAGAGTGCACAGAGAGGGAAAAAAGTGCACAGGGGGGCAGAGAGCATACAAGGGATGGCGAGCGCAGAAGCGCCTATCAAGCCACGGCCCTCGGTGCAGCAGCGTTCCCCGCCTCCTCAGTGATGTTGTAAATCGTAGGGAGTAATTGATAAATATAATCGCACATGTTCTATGTCCAATGCGATTGAATCGGGCCTCTGTCTATTTGTATATTCTTTTATGCTAAATAGTATTTATTATAATAAATATATTAATACAATTGAGTATTTGAATAATAAAATGCATAAGATAAACTAAATGTGCGATTTCCTCATCTTGTAATACATCTAATCTAAAATCCGTGACATTATATGCAATATTCATGGCTGCACTCCTCAACCTCTAGTGATGGGTTTCCAACTCCTCCTGATTCATATTCCCAGGTCACGGTCAGTCAGTGTACATTGTACCTTCTCCATTTACTCTGGCGGGAGGTTCAGTGACACAGTGGGAACGGTTCTGGGCTTTGGTTACGTCAGGGCCAGTGTGATCAACCTGCTTCTATTCATTTCCCAGCAACACCGCTCGACACAGTCACATTCCTTGGCTGTGTCTTCAAATGTAGTCTGGCCATCTGCATTGTAATAGTTCCTCCTCCTACTACTTCACCTGTCACAGAGCTGGAGGGAAGAATACATTTCGGTACTAGATTTCTCTGACCACGTTTGTGGAGCTCCAGAGTCACGAGACCCACCGCCTTCACCCTCCACCAGACCGGTTGTAGGTGCGTCTCATGTTCTCTGGAATCTGTAACTTTCGACATTGTGCCATATATGGCTCATCATATCATTGGGGCAGACCATCCTGCTACACTGTGGCACCTCAGGTACAGGGGAAAGAGATGTTACACAGGGGAGAGAAGAGCACAAGAGAAGAGAGCAGCACACGGGATGGGACAGAGCAGCACACAGGGGGATGGGACGAGGCAGCACACAGGGATGGATAGAGGCAGCACAAGGGGGATGGGATAGAGGCAGCACACAGGGGATGGGAAGAGGCAGACACAGGGGGATGGACAGAGGCAGCACAAGGGGATGGGACAGAGGCAGCACACAGGGGGATGGGACAGAGGCAGCACACAGGGGATGGGACAGAGGCAGCACACAGGGGGATGGGACAGAGGCAGCACACAGGGATGGGCAGAGGCAGCACACAGGGGGATGGGACATAGAGCACACAGGGAAGAGAGAGTGCACAGAGAGGGAAAGAAAGTGCACAGGGGGGGCAGAGAGCATACAAGGGATGGCGAGCAGCAGAAGCGCCTATCAAGCCACGGCCCTCGGTGCAGCAGGGTCCCGCCCTCCTCAGTGATGTTGTAAATCGTAGAGGGAGTAATTGGACTAACATATAATCGCACATGTTCTATGTCCAATGCGATTGAATCGGGCCTCTGTCTAATTTGTAATATTCTTCTTATGCTAAATAGTATTTATTATAATAAATATTATTAATACAATTGAGTATTTGAATAATAAAATGCATAAGATAAACCTAAATGGTGCGATTTCCTCATCCTTGTAATACATCTAATCTAAAATCCGTGAATTATATGCAATATTCAATAGCTGCACTCCTCACCTCTAGTGATGGGTTTCCCCGAACCTCCTCCTGATTTCATATTCCCCCAGGTCACGGTCAGTCAGTGTAACATTGTACTTTCTCCATTACTCACCTCTGGCGGGAGGGTGTTTGGCATGTTGAGGTCAGCTGACGCAGTGGGAACCGGTTCTGGGCTTTGGGTTACGTCAGGGCCCAGTGCTGATCAAACCTGCTTCTATTTCATTTCCCAGCAACACCGCTCGACACAGTCACTATTCCTTGGCTGTGTCCCAATTCAAATGTAGTCTGGCCATCTGCATTGTAATAGTTCCTCTCCTACTACTTCACCTGTCACAGAGCTGGAGGGAAGAATACATTTGTCCGGTACTAGATTTTCTCTGACCACGGTTTGTGGAGCTCCAGAGTCACGGAGACCCACCGCCTTCACGCCCTCCACCCAGACCGGTTGTAGGTGCTGTCTCATGTTCTCTGGAATCTGTAACTTTCGACATTGTCCATATGGCCCACATACAGGGGAGACATTGTTCACTGGGCACCCAGCGAAGGGGGAAAGAGAGTACACAGGGGGATGGAAAGAGCACAAGGAGAAAGAGGAGCACACGGGATGGGACAGAGGCAGCACACAGGGGATGGGACAGAGGCAGCACACAGGGGGATGGGAAGAGGCAGCACACAGGGGGATGGGATAGAGGCAGCACACAGGGGATGGACAGAGGCAGCACACAGGGGATGGGACAGAGGCAGCACACAGGGGATGGGAAGAGGCAGCACACAGGGGGATGGGAAGAGGCAGCACACAGGGATGGGACAGAGGCAGCACACGGGGGATGGGACAGAGGCAGCACACAGGATGGGACAGAGCAGCACACAGGGGATGGACATAGAGCACACAGGGAAGAGAGAGTGCACAGAGAGGAAAGAAGTGCACAGGGGGGGAAGAGCATACAAGGGATGGCGAGCAGCAGAAGCGCCTATCAAGCCCGGCCTCCGGTGCAGCAGCGGTTCCCCGCCCTCCTCAGTGATGTTAAATCGTAGAGGAGTAATTGGACAACATATAATCGCACATGTTCTATGTCCAATGCGATTGATCGGGCCTCTGTCTAATTTGTATATTTTTCTTATGCTAAATATATTTATTATAATAATATTATTATACAATTGAGTATTTGAATAATAAAATGCATAAGATAAACCTAAATGGTGCCGATTCCTCATCCTTGTATACATTAATCTAAAATCGTGACATTATATGCAATATTCAATGGCTGCACTCCTCAACCCTCTAGTGAGGGTTCCCGAACCTCCTCCTGATTTCATATTCCCAGGTCACGGTCAGTCAGTGTAACATTGTACTTTCTCTTACTCACCTCTGGCGGAGGGTGTTTGCATGTTGAGGTCAGCTGACGCAGTGGAACGTTCTGGGCTTGGGTTACGTCAGGGGCCAGTGGCTGATCAAACTGCTTCTATTCATTTCCAGCAACACGCTCGACACAGTCACTATTCCTTGGCTGTGTCCCAATTCAAATGTAGTTGGCCTCTGCATTGTATAGTTCCTCCTCCTCTACTTCACCTGTCACAGAGCTGGAGGAAGATAATTTGTGGTACTAGATTTTCTCTGACCACGGTTTGTGGGCTCCAGAGTCACGAGACCCACGCCTTCACGCCCTCCACCAGACGGTTGTAGGTGCTGTCCATGTTCTCTGGAATCTGTAACTTTCGACATTGTGCCATATATGGCTCCATCATATCATTGGGGCAGACCCATCCTGCTACCACTGTGGCACCTCAGCGTACAGGGGAAAAGAGATGTTACACAGGGGAGAGAAAGAGCACAAGGAGAAGAGAGGCAGCACACGGATGGACAGAGGCAGCACACAGGGGGATGGGACAGAGGCAGCACACAGGGGGATGGGATAGAGGCAGACACAGGGGGATGGATAGAGGCAGCACAAGGGGGATGGGACAGAGGCAGCACACAGGGGGATGGGACAGAGGCAGCACACAGGGGATGGGACAGAGCACACACAGGGGGATGGGACAGAGGCAGCACACAGGGGATGGGACAGAGGCAGCACACAGGGGATGGGACAGAGGCAGCACAGGGATGGGACAGAGGCAGCACACAGGGGATGGGACATAGAGCACACAGGGGAAGAGAGAGTGCACAGAGAGGGAAAGAAAGTGCACAGGGGGGGCAGAGAGCATACAAGGGGATGGCGAGCAGCAGAAGCGCCTATCAAGCCACGGCCCTCCGGTGCAGCAGCATGGTTCCCCCGCCCTCCTCAGTGATGTTGTAAATCGTAGAGGGAGTAATTGGACTAACATATAATCGCACATGTTCTATGTCCAATGCGATTGAATCGGGCCTCTGTCTAATTTGTAATATTCTTCTTATGCTAAATAGTATTTATTATAATAAATATTATTAATACAATTGAGTATTTGAATAATAAAATGCATAAGATAAACCTAAATGGTGCCGATTTCCTCATCCTTGTAATACATCTAATCTAAAATCCGTGACATTATATGCAATATTCAATAGGCTGCACTCCTCAACCCTCTAGTGATGGGTTTCCCCGAACCTCCTCCCTGATTTCATATTCCCCAGGTCACGGTCAGTCAGTGTAACATTGTACTTTCTCCATTACTCACCTCTGGCGGGAGGGTGTTTGGCATGTTGAGGTCAGCTGACGCAGTGGGAACCGGTTCTGGGCTTTGGGTTACGTCAGGGCCCAGTGGCTGATCAAACCTGCTTCTATTTCATTTCCCAGCAACACCGCTCGACACACAGTCACTATTCCTTGGCTGTGTCCCAATTCAAATGTAGTCTGGCCATCTGCATTGTAATAGTTCCTCCTCCTACTACTTCACCTGTCACAGAGCTGGAGGGAAGAATACATTTGTCCGGTACTAGATTTTCTCTGACCACGGTTTGTGGAGCTCCAGAGTCACGGAGACCCACCGCCTTCACGCCCTCCACCCAGACCGGTTGTAGGTGCTGTCTCATGTTCTCTGGAATCTGTAACTTTCGACATTGTGCCATATATGGCTCCATCATATCATTGGGGCAGACCCATCCTGCTATCACTGTGGCACCTCAGCGTACAGGGGAAAGAGATGTTACACAGGGGAGAGAAAGAGCACAAGGAGAAGAGAGGCAGCACACGGGATGGGACAGAGGCAGCACACAGGGGGATGGGACAGAGGCAGCACACAGGGGGATGGGATAGAGGCAGCACACAGGGGGATGGGATAGAGGCAGCACACAGGGGGATGGGACAGAGGCAGCACACAGGGGGATGGGACAGAGGCAGCACACAGGGGGATGGGACAGAGGCAGCACACAGGGGGATGGGACAGAGGCAGCACACAGGGGGATGGGACAGAGGCAGCACACAGGGGGATGGGACAGAGGCAGCACACAGGGGATGGGACAGAGGCAGCACACAGGGGGATGGGGACATAGAGCACACAGGGGAAGAGAGAGTGCACAGAGAGGGAAAGAAAGTGCACAGGGGGGGCAGAGAGCATACAAGGGGATGGCGAGCAGCAGAAGCGCCTATCAAGCCACGGCCCTCCGGTGCAGCAGCTGGTTCCCCCGCCCTCCTCAGTGATGTTGTAAATCGTAGAGGGAGTAATTGGACTAACATATAATCGCACATGTTCTATGTCCAATGCGATTGAATCGGGCCTCTGTCTAATTTGTAATATTCTTCTTATGCTAAATAGTATTTATTATAATAAATATTATTAATACAATTGAGTATTTGAATAATAAAATGCATAAGATAAACCTAAATGGTGCCGATTTCCTCATCCTTGTAATACATCTAATCTAAAATCCGTGACATTATATGCAATATTCAATAGGCTGCACTCCTCAACCCTCTAGTGATGGGTTTCCCCGAACCTCCTCCCTGATTTCATATTCCCCCAGGTCACGGTCAGTCAGTGTAACATTGTACTTTCTCCATTACTCACCTCTGGCGGGAGGGTGTTTGGCATGTTGAGGTCAGCTGACGCAGTGGGAACCGGTTCTGGGCTTTGGGTTACGTCAGGGGCCCAGTGGCTGATCAAACCTGCTTCTATTTCATTTCCCAGCAACACCGCTCGACACAGTCACTATTCCTTGGCTGTGTCCCCAATTCAAATGTAGTCTGGCCATCTGCATTGTAATAGTTCCTCCTCCTACTACTTCACCTGTCACAGAGCTGGAGGGAAGAATACATTTGTCCGGTACTAGATTTTCTCTGACCACGGTTTGTGGAGCTCCAGAGTCACGGAGACCCACCGCCTTCACGCCCTCCACCCAGACCGGTTGTAGGTGCTGTCTCATGTTCTCTGGAATCTGTAACTTTCGACATTGTGCCATATATGGCTCCATCATATCATTGGGGCAGACCCATCCTGCTATCACTGTGGCACCTCAGCGTACAGGGGGAAAGAGATGTTACACAGGGGAGAGAAAGAGCACAAGGAGAAGAGAGGCAGCACACGGGATGGGACAGAGGCAGCACACAGGGGGATGGGACAGAGGCAGCACACAGGGGGATGGGATAGAGGCAGCACACAGGGGATGGGAAGAGGCAGCACACAAGGGGATGGGGGGACAAGGGATGGCAGAGCACACAGGGGATGGGACAGAGGCAGCACACAGGGGAATGGGACAGAGGCAGCACACAGAGAGGGACAAGAGTGCAACAGGGGAGGAGAGCCAGAGAGGATGACACAGGGGGGAAGAGCATACAAGGGGATGGCGAGCAGCAGAAGCGCCTATCAAGCCACGGCCCTCCGGTGCAGCAGCAGGTTCCCCCGCCCTCCTCAGTGATGTTGTAATTCGTAGTGGGAGTAATTGGACTAACATATAATCGCACATGTTCTATGTCCAATGCGATTGAATCGGGCCTCTGTCTAATTTGTAATATTCTTCTTATGCTAAATAGTATTTATTATAATAAATATTATTAATACAATTGAGTATTTGAATAATAAAATGCATAAGATAAACCTAAATGGTGCCGATTTCCTCATCCTTGTAATACATCTAATCTAAAATCCGTGACATTATATGCAATATTCAATGGGCTGCACTCCTCAACCCTCTAGTGATGGGTTTCCCCGAACCTCCTCCCTGATGTCATATTCCCCCAGGTCACGGTCAGTCAGTGTAACATTGTACTTTCTCCATTACTCACCTCTGGCGGGAGGTGTTTGGCATGTTGAGGTCAGCTGACGCAGTGGGAACCGGTTCTGGGCTTGGGTTACGTCAGAGGCCCAGTGGCTGATCAAACCTGCTTCTATGTCATTTCCCAGCAACACCGCTCAACACAGTCACTATTCCTTGGCTGTGTCCGCAATTCAAATGTAGTCTGGCCATCTGCATTGTAATAGTTCCTCCTCCTGCTACTTCACCTGTCACAGAGCTGGAGGGAAGAATACATTTGTCTGGTACTAGATTTTCTCTGACCACGGTTTGTGGAGCTCCAGAGTCACGTAGACCCACCGCCTTCACGCCCTCCACCCAGACCGGTTGTAGGTGCTGTCTCATGTTCTCTGGAATCTGTAACTTTCAACATTGTGCCATATATGGCTCCATCATATCATTGGGGCAGACCCATCCTGCTACCACTGTGGCACCTCAGCGTACAGGGGAAAGAGATGTTACACAGGGGAGAGAAAGAGCACAAGGAGAAGAGAGGCAGCACACGGGATGGGACAGAGGCAGCACACAGGGGGATGGGACAGAGGCAGCACACAGGGGAAGAGAGAGTGCACAGAGAGGGAAAGAAAGTGCACAGGGGGGGGGGGCAGAGAGCATACAAGGGGATGGCGAGCAGCAGAAGCGCCTATCAAGCCACGGCCCCCCGGTGCAGCAGCAGGTTAACCCTGCCCTCCTCAGTGATGTTGTAATTCGTAGTGGGAGTAATTGGACTAACATATAATCGCACATGTTCTATGTCCAATGCGATTGAATCGGGCCTCTGTCTAATTTGTAATATTTTTCTTATGCTAAATAGTATTTATTATAATAAATATTATTAATACAATTGAGTATTTGAATAATAAAATGCATAAGATAAACCTAAATGGTGCCGATTTCCTCATCCTTGTAATACATCTAATCTAAAATCCGTGACATTATATGCAATATTCAATGGGCTGCACTCCTCAACCCTCTAGTGATGGGTTTCCCCGAACCTCCTCCCTGATGTCATATTCCCCCAGGTCACGGTCAGTCAGTGTAACATTGTACTTTCTCCATTACTCACCTCTGGCGGGAGGTGTTTGGCATGTTGAGGTCAGCTGACGCAGTGGGAACCGGTTCTGGGCTTTGGGTTACGTCAGGGCCCAGTGGCTGATCAAACCTGCTTCTATGTCATTTCCCAGCAACACCGCTCAACACAGTCACTATTCCTTGGCTGTGTCCGCAATTCAAATGTAGTCTGGCCATCTGCATTGTAATAGTTCCTCCTCCTGCTACTTCACCTGTCACAGAGCTGGAGGGAAGAATACATTTGTCTGGTACTAGATTTTCTCTGACCACGGTTTGTGGAGCTCCAGAGTCACGGAGACCCACCGCCTTCACGCCCTCCACCCAGACCGGTTGTAGGTGCTGTCTCATGTTCTCTGGAATCTGTAACTTTCGACATTGTGCCATATATGGCTCCATCATATCATTGGGGCAGACCCATCCTGCTACCACTGTGGCACCTCAGCGTACAGGGGGAAAGAGATGTTACACAGGGGAGAGAAAGAGCACAAGGTGAAGAGAGGCAGCACACGGGATGGGACAGAGGCAGCACACAGGGGGATGGGACAGAGGCAGCACACAGGGGAAGAGAGAGTGCACAGAGAGGGAAAGAAAGTGCACAGGGGGGGGGGGGGCAGAGAGCATACAAGGGGATGGCGAGCAGCAGAAGCGCCTATCAAGCCACGGGCCCCCGGTGCAGCAGCAGGTTAACCCTGCCCTCCTCAGTGATGTTGTAATTCGTAGTGGGAGTAATTGGACTAACATATAATCGCACATGTTCTATGTCTAATGCGATTGAATCGGGCCTCTGTCTAATTTGTAATATTCTTCTTATGCTAAATAGTATTTATTATAAGAAATATTTTTAATACAATTGAGTATTTGAATAATAAAATGCATAATATAAACCTAAATGGTGCCGATTTCCTCATCTTTGTAATATATCTAATGTAACATCCGTGCCATTATATGCAATATTTAATGGGCTGCACTCCTCAACCCTCTAGTGATGGGTTTCCCCAAACCTCCTCCCTGATGTCATATTCCCCCAGGTCACGGTCAGTCAGTGTAACATTGTACTTTCTCCATTACTCACCTCTGGCGGGAGGGTCAGCTGACGCAGTGGGAACCGGTTCTGGGCTTTGGGTTACGTCAGCGGTCCAGTGGCTGATCAAACCTGCTTCTATGTCATTTCCCAGCACACATCTACTATTAGGTCCCGCTCGACTACACAGTCACTTCCTTGGCTGTGTCTTCAAATGTAGTCTGGCCATCTGCATTGTAATAGTTCCTCCTACTACTACTTCACCTGTCACAGAGCTGGAGGGAAGAATACATTTGTCCGGTACTAGATTTTCTCTGACCACGGTTTGTGGGAGCTCCAGAGTCACGGAGACCCACCGCCTTCACGCCCTCCACCCAGACCGGTTGTAGGTGCTGTCTCATGTTCTCTGGAATCTGTAACTTTCGACATTGTGCCATATATGGCTCCATCATATCATTGGGGCAGACCCATCCTGCTACCACTATGGCACCTCAGCGTACAGGGGAAAGAGATGTTACACAGGGGAGAGAAAGAGCACAAGGAGAAGAGAGGCAGCACACGGGATGGGACAGAGGCAGCACACAGGGGGATGGGACAGAGGCAGCACACAGGGGGATGGGCCAGAGGGCAGCACACAGGGGGATGGGACAGAGGCAGCACACAGGGGGATGGGACAGAGGCAGCACACAGGGGATGGGACAGAGGCAGCACACAGGGGGATGGGACATAGAGCACACAGGGGAAGAGAGAGTGCACAGAGAGGGAAAGAAAGTGCACAGGGGGGGCAGAGAGCAACAAGAGATGGTGAGCAGCAGAAGCGCCTATCAAGCCACGGCCCTCCGGTGCAGCAGCAGGTTCCCCGCCCTCCTCAGTGATGTTGTAAATCGTAGAGGGGAGTAATTGGACTAACATAATCGCACATGTTCTATGTCCAATGCGATTGAATCGGGCCTCTGTCTAATTTGTAATATTCTTCTTATGCTAAATAGTATTTATTATAATAAATATTATTAATACAATTGAGTATTTGAATAATAAAATGCATAAGATAAACCTAAATGGTGCCGATTTCCTCATCCTTGTAATACATCTAATCTAAAATCCGTGACATTATATGCAATATTCAATGGGCTGCACTCCTCAACCCTCTAGTGATGGGTTTCCCCGAACCTCCTCCCTGATTTCATATTTCCCCAGGTCACGGTCAGTCAGTGTAACATTGTACTTTCTCCATTACTCACCTTTGGCGGGAGGGTGTTTGGCATGTTGAGGTCAGCTGACGCAGTGGGAACCGGTTCTGGGCTTTGGGTTACGTCAGGGGCCCAGTGGCTGATCAAACCTGCTTCTATGTCATTTCCCAGCAACACCGCTCGACACAGTCACTATTCCTTGGCTGTGTCCCCAATTCAAATGTAGTCTGGCCATCTGCATTGTAATAGTTCCTCCTCCTACTACTTCACCTGTCACAGAGCTGGAGGGAAGAATACATTTGTCCGGTACTAGATTTTCTCTGACCACGGTTTGTGGAGCTCCAGAGTCACGGAGACCCACCGCCTTCACGCCCTCCACCCAGACCGGTTGTAGGTGCTGTCTCATGTTCTCTGGAATCTGTAACTTTCGACATTGTGCCATATATGGCTCCATCATATCATTGGGGCAGACCCATCCTGCTACCACTGTGGCACCTCAGCGTACAGGGGGAAAGAGATGTTACACAGGGGAGAGAAAGAGCACAAGGTGAAGAGAGGCAGCACACGGGATGGGACAGAGGCAGCACACAGGGGGATGGGACAGAGGCAGCACACAGGGGAAGAGAGAGTGCACAGAGAGGGAAAGAAAGTGCACAGGGGGGGGGGGCAGAGAGCATACAAGGGGATGGCGAGCAGCAGAAGCGCCTATCAAGCCACGGGCCCCCGGTTGCAGCAGCAGGTTAACCCTGCCCTCCTCAGTGATGTTGTAATTCGTAGTGGGAGTAATTGGACTAACATATAATCGCACATGTTCTATGTCTAATGCGATTGAATCGGGCCTCTGTCTAATTTGTAATATTCTTCTTATGCTAAATAGTATTTATTATAAGAAATATTTTTAATACAATTGAGTATTTGAATAATAAAATGCATAATATAAACCTAAATGGTGCCGATTTCCTCATCTTTGTAATATATCTAATGTAACATCCGTGCCATTATATGCAATATTTAATGGGCTGCACTCCTCAAACCCTCTAGTGATGGGTTTCCCCAAACCTCCTCCCTGATGTCATATTCCCCCAGGTCACGGTCAGTCAGTGTAACATTGTACTTTCTCCATTACTCACCTCTGGCGGGAGGTCAGCTGACGCAGTGGGAACCGGTTCTGGGCTTTGGGTTACGTCAGCGGTCCAGTGGCTGATCAAACCTGCTTCTATGTCATTTCCCAGCAACACATCTACTATTAGGTCCCGCTCGACTAACACAGTCACATTCCTTGGCTGTGTCTTCAAATGTAGTCTGGCCATCTGCATTGTAATAGTTCCTCCTACTACTACTTCACCTGTCACAGAGCTGGAGGGAAGAATACATTTGTCCGGTACTAGATTTTCTCTGACCACGGTTTGTGGAGCTCCAGAGTCACGGAGACCCACCGCCTTCACGCCCTCCACCCAGCCCGGTTGTAGGTGCTGTCTCATGTTCTCTGGAATCTGTAACTTTCGACATTGTGCCATATATGGCTCCATCATATCATTGGGGCAGACCCATCCTGCTACCACTGTGGCACCTCAGCGTACAGGGGGAAAGAGATGTTACACAGGGGAGAGAAAGAGCACAAGGAGAAGAGAGGCAGCACACGGGATGGGACAGAGGCAGCACACAGGGGGATGGGACAGAGGCAGCACACAGGGGGATGGGATAGAGGCAGCACACAGGGGGATGGGATAGAGGCAGCACACAGGGGGATGGGACAGAGGCAGCACACAGGGGGATGGGACAGAGGCAGCACACAGGGGATGGGACAGAGGCAGCACACAGGGGGATGGGACATAGAGCACACAGGGGAAGAGAGAGTGCACAGAGAGGGAAAGAAAGTGCACAGGGGGGGGCAGAGAGCAAACAAGGGGATGGCGAGCAGCAGAAGCGCCTATCAAGCCACGGCCCTCCGGTGCAGCAGCAGGTTCCCCCGCCCTCCTCAGTGATGTTGTAAATCGTAGAGGGAGTAATTGGACTAACATATAATCGCACATGTTCTATGTCCAATGCGATTGAATCGGGCCTCTGTCTAATTTGTAATATTTTTCTTATGCTAAATAGTATTTATTATAATAAATATTATTAATACAATTGAGTATTTGAATAATAAAATGCATAAGATAAACCTAAATGGTGCCGATTTCCTCATCCTTGTAATACATCTAATCTAAAATCCGTGACATTATATGCAATATTCAATGGGCTGCACTCCTCAACCCTCTAGTGATGGGTTTCCCCGAACCTCCTCCCTGATTTCATATTCCCCAGGTCACGGTCAGTCAGTGTAACATTGTACTTTCTCCATTACTCACCTCTGGCGGGAGGGTGTTTGGCATGTTGAGGTCAGCTGACACAGTGGGAACCGGTTCTGGGCTTTGGGTTACGTCAGGGGCCCAGTGGCTGATCAAACCTCCTTCTATGTCATTTCCCAGCAACACCGCTCGACACAGTCACTATTCCTTGGCTGTGTCCCCAATTCAAATGTAGTCTGGCCATCTGCATTGTAATAGTTCCTCCTCCTACTACTTCACCTGTCACAGAGCTGGAGGGAAGAATTCATTTGTCCGGTACTAGATTTTCTCTGACCACGGTTTGTGGAGCTCCAGAGTCACGGAGACCCACCGCCATCACGCCCTCCACCCAGACCGGTTGTAGGTGCTGTCTCATGTTCTCTGGAATCTGTAACTTTCGACATTGTGCCATATATGCTTTTTCTGGCCGTGATAGTGGGGTCCTCTCTTCCGTGCGTTCACAGATAGGGCATCTTTATCCCCCTTGCTCTTATCTGGGCAGTACTTGGAATGTTTACCTGTTTTTCGGGGTACCCTGTGCAGATTGCCTGACCACGTTCGGTCTTTCAGGGTGTCTGAGACGGCAGAGGGGTTTTCTCCGCTGCTGGCCATTTAATTGCGAAAGAACAGTCATGCTAAGTTGCCTGCGGCCTGCTATGTGTTGTGTGTGAAGGGGAGATGACCGGTAGGAAAGAGTAAAAGGGTTTTTCTGATCATCATAATGGGAGACCCAGACAATGGGGTTTAGGGCACTGCCCTCCGGAGGCCACACTAGGTACTACAAGATTGTAGACACCGCCCCCTCCGCTTATAAACCCCTACCGCAGGAGATATCCTCAGTTTTAAACTTAGTGTGCTCGGAGGATCACACGCTTTGCTTGCACATCACAGCATTCTCACAGCTTACGTGATGGCGTATGAAGAAGGGACATGCCGTCATACCCTATCTAGACGAGGAAAAGCCTGGAGGTGACCATGCAGTCTCTGGAACAGTTTGGGTGGCTTCTCAATGTCCAGAAATCAACCTTGGTCCCGACCCAGTCACTGACATATCTGGGCATGGACTTCCACACGGACTCAGCTCTGGTGTCTCTGCCGCGAGCAAAACAGCTGGCCATCCAATCAGGAGTGCAAGATATTCTCCTGTCACCACACTCATCCCTACGGGTTTTTATGAAGCTGGTGGGGCGCATGGTGGCAGCGATAGAGGCGGTGCCTTTCGCGCAATTTCGCCTCCGTCCTCTCCAGCTGGAAATTCTCCGCAGGTGGGACAAGAGGACGGCCTCTCTGAATCGGCTGGTGGTCCTTTCTCAACCGACCAGGGATTCCCTACAGTGGTGGCTCCAGCCATGCCACTTGTCTCGGGGCCGGTCTTTCCTCAAACCGTCATGGTTAGTGGTGACCACCGACGCCAGTCTGAAGGGCTGGGGTGCGGTGTTCTTACACCACAGGGCTCAAGGCCTCTGGACGCAGTCGGAGTCGGCGTTGCAAATCAACGTGCTGGAGATCAAGGCGGTCTATCTGGCGCTCCTGGCTTTTCAGAAGTTCCTGGCAGGACGACCCATTCGGGTTCAGTCCGACAATGCGACGGCCGTCGCCTATATAAACCATCAGGGAGGGACCAGAAGTGCTCAGGCCCTCGCCGAAGTCCACCGCATTCTATCCTGGGTGGAGGACAACGACTGCCTGATCTCCGCAGTTCACATCCCAGGGGTCGAGAACTGGGAGGCCAATTACCTGAGCCGCAGGGGATGGACGCCGGAGAGTGGTCTCTTCATCCGGACGTCTTCCGAGACATCTGCAGCAGATGGGGCATCCCGGACGTGGATCTGATGGCCTCGCGGCTGAATCATCAGGTGCCGCAATATATGGCAAGGTCGTGGGACCCTCAGTCTCTGGGGGCGGATGCCCTGATCCTGTGTTGGTCCAACTTCCAACTACCATATGTGTTCCCACCTCTGGCACTGATTCCCAAGGTTCTGTGGAAAATCAGGACGGAGTGTCAAGAAGCCATTCTAGTGGCACCGGATTGGCCCAGGAGGTCCTGGTATCCGGATCTGTGGCAAATGTCAGGCGGGAACCGGTGGGCTCTTCCAGAACGCGCAGATCTTCTCGCGCAAGGCCCTTTCTTCCACCTCAATTCCAGGGCCCTCAGATTGACTGCATGGCTCTTGAGGCCTGGCTTCTGACATCCAGGGGGTTTTCTCCTACAGTGGTTGACACTATGAATCGGGCTAGAAAGCCCGTATCGCGGAGGATATACCACAGAACGTGGAAAATCTTTTTCGCCTGGTGTGCCTCTGGCGGAAGTTCACCGTGGCCCTTGTCAATTACGACTCTGTTGGGTTTCCTGCAGTCGGGTTTGGAGTTGGGGTTATCCCTCAGCTCCCTGAAGGGGCAGGTATCAGCGCTTTCAGTTCTGTTTGACAGGCGCTTGGCGCTCCTTCCGAAGGTCCGTCAATTTCTGCAGGGGGTGTCTCGGGTGGTCCCGCCATACAGGCGACCGCTGGACCCTTGGGACCTTAACATGGTCCTGGCGGCCCTGCAGAAACCGCCGTTCGAGCCACTGAGGGAAGTCTCCCTCTCTCGTCTGTCCCAGAAGGTGGTCTTTCTGGTAGCAATTACATCTCTGAGACGTATTTCAGAATTGGCTGCACTGTCGTGCAAGTCACCCTTCCTGGTAGTCCACCAGGACAAGGTGGTGTTGCGTCCGCGGGCAGAATTCTTGCCGAAGGTGGTTTCCACTTTTCATTTGAACCAAGAGATTGTTCTCCCATCATTTTGTCCCGCTCCTGTTCATCAGGTTGAGCGCGACCTCCACACTCTGGATCTCGTGAGGGCTGTACGCATTTATGTGTCCAGGACGGCCTCCTTCCGGAGTTCGGACTCTTTGTTCATCCTTACGGCGGGTCGCTGTAAGGGGTCCGCGGCGTCAAAATCGACCTTGGCCAGATGGATCAAGGCACCCATTCAAGAGGCTTACCGTTCCTCTGGTTTGCCTCTTCCCGTGGGCTTGAAGGCGCACTCGACCAGAGCCGTTGGTGCTTCCTGGGCTTTGCGACATCGCGCTTCTGCGCTACAGGTGTGTCAGGCGGCCACTTGGCCCAGCCTGCACACTTTCTCCAAGCACTATATGGTGCATGCCCATGCCTCTGCGGATGCAAGTTTGGGCAGGCGGGTTCTCCAGGCGGCGGTTGCCCACCTTTAAGGGGGACCGCGTCTTTGAACATTTTTGTAAGGAACTCTTCCCGCCCTGGGGTTTGCTTTAGGACATCCCCATTGTCTGGGTCTCCCATTATGATGATCAGAAAAAAGAGAATTTTGTTTACGTACCGTAAATTCTTTTTTCTTGAATCATCAATGGGAGACCCAGCACCCACCCAGTTGTTCCGTTGGATGTTTTTTTCCTTTGATCTGTTCCCAGTTGGGACAGTTTGTTTCGGGTTGTTGGACCGTCTGTACACGGTTTCTTTCCCGATGTTTCGGGTGTGGTTGTTCTTGTCTCCTCGCAGCTTATGGACCAAACTGAGGATATCTCCTGCGGTAGGGGTTTATAAGCGGAGGGGGCGGTGTCTACAATCTTGTAGTACCTAGTGTGGCCTCCGGAGGGCAGTGCCAAAACCCCATTGTCTGGGTCTCCCATTGATGATTCAAGAAAAAAGAATTTACGGTTCGTAAACAAAATTCTCTTTTTTGAGCAGTGTCTAGAGAAGTAAAAGATATTGTCAAAGTGGTCACCTGTGATACGATTTTTAGTTCTGGAGAGAATACGATATTTAGCATCGAGTAACGACTCTGTTTATCTAAACGATATACATTGAGTAAAGACTCTGCATGAGGTCGAGTAATTTGACTCCCATAGGGGCATGTAACTTAGAGTAACTTGACTCAGTACATAGCCTGATAATAGTCTACAGAACACAGAAATCAGACAGGGAGGAAGTAGAGACGGCTGTGAAGGTCTTGTGCTCAGGTTTGTCATCTCCCCAGTCTTAAGTGTTTTGTGTCAATTATCTTAGTCTATATAGAGAGAGATGGAGAAGTTAATGCAGTTGTGTCGCATAGGCCCTAAGCCGAATTCAGATGGCAAGTTAGATCCATGTACATTAGTTGCAATTCGTGAAGGGAAAAGTCATGTTAAACAAGTGCAAGAAGCTTATGAAGTTGTGTGGGATGGTAGAAGGAGGAAGGCTGCAACCCCTGGAGTGAATTCAGTCTTAGAGAGAGGGAAGGTGTTCTGGAAGATAATGGGTTGTTGTCTTTTGCCAGGGCATGGGAGAGAGTTTCTCAAAGTTTGTATAGAGAAAATTGGGTAGAAGAGGAAAGAAAAAAGAAAGACAAAGGTTTAAGTTATGTGTATTATAGAAATGTACAATGTGAATTCCCACCACCGTATAATGGAGGCACATTGCATGTGCTTCCTCTGCTGGAGGTGGCGGCCATTTTGTTGGTGGATCTCAGACTTCCTCTGGTGGTGGCCATTTTGTTGGTGGATCTCAGACTTCCTCTGGTGGCGGCCATCTTGTTGGTGGGGGTTGGTCATGTGCTTCCTCTGCTGGTGGCAGCCTTTTTGTGGGTGGCAATACCTCTGTTGGCCATTTTGCAGAGGGCACATGTGTTACAGCTGGTGGCCATTTAAATCATCATGTGACTGAGATAAATTTGTCTGAACCAAGTGAGGCACAATGCAGGGAGATAAACACCACACGACCAGACCCTTTTTACCCAGTGATGACCACAAATGGCCAGTACTACACTCCTTCGGGAAGTGAACAGGCATTACCTATGTTTCCTGTCACAACTGTGTCTGGTGGGCCACCAACCCTTTCCCCTAACACTCCTGTTGTGAGTTCAGTAATCCTCACACCTGGATCACCCCCATCACCTACCCTTTCCACTGGCAATTCAGCCGCACACCCACGAGTTATTGCAAGCAGCGACCTCTCCTCCCAACGCCTCCGCTGCAATAACACACACATGCAGTCTGCCTAACACTACTCCTGGTACCTCACAGGTTCTCTCGCAGCCAAGTGCACACCTGTATAGAACTGTGGCCACTGAATCAAGGGAGGGCTCAATCTGGGAGGGGGGCACCAACATCACAGGCAGCACGAAGGGGAGGGAATGTTGGCAACCCCGGTGACAACGTAGCTTTACAATCCATATATGCTTTATGTATATATAGAATTCTAAAGGGGGGGAAATGACAGGTGATATGAAAAGCTGCTTGTTTAAAAAAAAAAAAAGTTTTCTCTGATGTGTGAACATGTTTCAAATGAGCTCATTACTAATGCAGATCTTGAGTTATTTTACAGATTTTCGTGGATTCTACCACTGGATGTGCTGTGATTATACAACAGGAGGTAATAAAGCAAAACCACTCCCTCTTCACATATCGCCATGAGGAGGTAGATGGGGATCTGCAATCACTGGAATGGGTAGCTTGCAAAGGGTAAGATGATCTGCAGATCTTTCCAAGAGTCACATAAAGACCTACAGAGACCGCGAGAGTGTATGAGCCTGTATGGAGGCTCTCCTGTGATCAGATAAGCCTGGCAGCGTCCAGGTACAGCTCACACCTGAGCTGGCGCTCGAGCCAGAGGTAATGCCTGCACAGGTGCGGCTGCCAGAAGCTGTGAAGAGGCCTAAGTCGAGAGTCTCAGACCCAGGCACCAGGGCAGACCCAGGCACCAGGGGCCCCTGCCTCTCCTGATGTTCTTATTCCTGCAGAAACAGGTGATGGAATGGAAAGGAGTGCAACAACGCAGGGAGCAGCTGAGGAAGGTCTGTAGACACCGGTTGGTAAGCTTACTCTGCCACAACTCCCTTCTCAATGATGGCTCAGGTAACTGCTACCTGTGTTTTAGTGGACAAGGTTTGGGTGGCACCAGGATCAGTCAGTTACCAAGGTGGCCGACTACACCCAGTCTTGTACGATGTGTGACTGGTATAATGGAAGAGAATCTGTAGTGACCCCGCAGAACCACGAATGCACCCCTCGTCCACTCTACCATTACAGTGATTGCAGATAGATGATAAAGACAGCTGCACATTAGGTGTATGCGGGTGTGCCTGTTGTGGTAATCTCTTTTCAGGATCCGGTGCAGAAACTACGTTACTTCTGAGAAACTCACGATGAAGGTGGTATGTAGAAATTAGGCTCCGGGATGAGGTAAAGCTGCATGTGTTATAGTGAAGGTCATTAAGGGTATTTTACAGTATCTGGGAGTCAGCAGCTTTCTACAATACGTATCATGCATAAGACAGTGGACAATATGAATGGGAGATTAACATTAAAGGTGCAAGGTAGAGAAGACTGGCTTTCTTTAATTTTCCTAAGCTAATATTAAATGAATGGGACCCGATGAGCCTCTCACCTAGGGGGGGGGGGGTAAGAACTACAGGTCAATAGATAGCTGCTGCAGTATCCGCATCAGTGAGATGAGTATCCAGTTAAGAAAGGGTTAAACACTGCGTTGCTATCTTCACGTAAGGAGAATTAAAGTCAATATTCTTCCGAATTTGTGCTTTATCTCCCACAGATGAAATCACCAGCGATGTCCAAGCCTTATAATTGTTTAAATAGGGTGATAAAGAGATGTGTTCTTCAATTCCAGATCCTAAATCAGATTCAGGAGCGCATGGTCTCATGTCAGGAGACCGGGTGATCCTGAAAAGATGCGAGAAAGAGCCGTGAGCCGAAATTAGATGGCCGATCCAGCGTCTCTGAATTACAGCAACTTTAGTGGAGACTGAGGGAAAAGGACACGGCAACTGTTGGAAAACTCCCCACCAGCAGATGATGAACTCCGATAATGATAGTCACTGACATACACCACATAGTGATACACTGTCACATATATGACCTTATAACTCCACATTATGTCTGATATACATATGGAATATCCAAACTAAGGCAAAATGGTTACAGGAACATGATAAAATTGAGGACTCAGTGAGGGAGAAACATTCACTTTCCGGAGCAAACCATTAGTTCAAGGGTAGATAACACTGTGTATAACTGACATTACTCTAATAACTTTTATATGTAGCCGTAAAAGCGCTATTTTACGTTATTTTATGTTCTTTTCAAGGTAATCGGGTTAATGTGTAAAGGGAAATGTTACCAAATAATCTCTAGTTGTAGAATATGGCCCTGAGACAGAAATGTCCATCCATGAGTGTTGTGATACAATTCTGGGTATCCAGGTAGGGAACTGAGGTGAAGCAGGTAGGAAAGGCCCGAGGACGTGGATAGCGCGATCCTATATACCTCCTGATGTACCCAGAATTGTTCATAAGAATTGTTCATACCGCATATATTTAAATTCAGAGATCAAGTTAAAGTAGGTTTTGAATCCTTTATCTCACCCCTAATGGCCATAAGTAAGAACATAGTCTAGATCAATTACATCTATGATTAACAGAGATTTGTCAATTATACTACAGAAGACCTTCAAGGTTTAGCAGACCAACTAGGCCCTACATCGATAATGGTGCTCTAAAATAGAATGGACCTGGACATGTCATTAGCAAAATAAGGACGTGTTTGTAAATTTGTATGTATATTCCAGATAATACAGGTCCCACCGGGAGGGTTACAGCAGCCATACAGAAACTGAATTCTCTACAATAAGAATTATAAAGGAATTCAGGTGTAGAAGATCCCTGTGACCCATACTTTCTGTAGATGAAGGGATGGCAGAGATGTCTGGATTAAATAGGCTTTGTTATCCTTGTCATCTTAGTTATTGCATCTATCATTGTTTGTTGTGTCCTTCCCTGTGTAAGGAAGATGATTGGGAAACATCAGTTCTCACTTTCCTAGCTCAAAAGGTTAGTTATTCTGTAGACATAGAACAGCTAGACCCTCTACAGTCTTTTATAGTCTCCAACTAGGTGGTCCCCTATTTCTCTAAGTTATGATACCTAGGGTAGACACATCAAATCGTTCATATATGCGAAGTCTGTACCAAGGGGGTTACATGGTTCATAATTGTGAAGTCTGTATCGAGGGGAGTCTAATAGCATTTCTTGTCTGACGGGCAGCACAAAAAGGGGGCACACTGGGCAGATGTGATAGGCTCTAGTAGGGACAGGTTAATAAAGTATTTAGGGGGGACTGTTAAAGAGAGCCTTAAGATCAAATACTTAATTAACCTTAAGACGTTAAGGGCATGGGAGAAATGATCTATGGAGTGTATTATTTTCACCTTACACAAGTTTGTATCAGACAAAGATGGCTACCATTTCCTCTTCTACATCACCACATGTACTGAGACAAAGCTGCAATCAAGACAAAGAGTGATCAATCACAGAATGACACCTCATTAGATGGCTTCACAAACTAACTTTTGGAGACCTGAAGGACTAATTTACCTTGATGACCTCATGAACAATCCCCCTCCATGGACTAGACCATGTCCCACCAATAAATGCATTCCATTTGTCCCAATTCCTTGCGTAACCGAGCCCCTTAAAGAGCTTTTGTTAAAACCCATGTGTGATCAAATAAAAAGGCACTTGGAGCTGTGCCTTGTACAGGGCTGAGGAGAGCTTACACCTGATTGTGTTATCAGTGTTTTTCTTTCATGCATGCATCAGTCCATAGCAATTAGGACAGGAGCAGGCAACTCATTAATATTATAAAATATTAATCCATATCAACAGGGGAAGAGAGAGTGCACAGAGAGGGAAAGAAAGTGCACAGGGGGGGCAGAGAGCATACAAGGGGATGGCGAGCAGCAGAAGCCCCTATCAAGCCACGGCCCCCCGATGTAGCAGTAGGTTCCCCCGCCCTCCTCAGTGATGTTGTAAATCGTAGTGGGAGTAATTGGACTAGCATATGATCGCACATGTTCTATGTCCAATGCGATTGAATCGGGCCTCTAATTTGTAATATTCTTCTTATGCTAAATAGTATTTATTATAATAAATATTATTAATACAATTGAGTATTTGAATAATAAAATGCATAATATAAACGTAAATGGTGCCGATTTCCTCATCTTTGTAATATATCTAATCTAAAATCTGTGACATTATATGCAATATTCAATGGGCTGCGCTCCTCAACCCTCTAGTGATGGGTTTCCCCGAACCTCCTCCCTGATGTCATATTCCCCCAGGTCACGGTCAGTCAGTGTAACATTGTACTTTCTCCATTACTCACCTCTGGCGGGAGGTCAGCTGACGCAGTGGGAACCGGTTCTGGGCTTTGGGTTACGTCAGGGGTCCAGTGGCTGATCAAACCTGCTTCTATGTCATTTCCCAGCAACACATCTACGATTAGGTCCCGCTCGACTAACACAGTCACCATTCCTTCGCTGTGTCCCCAATTCAAATGTAGTCTGGCCATCTGCATTGTAATAGTTCCTCCTCCTACTACTTCACCTGTCACAGGGCTGGAGGGAAGAATACATTTGTCCGGTACTAGATTTTCTCTGACCACAGTTTGTGGAGCTCCAGAGTCACGGAGACCCACCGCCTTCACGCCCTCCACCCAGACCGGTTGTAGGTGCTGTCTCATGTTCTCTGGAATCTGTAACTTTCGACATTGTGCCATATATGCTTTTTCTGGCCGGGATAGTGGGGTCCTCTCTTCCGTGCGTTCACAGTTATGGCATCTTAATCCCCCTTGCTCTGATCTGGGCAGTACTTGGAGGCTTGCGAGACCTCCCTCTTGCATTTCCTCCTCTCGTCGGTCCACAGGTCTCACTGGCCTCTCTGTAACTTTCCGGTCTCTGCTCTGATCCTGGACACACTGAAGTTCTCTTGTAAGCTTGTGCCCGGTGTCTACTGACTTCTCCCCAGTGATGGAGTCACTGACCGGGGAAAGTCAGGACTAAGATCTAAAAAAGATTAAATAAATGATGTCATTAATACACTGTGCTACAACACGATGCCACAATGCATGGAGCCTCTGTAATTCCACTGTGCAGAGGGTTTATATATATAATACAGAAATAGATGGATGTATCGTTACTCATCATCCCCAACCCTATAGCTCCAATAGCTGGATGCACTTTTTGCACATTATCCTTCCATTTCACTTGGATACATAATAAAATGCAGTTAATCATTCAGGGGCGACACACGCGCCTGTAAATCCCTGCACATTATTATTATTATTATTTATAGAGCACAATTCATTCCATGGTCTGTACACGAGAAAGGGTTACATACAGACAAGTTAAAAATACAAGGAACAAAGTGACAGACTGGTACAGAGGGGAGAGAGGACCCTGCCCTTGTGGGTTACATTCTACAGGGCGGGGGGGAGAGAGACAGTAGGTTGGGTCTAATAATTATAATACTATTATGAAATAATAATTATAATATTTTTTGGCTACTATCACGTGCCAGTAGAGGGCGCTCACTGCATACTATTTATACATTGACCTATGAACACATTTCCTCCTCTCCATACTGTTAAATAGCTGAACTTATCCATACAGTTATTAGAGCATCTCAATGAATTAGAATATCATCAAAAATCAATATCGTATTGTCTCTGGGAGCCCTGAAACGCGATGACTAATAAATCAATATTATATTCACCCTTTGATGTCTGGAATAAGGCAGCGCGGTGTTTAATCCTTCATCCTCCCTATTTTAATTTCCTTAGATAATGACCTTTGGGTTTTCATTTGCTGTAAGCCATAATCATCAACATTAACAGAAATAAACACATGAAATAGATCCCTCTGTGTGTAATGACTATTGTATTGAATTAATAGTGATATAAAGTCACTTTATGATGATCTTCTAATTCATTGAGCTGCTCCTGTATGTCGAAGGTGAAATTAAACAGTCACGTCTCTGAAAAAGGGAGGAAAAGTCACAAGCGGAAATACAAATCTCGTCTTCCTGAAGCAGAAGTGACTCCCGGCTGATCAGGTCTGATGCATAGCAATGGCGACTGCGGCATCATAGGCCGGTGTGTAGAGTCTCGTCTCTGATCACATCATGTATTTTGCACTTTATGATGCAGATTTCTTGGAGGTCTCCACTATAATGATCAGGACATCATGTGGTGAAGCTGCGGTCTGAATACCGCTGTGTCCCCTCCAGCGGCAGCCATTAGTGAGGGATGTCATCTGCTCATCACTTATACCGGACATATGATAATATTACCTCCCGTACCAGTCTGTGCCTTGTATTGATCATAATTATTGTACTTGTCCATGTATGCCACCTTTTCCTCATAAAGCGCCATGGAAGAAATGGCGCAATAATAATAATAGTTTTCTCCTTTATTTATTCCATAGACATTAACATTGTTTATGCTGTCCAGTTGTCTCTGTCTTTTAGAAATGACTGTTTGGACAGAAGAAAACAATTTTTAATGTCTATGGAATAAATACAGAAGAATATTGACATTTTACAAGTGGACGTGCTGCTCCCCACTCGTCTCCACTTCTTGCCATATTGATAGTTTTTTCAGTAGGAAACACAATGACGTTTGTTCTATGAGTGTGGAGAGTCCAGAATATACTTTTTTCCTTATTTTCAACTTTTTGTAAGTTGTACTGTTTAAATCTTGCAAATCTCTATTGCTAGATCACTTATTGTAAAATAATCAATTTTGTTGCCATTTACTGTGCTATTCCCTGATGTTTGGCCAATGGTAACTTGTAAAATTAATAAAGCGTTGTTGGCTCAGTTACTACCGCCTCCTCATTACCTGCGCTGTTGCATTCTCGCCAAGGGCCGCATTAACCATGAGGCGACATGAAGTGGTCGCCTCAGGCGGCGCTATATAGAGGGCGACAAGGCGGCAGGCGCCCTGCAGGTAGCTACTCCCATGAGACCCGCGGCCACCGCCCGCGATATGTGCTAAAGCAGTGCAGCACGCCGGCCGCTGTCTGCTTTCAATCTCCCGCCCCCTGCAGCTCTGCGCAGGACACATGCTGGAAGAGACCAGACATGGAAGAGACCAGAGCTGCAAGGGGAGAGCAGAGGGGAGAGGAGCTGCAAGGAGAGCAGAGGGGAGGGGAGCTGCGAGGAGAGCAGAGGGGAGAGGAGCTGCGAGGAGAGCAGAGGGGAGAGGAGCTGCGAGGAGAGCAGAGGGGACCGGAGCTGCGAGGAGAGAGGAGCTGCACGGAGAGAGGAGGTGAGAGGAGCTGCGAGGAGCTGTGAATAGAGAGAGGGTGTGAGAGAGGAACTGCGAGGAGAGGGGAGGTGCGAGGAGCTGCGTGGAGAGAACGAGGTGAAGAGTATCCTTTTATTCTTTTAAATAGTGACAATGTGCTTTATAATATAGGAGGATTATGGGGGTGCTGTCATGTATATGGGGTAATGTCATTTATATATGGGGGTAACGTCATGTATATATGGGGTTATTGTCGTGTAAATGTTGGTAATGTCATCTATGTATGGGGGTGCTGTCATGTATATGTGGTGTGCTGTAATGTATATTGGCAGTGCTTTATAGTATATGGAGGTCTATGGGGTGCATTATACTATACGGATGGCTATGATTGGTGCATTATAATATATGGAGGACTATGGAGAAGCATTATAATATATGAAGGACTTTGGGGGCATCATACTATAAGGTCCTGTAGAGGAATTCACTGTGGGGGATCATACAGTGTTTGTGGGGCACTTTTGTTGGTATCATACTTTATGGAGGTAATGAAAGAGGAATCCAGGGACTTCAATAGGAGGAAAATTACACTGTAAGGGCTGCAGAGTTGTGAGATTTTTACCTATGTGACCCAGCCAAATATTCAGGTTTTTTTTTTGGGGGGGAAGTGGGGGGGATAAGGGGATACCCAATTGGAACTTATGCTATAGGGCCCCATGATTTCTATGTACACCCATGGTGCAGGATGCATTGTCCCTCTGCTTTAGGACTGATTGGCAATAACTTACACACCAGGTCCAGTGCTGCCTCTCGGTACATACATGCATCTGGCCATGTTTCTCCCGAGCTGCGATTGATCAGTGCTGCTCATCCCACTTCCCACTCCCACATCCTTCCTTAACCCACTTGTATGGCCCCTGCTATTAACTCTGGACAGCCCCATGTGCAGCGCTTGTGATTGGCTAAGCATTCCAGGAGGAGGTGTGGTCTGTTGGGGGAAGACGCGCCATTTTACCAGCTTAGTGCAGTGGCGGCTTGTTGATGCAGGTCGTTGCATGTGGTGTGTGGACAGTGCTGTACATGTCTGACTAGTCAATGCCAGGCAGCCGCCACAATGGAGCTGCCCAGAGTTTTGTAGCCAGAGATAATAGGTTGGCAGTCAGTGCTGCCTCCTGTGCTATAAGGATGCAGGACTGTGTCTGCCTACAGGACCACAGCTCTGACAGTCATTATGTGTCTGTAGCTTGTGCCAAGCTGCCATTGCCATTAATGATCTTTGTTCTGGATTCTTCTGTGTGGTTCTTGTATGTGTGTGTGATGGCGCTGACATTCTTGAGTTTGGGGGGGTGCCGTTTTGTTGTAGTTCACCTCAGGCAGCAGAAAGGCTAGGTTCACCCATGCTCGCACATGCTTACAGCTGTATAACCCACTTTTGTTTTTTGCACTCTGTAAGAGGTGGAATTCATTCCTGACCTTTCGTTGGTCCCATTACACTTGAAGAGAAAATGTCAGGGTCCCTGTGCACCCAGAACCATGAACCCATATCTATATCCCCTGCCTAAGAGTCCCACAGGGGTGTGATAACATGCTAGGTAGGACAATTAGTCAGGGAACTAACGCCCACTCGACTAGTCAAAGCCCTGATTAGCATCTCATAAAGGGTCTTTAGAATTCTTTTTTATGTATGGAAATACATGAAGGGACTATTAGGCAGGAATATAGATACGGGCACAGGTCTGCTCCTGGGGGCACAGAGGGTATGTCAGATTACCTTTAACTTCCACTCCACATTCAATTAGTATTTCGGGGCACGGCTTCTGTATCTCAGCACATTAATTCACCAGGGTATATGTGAGGAATTACACAGATAAATAGTTGCTAAGGCAGCTGCTCTGCTTCCCCTCCCAGTAGAACATTACTCTGTGCGAGTTTCTGGAGAGGTGGATCTACAACCTCTTATGCGCCTGCAAGCACAGGGTGCTAATCAAGAGAAAGAAGAATGGCAGCATGCTGATGCCCGAGAAGAGGATGGTATATGGAAGGTAGGTATTAAAAACTGCCTCCCTAGAGCACTATACTCCATGATGTGTGCTCTCTCACACGGGCCAACTCATCAATCAAAGAATGCAATGGCAGAACAGGTAAACACCACTGGGTGGCTCCAAGATTCCATTATGCTGCTGCTAAATATGTACAGGGTTGTGTAATCTGTGCATGCATGTTATGGATGCCCCCCACACCTTTCGGGTGAGGCTGTCATCTTAATTGTCTGCTGCCAAATTGGATGCTTTGTCTGGGTGCGTGCACGTCACCGTAAAGAACTACGCTGACACACAAGTCAATGTAGAGCTTAATGACAAAGACCTTTTATTAAGGTAGGGGTTAGCAGTTTTATACTCGTCATTAAAGGGGCATTTTTTAAGGGTGGTTCTTGGTAATTGCATCATTTTATGCTGAGTATACATTTTATTCTGAAAACCATTCAATTATATTCTGTGTGTTAGTATAAACTAGCCTTGAAGTCGTACAGGACGTTCAGAACATGTTGATAAGAACTTCTATACGGCTACCTCTAAGTCAAAACATTAGGGAAAAGAGCAAGGCTAAGGCCTTTTCCACAACAGGCTCTAGCCTGTTCTAAGAGTTTGAATTCTTCTAAAAATAATATAAATATTAACTATTTATGCCATAACATTCCCGTTTGAAGACATTCAAAATCTTACCCAAAATCTTGCCCTAGGTGACGAGGGGAAAAGTAGGGAGGGGAAAGGATCTTCACCAACATTGAGACAACCGTAACGTCTAACCGTAATAAAAATCGTAAGCCTTTGTAGTTGTCTTGCCGCACCCTAAACTGTTATCTAAGATGATGTCTCACCTCTCTATTTAATACTACTGAAATACATAGTAAAAGTTTTTCACACAAAAATATGGAGATTATATTTACTAAAATAGATTCTAAATATAATAAAAATGAATGCTGCTCCCACAGTTCCCTTCTACCGTGGCAATGAGTGAATGCTCCAACCAAAGTGCATGCACACAGACCTACTCAGGTACCTTCTCCTCCCCTAGTAGACGGATCCGGTCTTCCTACACCACTTCACCGGATTTCCCCACATCGGTTTGCCCATGACACCATCGGATGGACACAAACACTCACAAACTACGACAAACAAGGAAACTATATGAATGCCGCAATCAAACACCGGTCATAATTATCACTCAACTGTTAGTCATTATATTTGACATTCTCCATAAGTCTTATCTAAAATAAGTCAGTCCCTGATATTCAGAAAATAAGGTGTCCTAAGCGGTCAGTGTCCATTGGGATGTTTATATCCATCACACATAGGCCAGCGTCTGTAGTAAGAGACATTTGGTAGTTCTCCTGGGCTCATCTGCCTTGTAGTGTAGATCTTGGATCTAGTTGGGCTGCCATTTGAGCTCTTCAGCTGTCTCCGTCATCTGCAGAATTTCTGACGTTTCTTCTGACCATCACTCCATCTCCAGGCTGTGGGAAGTGACTTCGGTCCACAGTAGCTATAAATGAAAAACAATCATCCCTAAGAGAAGAGATATACAATATATATACAGGAAACATTACATTCTTTGGGTTCTTGAAAAACAAATTATCAATTCTAAATGATACACTTATCGATTCTACATCATACAATTATGGTTCATGTCAAAAACTTCTATATAAGGATCTTACATAAAATCAAAAATCATTTTCTATTGATTAAAATATCAAAATAAATTGTCACCCAAGATATCTCTTAGAATACAAAAGCATAAGATTTACACAATTTATAAATGATATACCCACTCCTAATAGTACCCTAGTAATGTCCTTAAAGCTGGAAACCTACCTAACCAGCGGAGGTCGGCATTCACTTGAAACGCCTGTGGTTCCCCCACTCCACGTCAACTCGCCCTATCTTATATACATATTTCCAGCTTGTAAAGTGTTGTTTAGTCCATTACCTTCCATAAACATATACAGCAATTGCTCAGTCAACTTATATATATGAGGGTCACTAGATAACACTGTCAATAGTCTGTAATGGAAACAGGTCTCAGCAGGTCGGTCAGAGCACAAATAAAACAATATGGTACAATGTAAAGTCAAACAAATATAACATATAGTATAACATTAGACAATATAATTACTGTATACTTATCATCAGTGGTCTCTTCTGCTTTTCTGAAAAACAGGTCAAAAAGGTAACTGGATATCTGGGAAAACTTCCAATTATTTATTATACAACTACCATATTCTTATTTACATATATATTTACTCATTTACCTACTTACTCTGCTTCAGAACAATCTTAACCAATATATTAGACATCTTATGGTATTTTATATAGGAGAGAGAGATCCACACCTACTAGGACATGTTTATAACTTTCCTCTCCTTGTCCGCACCCTATTTGCAATTCTTAAAGCTTGTGGAGCGGCTGCTGCTTAATATTCTTACCTTTCTGAGTTGTGTTGTGCGTGATAATAATGCAGGATTGTACACACGACTTACCTGTAACCAGGAGCGAACCAGGAGGTATTCATCTGACTACACTCGTGACCGGTTGATGTGTATGTGGGGCCAAGCAAAGACTATTCTAACTTTTGTTGAAGAGAAACGTCATCATGGCCTGTCCTTTTTCCCATCCTTCAGCACAACTCCCATTTTGTTTCTTTAGTATTTATTTAGTTCTGTCCGGGCAGTCTGATACCGAAGGGGTGCTTAGGCAGCCAGATGTAACAAGGCTGGGATGAATAACCTCCCGCCATTACCTAGACTAACTTTATTTTAACTTCAAATTGTATCTTGCCCTCTACCTCTAGGGGATCACCTGTAGTGATTGTCAGCGTGATTATACCATCCTAGACTGGCAACATGGTGTGTACCTCACCGTGATTTAACAATTCTGCATTCAATATGCTTACCGTTTTGTAAGAATTGTTGTACTTAGAAGAAGCTCCACCTACTCACAAAAGTGCAAAAATTCTGAATCCATTGCTCTGATTGCCTCATACGAGGATCCTACCGGTGTCCAGTGTAAGATAATCTCTCCTATACGTACATCTGAAATAAAACACTCAATTTGCATTAGTTTCAAAAAAATCTGAAAAATACTTATTCATCAAAATTCTTATTACAATTCTCTACTAATTATATTGATAGCTAGGCAACAAATAATACAGCACTGCAGAATATGTTGACGCTATATTTATAAACTATAACTGTGTGATGCTTAACCAATATATATTTCTCCATATATGTCTCCATCCCCCCTTCGCATGAGGGAATCAGAAGATATCAGAGTAAAGGTGTGTGTAATATTACCCTTGTATAATCATAACTGTATATATCAACTGGTAGTGGAACTAACTGTGATGTAGTCTCATTGTTAACAGGCCTTTTGGGTGGTGTAAGATGGCTGCCACAGGAAGTTCTGATGGGCGAAACGTCCTCTGAGTCTTACATTCCTAAGCCTGGAGCCAGCGCCATAACAGAAACCTACTTTAGAAAACAATAGCATTAGAATCTGAAGATTTAACACACATATACTAAGTATTATCTGTTCTCTATGCCTCTTCTAAAACAATTGTACCTCCGTAAAATTCAGACAGAAATATACAAAAATTATCCCAAATAGCTATCTTAGTGTCTAAAAAATATTAACACAACACAAACAAGAAGACAGTGTGTCAGTATGACTTAATAAAATAGAATAATCCCTGTATGAAAATCAGTAAAACATAATTCTGTAGGACCTCGAGCAGGAATGTACAAAAACTGTTCAAAATAACTATTATTGCGTCCAATAATAGGCAATATTACTAGCTTCCAACTAAATACACAGTAAACAATTATGATTCTTAATGTTCACAGCCAAAAATGAAAAGAAATTCCTGCCTACCATTCAGGATCTTGAACTTATAGAAAGCTGGATGATTTTTCATTCCCGCATGTAAAATGAACACGCAGAGTGCAGACTCGCACCTACCCCCTCCCATCAGGTACTGAAGGGGAGGGGGAAATATCTGCGCACCATTCTCACAGAGCCTAACCTTGGACGGAATGAACATTGGCAGAAAATGAACATTATGAATAAGCCAAGGGGAACATACACACATTATAGGGAATCGCTTGGCAGCATGTATAACCCAAAAAAAAATGTATACTAAACACCTGCTCACCTGATACAAAACATACAGTCACGTATAGACAAGACAATAATCAACCCTGACATTACATCTCGCATCTCAGCATACATACAGTATACACAGGGGCCCCGATTACAGCTTCATTCAACACTACGTGCATCATTCACAGCTTCCTATGTTGGTTATAGCCACCTAACGTTATATACACATAACCATATAGCATTACAGCACTCTCCTTCCCCTCTAACGTCCTCATAGCCTTCTATTTGTGCTTGTTTGCATTTTTAACATACTTGTTCCCTTCTCTTTCACGGACCATATTAATGGCCGTTTTTATTTATTTATTTTTTTCCCTGCCGGAGGGAGACTGTGCATTTCCATTGAAAAGACGCAACATCTTTAATCACTATTTACCGGTGTCTCTATCCCAGCAAATACTTATGCCACGGTACACCAATCTTCCCTCCTTCTTGGAGAGGACGCCTGTCCTTATACTGACAGCCTGCGTTCCCGTATTAAAGCTAATGCGTCCTAACAAATAAAACAACACAGTCTTCCCTCCCCTTCGTGCTACATAGTTCTTCACTTTCTTGCTACGTACTTTCTTTACTTTCCTCTCTGCCACAAGGTCTCTTGGGGGTAACTTGCTAAGGCTTTGATTGATTAACACCCATATTCCCGGCTTAAACCCAAGTCTCTATGCTTCTATCTTGGCTATAACTGTCGACCCCTCAAGATTACCACTGTCAGCAGGGTTGTATAAAGGGGAGTCAACTGGGACACCTTCAGTGAGCCGGGCATTAAAGTTTATTCTGAACACTCTAAACCTTGGGGGGGGGGGAAGAGAGGTGAAATTGGTCTGTAACCAAGTCAGCAGAAATAGCAAGCTTCACACCTTGCTTACCCTGTGTGCACATTATGGAAACCAGTCAGTGGTGTTAGGAAGGCAGTTAGTCAGAGTCCTGGAACTGGTTGCGTCACTGGAATCAGTCAGTCTGAGGACTGGAACTGGAATTGTTGTCACCAAACAGATAAAACATCAAACTGTGTCGGCCCCCTCTACACCTCAGTGGGGCAACAACTGGGTCATATAACTTTCTTACATGTACTTCTTGCAACAAGACTCCTTATTTGACTATCGTTAACTGGGCATGTACAGTGCCTACAAGTAGTATTCAACCCCCTGCAGATTTAGGTGGTTTGATAAGATGCAAATAAGTTAGAGCCTTCAAACTGCAAACGAGAGTAGGATTTATTAACAGAAGCATAAATCTTACAAACCAAAAAGTTATGTTGCTCAGTTGAATTTTAATAAATTTTAAACATAAAAGTGTGGGTCAATTATTATTCAACCCCTCAAACCACCAGCATTCTGTTTGGTCCCCCTAAAGTATTAAGAAGTAGTTCAGGCACAAAGAACAATGAGCTTCACATGAGTGGATTAATTATCTCTTTTGCCAGCCTTTTCTGACTATTTAAGAGCCTCCCGAAACTTGTGAACAGCACTCATACATGGTCAACATGGGAAAGACAAAGGAGCATTCCAAGGCCATCAGAGACAAGATCGTGGAGGGTCACAAGGCTGGCAAGGGGTACAAAACCCTTTCCAAGGAGTTGGGCCTACCTGTCTCCACTGTTGGGAGCATCATCCGGAAGTGGAAGGCTTATGGAACTACTGTTAGCCTTCCATGGCCTGGACAGCCTTTGAAAGTTTCCTCCCGTGCCGAGGCCAGGCTTGTCCGAAGAGTCAAGACTAACCCAAGGACAACAAGGAAGGAGCTCCGGGAAGATCTCATGGCAGTGGGGACATTGGTTTCAGTCAATACCATAAGTAACGTACTCCACCACAATGGTCTCCGTTCCAGACGAGCCCGTAAGGTTCCTTTACTTTCAAAGCGTCATGTCAAGGCTCGTCTACAGTTTGCTCATGATCACTTGGAGGACTCTGAGACAGACTGGTTCAAGGTTCTATGGTCTGATGAGACCAAGATCGAGATCTTTGGCGCCAACCACACACGTGACGTTTGGAGACTGGATGGCACTGCATACGACCCCAAGAATACCATCCCTAAAGTCAAGCATGGTGGTAGCAGCACCATGCTGTGGGGCTGTTTCTCAGCCAAGGGGCCTGGCCATCTGGTCCGCATCCATGGGAAGATGGATAGCACGGCCTACCTGGAGATTTTGGCCAAGAACCTCCGCTCCTCCATCAAGGATCTTAAGATGGGTCGTAATTTCATCTTCCAACAAGACAACGACCCAAAGCACACAGCCAAGAAAACCAAGGCCTGGTTCAAGAGGGAAAAAATCAAGGTGATGGAGTGGCCTAGTCAGTCTCCTGACCTTAACCCAATTGAAAACTTGTGGAAGGAGCTCAAGATTAAAGTCCACATGAGACACCCAAAGAACCTAGATAACTTGGAGAAGATCTGCATAGAGGAGTGGGCCAAGATAACACCAGAGACCTGTGCCGGCCTGATCAGGTCTTATAAAAGACGATTATTAGCTGTAATTGCAAACAAGGGTTATTCCACAAAATATTAAACCTAGGGGTTGAATAATAATTGACCCACACTTTTATGTTTAAAATTTATTAAAATTCAACTGAGCAACATAACTTTTTGGTTTGTAAGATTTATGCTTCTGTTAATAAATCCTACTCTGATTTGCAGTTTGAAGGCTCTAACTTATTTGCATCTTATCAAACCACCTAAATCTGCAGGGGGTTGAATACTACTTGTAGGCACTGTATATTCTGTCTGAACACCTTAAGTACTGGAGAAGTGCCAGGGATTGCTATATAACCAGTTTCTTCCCGTGCATATGGCACGTCAGTAACACGATTTATTAACCAGCCAGCGGGCATAATTGCAAGCTCTATACCTTGTCTACACAAGCGGCACATTATCTGGAGAGACGGAACAATAGAACAATATCATCACTACTATCATTTACGTAAATTACGTACTCATCCACCACCGCAGCCAGGAGCGGGGTGGGAAGACCATCAACCCTTTTTAGAGGGTCGGAAACCCATCAACATTTTTTGAGGGGGTTGGAAAACCAACAACCCTTTTTAGGGGGTCGGAAACCCATCAACCCCTTTTTAGGGGGTTGGAAAACCATCAACCCTTTTTAGGGGGTCGGAAACCATCAGCTCTATCCCCTGGGAATAGAGCTGAAGAACCAGGGAAAAAGAATCTCCCCATTCAGCCCCGTCTCTCCATTCTCCGTGCCTTTCTCTCTTTTCTTTCTATGTACTGAAACTGTAGCAATGATAGCACTGACATAAACACAGATAAACTCACTCAGGATCAGGTTGCAAGAACACAAATAAGCAGACAATTAAGGAATTCTCAGGACTGGGTTGCAAGGGCTAGGACTTCTCAGATCCGGTCATCTATGTCCGAGTGACAGCCAGCTACCTTCATCATCCTTGCACACGGAGATACAGGAGGGTCTTAGGTAAGAAAAATAATTTTCTTACCTCTTTGTAGCCTGCAGGTCTACCCCTCGTGTATGGTCCGTCCTGGGAATGAAGGTTCAGTTGTGGCTGTCGTCCCCTAGACGTCTCGTCCTAGCACGTTGGGCGCCGACTGTCATGGATGCCCCCCACACCTTTCGGGTGAGGCTGTCATCTTAATTTTCTGCTGCCAAATTGGATGCTTTGTCTGGGTGCGTGCATGTCACCGTAAAGAACCACGCTGACACACAAGTCAATGTAGAGCTTAATGACAAAGACCTTTTATTAAGGGAGGGGTTAGCAGTTTTATACTCATCATTAAAGGGGCATTTCTTAAGGGTGGTTCTAGGTAATTGCATCATTTTATGCTGAGTATACATTTTATTCTGAAAACCATTCAATTATATTCTGTGTGTTTGCTAGTATAAACTAGCCTTGAAGTCGTACAGGACGTTCAGAACACGTTGATAAGAACTTCTATATGGCTACCTCTAAGTCAAAACATTAGGGAAAAGAGCAAGGCCAATGCCTTTTTCCTACAAACAGGCCTCTAGCCCATTCTAAGAGCGTTCTGAATGTCTTCTAAAAAATAATATAAATTATTAACTATTGCCATAACAATTATACTGGAAAAAACGGTCAAGGTGCCACAAAAGTGTACGCCACGGCCTTTCTATCCATTTCAGTGTCTGCAGATTGACTTTGTTCAGCTTCCAAAGGTAGGCACCTATGACTGTATGTGTTGGTCTGCACAGACCTATTCTCTGGATGGCCAGAAGCATGGCCTACTGCCAAAGCCACTGCCCGAACTGTTGTGAAGAAATTACTATCTGAGGTTGTGTGTAGATATGGGGTAACAGAAGTAATAGAGAGTGACAGGGGAAGTCATTTCACCTCACAGATGTGTCAGGAGGTTTTGCAAGCTCTAGGAATAGAGCAGGCTTTCCACTGTCCTTATAGGCCCCAAAGTTCTGGAAGGGTGGAGCGCCTACATGCTACTCTAAAGTTGAAAGTGAAAAGGCCATGGCAGAAACAGGAAAGCCATGGACTGAGTGTCTCCCAATTGCATTATATTCTGTAAGGGTAACTCCAAATAAAAAGTCCTTATGAGATACTGTTTGGGGAACCACAAAAGACAGGATTGTATTTTCCTCAGCAGTTACAGACATTACATTCCGATATGACAGCTAGCACGCTGAATGATTTTATAAATTTCACATAACAATAAAGGACAAAATTTTATGAAGACAAGCACCGGTGGTTTCCACTTTACATTATTCCGATATGACAGCATATGTAGGAGCTTTACAAAATGTATTACACCAAATTCACAAACGTGTTTTCAGTTCCATTCCAGACCCCTCCTCCTTGGAAGGTGCACACTCCCTAAAACCTGGTGACTGGGTCACGGTCCGGAAACACGTGAGGAAAAGCTTGGAACCCAGATTTGAAGGTCCATACGAAGTTCAGCTCGTTACACCTACCTCAGTGAAGCTTGAAGGAAAGCCTATCTGGATCCATGCATCCCACTGCAAGAAGTTTCACAAAGACTAAAAGGATGATCTTAGGGGAGTATTGTTTATTACTCTTGTTTTTCCTCAATACTTTCCTTCCCAGAACATCAGAAGGTGAACTTAAGCAGTGGGAAAAAGGAGTGTTACAACAGAAAGAGGTAGCCGAACGGGGGAACTCACGATGGAATGAGGAGGCACCATAACAATGGGATAATAAATTTGTTAGATATCATGATTATATAGCAAGGGCCCGAAATCTCTCAAATTGCTGGATATGCTCACATGCACCCATTGCAGCCAAGACTATGCCTTACTTTGTAACCCCCATTGCAGAAGTAGAATTGATGGGTGTTCTTTGTTGGGAAATGTATGCTTTAAACTTAGATGATAAGCAAAGTAAACTGAGAGAAATAATGTGAGCAAGTCCTTGTCTTCAGAACCAAAGGCTGAGGTTTATTCGGGCAGGAAATCATACAGAGATATATGGCAAGGCAATATGACAGGTTTCAGAATGGCAGGCACGCGTGGCACACAGGATGGAAAAGTGTCGCCCCGCCTGTCTAAGGCAGAGGATTTTTATACAATTTTCTGCCATTGGGTAACGTTAGTGGCCATTATTTTCAATGGATACATAATGACCTCATCCTGACAAAGGCAATACTTACATTTCACGTAGAATATAGGTTGACATGAAAAAAGCACACTAATTTCATTACTAACTACATACTACACTTAGGTTTATCCATACAAATTATCTTATAATAGCCTTTTTGGGACCAAGCACAAATCACAACTTATTGACATTAATTAGCTCTGTTCTTGATTATATGAAACGTCATATGGCCTTGAGGGATACACTACACCGTAAAATATCGAGAAATACTGTAAAAGAGGAGTATATAGTGAATTGGTTAACTATTATCATGATGAGCTTTTGATATATGCTCAGACCAAACCTAATTAGCTCCATGCCTGTTTTTCTTCTAGAGCTTGATCTCTTTGATTACCTGAGACCTACAGCAAAAGTTCAGTAGTTCTATTTTTTTCAAGCTTACACTAAAACTTTACAAGAGACAATATGGCTGACGAAGGCCTTGGTACTTATGGCTTCCGTCTAACTATTGACCATTCTCTAACAAATCCCCCTGTTGTACTCATGGTAATTTACCCGAAGTACAAATTGGCATATGAGTCTAGTCCTAGTTCTCATATATAGTATTGAGGGAATGCATAATTTCGTACACTCCCTGGTCAGTAGGAGTGTTGGGAGGGACTGAAGGTACCCTTGGAAGAAGGGCCCTAACAATAGGTGTACTACTTACGAGTGAGCGTGGTCTGGCAGTAGGTACCCTACCCGCGCCAGGTCTCCAGTATGGTCTGATAAAAGTGGTACTATGTGTTATTACACGGGCCTGAAAGTTATGTAGTTCCTCAACATGAGCCAAATTCTTTTTGAAAAACTTTTAGGTTACTACCTATTAAACACATATAGGAAAAAACAAACAAAGTAGCCAAAAAAAATCTACAGTAAATATCACCAACGTAAGAGTTCTTAAGTATTAATGAGTCCCGTTACAATCTTTGAAAAATTCAAAAAAATTCAAAAATTTTCTTTGTTCCATGGCTCCTAAGGTCCTATTGACAGTTCAGGTGTGGCCAAATAGTCCTAAAAAGAAGCAAAAAACACAACAAAACAAAAAAAATCGTCACAGAAGTGAAAAAACCTAAAGTGTCCGAGTCCCAAGTCCCACAACAGTCTGAGTCCTTTGATCCGTGGCTCTCGATCTTGTTCTGTTCCCTCGGAGCTTTCACAGTCTTCCCCCTTCGATCACACTGTCCGGGTCCCACTGGATGGTGTGAGATGTCATCTCCAGGGAAACAGGCGGATTCATGGATCCCGATCCAATAGGGGACCTGAAAAATAAAATAAAAGCGCAGTATCAGTTATCACCAGCATCACTAGGATTCTCAACTGGCAGTATAAGGGTATGTGCCCACAGGAAGGTTTAGTGGCGTTCAAACCGTCAGTAAACCGCTGGAAATTATCAGTTCTGAGCTCTGAAGTCTCCAGCTGTGTTCTGGCGGTTTTCCGGAGGTTTTTTTCAGTGTGTGCACAGCGGTTTTCAGTCGGTTTTTCCAGCGGTTTTTCCGGCGGTTTTCTATTTGTTCATGGAACTGATCCAAAACCGCTGAGAAGAATTGACATGCTGTATGCTGTTAAACCGCTGGGAAACCGCTCAACCGCGGGCAGATCTGCTCACATAAACCGACTATGTGTGTACAGCGGTTTCTAAATTACATAGGGTTACATGTAAGTCCTAAAGCTGCTTAGGATTTACATAAATTTAAATAAAACCTATGCTAAACCGCCGGCGGTTTTCGCTGCTAAACCGACGTTAAACCTTCCTATGGGCACATACCCTAACCTTTGTCTCTTAGCTTGCTAATCCTTCGCACTCCCAAAACAGTTGGACCTATCACCTGTGTGATAACAAATTAACAAATGGGCCTTTGTAATTGGAATCCCACGGTCCTTTTTTTTCTAAAATTCTTAACTATGACCTGAGCTCCCACAACAAATTTGGACTCATAATTTTTGTGTAGGCTCTACACAACTGTACTACAGCTTGCTGCGGGCTGGGCAGCACAATGTCACTAGGCAACAAGACAGGCATCTGTCTTCCTGCCATCAGCTCAAAAAGAAATTCCTGTTGACTTTGAGGCTACGGCTCTGAGAATTCACACCCCAAGCTTTGCCTGTAAGCAGTGTTTTTAAGGTTACATGGGGGATCTGCAGAATCAAGGGTGAAAAGCCAATTAGAGTGCATGTTTTAAATTTTCAAAAGCCTGCAGGGCGTCTCCCTCTATTGTGATCGTGGTAAACTCATTTTCAATACCTTTTAGGAGATCATACAAAGGTTTAGCAAGGGAAGCAAAATCCTCAAATTCTCTGGAAAAATTCACAAGACCTAGAAACTTTCTGAGTTCTGTGATATTGATTTGGCACAGGTACAGCTTGAATGTTTTTTTTTTCTGTAACCTCTGGTTGCATTCAGCTGTACTCTGTCCCGACTCACATTTAATATTGAGTTGCACAATGCATCACAAATATTGAACTAAATCTCTTTGTGTTCAGTTTCATCAACAATTTGAGTCCATAAATTTTAAATCAAGAAATAATTGACATATTGCAGGACTCTTTCTCTCCGCACCCCAGGGGTTCCAATACCTGTACCAACGCCTGATTGAAATAAATTTGACTAGAATAAAATGCTTCGGGCAGACGTGTGAACAGGTATTGCACATTTTCAAAGCTAAATGCAAAACGGAGAGCCGACTCAGGTGTAATGGGCACGCAGAAAAAGCCATTCGCAATATTCAAACAAGAAAAAACTTGACATTTACTCCGCAGCTGTGACATCACTTCAGGAATTAAAGCCACGAGATGTGCTGCTGAGGGGTGTATTTGTTTACAAGTCTTAAATCCATGACCATGTGATAGCTACCATCCTCCTTTTTTACAGGCAGGATTGGGATATTGCACGGGGAGTTGCCCCGTACAATCACGCCCTGTTGTTCCAATTCACTGACAGCAATCCTTATGTAAGGAATTGCTTCCTCAGGAATACGGTATTGGCGCTGATAGGGTGGTAGACGGTCGCTGTCAATCTTAATTAAAATTTGCATCAGTCCACAATCTGTACGTTTTGAAACCCATAAATGAGGAAAAGATTGCACCAATTCATGTTTCAAAGCAGTGTCTGCAACATTTATCTCAGGCATGTCATCATCATCAACTGAGCACAAACTAGCAACGGTTAATTTATGACTGTGACATTTTCAACTCTGCAGCATCCATAATAACTGAACAAACAGTAGTTCCTTTGTCACGCCATAAGACCTTATTACACAAATCAACAATGATACCCATGGCTGAGAACACATCTGTCCCAATAATGGAGTACTTCAATTGCGGACTGATCCAAAATTCACACCGAATGCCTCTGCATTTCGATGTCCCCGTGTCCTGAAATTTCAGGTTTACTGGACTACTCCTCCTCGTCTGTATACAGGAGCCCTCAAATCCCACTAAAGTTGTGGTGTCTGGCAGCCCGGGGGGAGCTGCAATTTGTGTCCTGTTACTGAAACAGAGGCTCCTGTATCAATTAAAAATCTTTCCCAAATTTGACCCTCTATTCTCCCTCTGACATAAGGTCGTCCATCTCGGCCTAGGGATAATTTTGCCAAGAGGTACAGGGGAACAGGGAGGGGGTCAATGCATCAATCAGTACCGGCAGTAGGAAGCCCAAAAAAATCCACCAACCTCACCAGAGGCAATTCTACGGCCCACTGCTGTCACCTCCGAGCCGGACAGATCGCTTGAAAGAGCCATTTCCTCGTCCCCCCAGCTCCTGAATCAGTGGAGCATAAGGGTGAGAGGAAATCCTCCACTGGGGGGGGTGAGCTCTCCTCACAGCATGGATCTGTCCGCTGGATGGACAAGGGTCACATAATTGGGTGACGGGGCAAAAGGCTCCCGAAAAAACAGGGTTAACTATCTGAGGGCCATTGTACTGCTGGCACGGTTTGGGGCCGTTAACCGCTGGCTGTCCAGGGTTCTTAACAGCAGGATATGGAGCACTGGCTCCCTCATACGGATCTCGGGACATTGTAGAGGTAGGCTGCTGCTGCACCTGTGGATCATCGCTGGGAGCTAAATGGGAGCACTGACGTCTAAGATACCCTGATTGCCCACAAGGATAACATACAAGAGGACCCATGGAGTTCCGAGGGGCTTCTGCCGACTGGGACCAGCCCGCTTTCGGCAGTTGATCATAACCCCAAGAAATCCTGGTCTCCTGTCCACAGCAGATGCCATCCGGGCAGGGCGATATGCAAAAACATTTGTATCATTGCCCTTAGTCTAGGATGGCATTTTTCCTAACAATGGTTACCAATGCCCTAATTTTGTCCTCCACAAATTTAGCATTATGTAAAATCCCTAACTTGCAAAACCTTTCCAAGGATTCTCTACAATCTGTTCCATCAGATCATAATCATCTTTCTGATCTATTCTATCAAAAAATACTTATCAAACGTTACACACCAGGCAGCCCATCTTCTAATTCTAAGATAATTTCCTTTCCTGATTCTAAAGGATTCTAACAACCATGGATGGAATTTCTACCTCCCTTCTGTCTCTCTGCAGCCGCTGTATCTCATACCCCTCCCTTTGTGATACTACTACTCCTCTCATAGTCTCATCAGCCGCTCTATTCTCTCCCCGTACACTGCCCCTCCCTGTGTAACCACATTAACGTACTGTCTTTGAAGCTGTCTATCACTAGCCTGATCTGAGCTATAACTAACTTACACAAAGCCGCTATTCGGCTGCCCTTTTTGCTATTAATTTCTTCTTGTCAAGATGTCTACTTTCTTCTGTGAACCATTGCATACAATTTAACCAAGTGGTTCAGCATTAACCCCTTCTAGCTATGGGGTTTCAGCGTGCCTGCCAGTCTGCTCCCTCAGCCATTAAATAGTGGTGGGAGCACAAGGACGATTTAACTGCCTTAATATCAACTATTGCGCAATGGCCAGCGCTTTGGTCAACCAGGAGAGGTGTAGCCATATGTTCAGCCTCACTCGTTACGTTGCCAAGCGTCTCCTTCTCCGTCTTTATCACCCTCGGCGTTAATCTGCACGTCCTTGTTTAACTCACATAGAGGCACTTAGTCTTAGTTACTCAGGGTAGACAGGAGCGCAAACGAGAGATTCTCAACGGCTGATTTCCTTGATGCAATTTCACGTAGTGCACTACGCTTTTTAGCAAAAAAAAAAAGTCATCACCCTCTCACCCCTTTGGTTCACAGCTTGACTTCCAGGAATCTTCTAGGTTCTTCAGAAAGGATGTAGGGTCTTCTCCCCCTTTCGACCGGGCTGAAGCTCGCCTTTTGAAAGAAATAATGTGAGTAAGTCCTTGTCTTCAGAACCAAAGGCTGAGGTTTATTCGGGCAGGAAATCCTACAGAGATATATGGCAAGGCAATATGACAGGTTTCAGAATGGCAGGCACGCGTGGCACACAGGATGGAAAAGTGTCGCCCCGCCTGTCTAAGGCAGAGGATTTTTATACAATTTTCTGCCATTGGGTAACGTTAGTGGCCATTGTTTTCAATGGATACATAATGACCTCATCCTGACAAAGGCAATACTTACATTTCACGTAGAATATAGGTTGACATGAAAAAAGCACACTAATTTCATTACTAACTACATACTACACTTAAGTTTATCCATACAAATTATCTTATAATAGCCTTTTTGGGACCAAGCACAAATCACAACTTATTGACATTAATTAGCTCTGTTCTTGATTATATGAAACGTCATATGGCCTTGAGGGATACACTACACCGTAAAATATCGAGAAATACTGTAAAAAAGGAGTATATAGTGAATTGGTTAACTATTATCATGATAAGCTTTTGATATATGCTCAGACCAAACCTAATTAGCTCCATGCCTGTTTTTCTTCTAGAGCTTGATCTCTTTTATTACCTGAGACCTACAGCAAAAGTTCAGTAGTTCTATTTTTTTCAAGCTTACACTAAAACTTTACAAGAGACAATATGGCTGACGAAGGCCTTGGTACTTATGGCTTCCGTCTAACTATTGACCATTCTCTAACAAAACCTCTGCACCCCTGCCCATAGCAGGTTGGACAAGTAAGCCTTGATTCCAAATTATTTTAACTTCAAAAGCAGGGGCCCAAGTTAAGGATGATAATAAGATGTTTAAGGTTGATGAAAATGATGGCTTATGGCAAAATCAGGAAACACGCAGGAGACATTTGGGAAATATTCAATAAAGGAACCTCACACAGCGAGGAGGAGTATGGATTCACATTGCTATCGACAGCCCTGTCTCCAAAGATTTATACATAATGCTAATTGGACAAGTTCATCTAAGTATGGGTATGGTAATACTGATAGTTGCACAGCACAAGGTGCAATACACATAGGCCCAAAAACAAGAAAGGGCCAATTAAGTGATGGGGCAGCAGAAATGACAATTACCCATGAACCTTATTGTATGCCTCTACGATATTATAGGTCAGTCACCACTGATTTGGAGGACTCATGGTGCCTGTACAGAGAAAATGTTCGACTTGTTTATATAGTTATGGCACTATTAAATGAATATCAATTTCAGCTTCCAAGTGGTATATATATTATTTGTGGGGAAAATGCCTATAGGTGGATACCAAAGGGAGCAGAGGGTACTTGTACATTAGCAAGACTGGAACCAGCAACATGGGTATGGGATGAGGAGGATTTTCCATATAAAAGTATGCCCCGCCATATGCTTACAAAAAGGGATGCGGAACCAAAACTGAATTCTCATCATTCCAAACATTTATTCAGTACCCCATGGTATGCCAAGGCAGGAATGGTTCTTGCAGGTCCTCTCGGAGTAATGTTTGGAACAGTGAGAAATGCACAAATGATTGAACAATTGGGGGATATTTTTGACAATTTAACTGATCTTTTATTTGATGCCATAAATGTAGAGTCAGCATTCACAAAACAGTTAATTGTCATAACTAATCAACATTCAATGGTTCTAGAATATCTCACTGCTTCAGCTGGGAGATTCTGCACTGTAATCGGACCCTCATGCTGTAATTTTATTGACCCTGCAGGACTCATGCAGGTGACCCACGACCTTAACCAAGCAAAAAAATTAAAGCAAGAATTTAAAAAGGCTCATGCTACAGACAATTTGTTGTTCCCTGAATGGCTCTCATGGTTGAATCATTTAAATCTTTTTAAGGGTGTAGGTGGATGGATAACTGGGATAATTCATTTTATAATCCAAGGAGCATTTATAATACTGGTTATTGCTGTACTGGTAAAGTTATTTGTGATGCTTGTCAAGAAAATTCTAAGAGCTAACTGCAAATGTTTTTCAGGCAAATACAAAATGAAAAAGAATAACGATAAAGATACTGAAGCACTGCATACTCAAGTGCTCCTAACTTATGTTACTACCCCAGGACGCAAGTGTGTGCTGGCAACAAAAAGACTTTGGCGGAACTTTCAAACTGCACTTATTGTGGAAATCCTCTGGATTTACCTCCACCACCAAAGATACAAGAAAATGAGAACTACAATATTGTGTGAAACTTTCAATAATGGACTTATGATATCCCACAGTCTAAAATACATCATTTTTTCACTTATTTTAGACTCCTCAAATTACTCAATATACTAATCTCTAGGTTAGGGGGTGTTGAGGGATGGAATAGGCCGGCTAACAGGGTCTTCCTGAATGATCACGCTCCATAATATGCGTAGGAGGTAGCCTTGCGTATTGTGTAGTAGGGCGGGCTCTGCGGACCTAGGGGTAGGCAGGGATAGGTCTAGAATAGAAATTATAAAAAGAGGGGACTGTTAAAGACGATATCATATGTACTAAATGACTTCTGCCATATTGTACCTAAAGAAGCCATTTTTATTAGTTTATCATGTCTATTCTGACTAGAGACCTCTGTCTCAGTTTGTTTAGTGTGGTCAGCACAACTCAGCACATTCTTGCTTTTGTCCTTGCTCTTTAGATAAGACCACCAAGCCATATGTAAGCCCGAGTGTACCGTTCTTATCTTCTGTAACTTTCTTAAAGGTCACTAATTAATTATTCCAAAACTGTCTATAATGCATATTCATCATATTTGTCATTGTATGATGTAACCTATTTTTTTCTAAGCTTTCTGTAACATATATAACCTCCTGCCATAATAAACATTTTAGCTACTCTCTTGAAGTGTCATCAATTGGTAATAAGCCATTACCAGGTATACCTGTGTAGAGCTCTTTATACAAATCAGTCTTCTCTGGTTAGTTGATCCTTATCTTCTTTAACAATAGATATAGAGGGATGGATGAATGGATAGATAGATAGATAGATAGTATACAGGGATAGATGGATGGATGGATGGATATAGAGGCAGGGATAGATGGATATAGAGGGGTGGATATAGAGGGTGGCCCTGATTCACACCCGCCTTGACTATGGTAATTCTCTCTTAGCTGGCCTCCCCCGCACTATACTGTCCCCTCTCCAGTCCATCCTTAATGCAGCAGCCAGGATTACCTATCTAGCTAATCGTTACTCAGACGCTTCTGCTCTATGCCAGTCATTACACTGGCTGCCTATATACTATAGGATCCATTTCAAACTGCTTGTTCTCACCCACAAAGCTCTCCACAGTGCAGCACCCCCATTCATCTCCTCCCTCATCTCTGTCTATCACTCCACCCGTTCTCTTCGCTCTGGAAGTGACTTTAGACTCACTTATACATTAATCCGAACATCCCACTCCCGGCTCCAAGACTTCTCCCGAGCCGCACCAATTCTTTGGAATGCTCTACCTCAAGAAATTAGGTGTATGCACAACTTAAATAGTTTTAGGCAATCCCTAAAAACACATCTTTTTAGGGCGGCCTATCATGATCCCTAGTCAGTCATCTAGACATAGCCTATCTGCGCCGTCTCAAGTGGATCACATATAACAGGCTGTGGCCACTTATTCTACTCCTATCTGTTCCCCATCTCCTCAAGTTGACTATACTATCATTGTAAATGAGCACCTGTACCTTATAAAAACATATTGCAATCTGAGAGTCCTCAGTGGTTGATACCTTTTAATGGCTAACTGAAAAGATGGTAAACATAGCAAGCTTTCGGGACGCTGAGTTCCCTTCTTCAGGCTGGTAATGACACAAATTCTGAAGACACATACATATATACATAAGAAATTGGAGGAAAAAAAATAAAAAATAAGGGAATGAAGAGAAAAGAAAAAAAAAGGCAAAACAGTGTTATATGCTCTGGTGGATATGACAGGTGACGCAAAACAGAGGGGGGTAGGGAGGGGTGGAGGAGCAGGGACAGAGAAACCAGATTTCTAAGATAAGCAGAACCAATTGTATTAGGTATATGGTTAACAACCCATGGAGGCCTGAAAATACTTAGTTAAGTTGTGGAAAGCAGAGTTCTAAGTGACAGAGTTCACAGAAGTGTCAAAGGTTCATAGTACTATAATTTCAGTGTGTTGCAAGCTGTCTCCAAATGCACTTTCATTTTATATAAAAAATGCATGAATCTGCTATCCCCAAATGTCTGTTCATTTTACATAAAATCCATAAATCCATGTGAAATATTTAATCCGGTTTTGAATGTGTTGAAGGTTATCTATTTGTATTCCCAAATTTTCTCTCTCCGAGATTTGAAGTTACTCTTTAAAATGAGCAGCCTCATATCGGATTCAGTGTTGTGCTCAGAGCTGCAAAAATGGTTCACTACAGGTAGGTCCATACGCTTTTCTTTTATTGAGTGGCGATGAGAATTCATTTGTTCTGAATTGTATATCCGGTCTCCCCTAGGTACATGCCACCTGTTGGGCATTCGGTACATATAATTAAATAACCACATTGCTTGTGGTGCAGCTAAAGTTACCTGGGATCTTGTAGTCCTGATCTGTGCTGGGAATCCTTATCTTGTCCGTTGTCATTATAGATGGAGGTTTTGCACTTTTCTGGTTGCAGGGAAAGGTTCCTGTAGCTGCTGGAGAGGACAGGGCGCTTCTCACAATGATGTTTTTTAGATTCGGAGGTTGTCTAAAGCACAAGAGTGGGGGATCCGGAAATATTGATTTTAGTCAGGCATCTTTTTGTAGGAGTGGTAGTTTCCGTGCGGCTCCTCTTAGCACCTCCAGACTCGGATTGTAGGTGACTACAAGAGGAACTCTGCTGTTTTCTTCCCTAGTTTTGTAATGTAGGAGATGATTCCTTGATAAAAGGTATCAACCACTGAGGACTCTCAGATTGTAATATATTTTTATATCTACTGGCTAACACGGTATAAATATTCTTCACCTGTACCTTGTCACCCCCACCTCATTGTTAGATTGTAAGCTCTTATGAGCAGGGTTGTCATTTTTGCTCCAATTATTGTATTGTTATGCTTTGTACTGTATTGTTTTTGGCATTGTATTGTATTTTCTAATTGTTTCTTATGATTGTTTAAATGTGAACTTTGTATTGTGAAGCGCTGCGGAATATGTTGGCGCTATATAAATAAAAATATTATTATTATTATTATGAATGGATATATAGAGGGATAAAGAGTGGGATAGATAGCACAATGTCATCACAGTGTGCACACATTCTACACACAGTACGGCACTTACAGTATATGGCACTTGCAGCATATTAGCCTTGGAGTGAAACAGTTCCACTTTCTCTTGCACTCCGGGCGCCCTCCGCCTCTTCTCCTTGGTGAAGAGGTAGGACTGGAAAGAGCATAGAGGAGGGGGAGGCGCCCTCTGCAGTCTCCCTACTGGAGCCTGTGCAGTGCAGGAGCGTCTGAGAAGGTAGCTTTGCTGTCTCCCTGCAGCGCCCCCTCTAGTATCGGCCGGCTGACGCCCTGTGCGGTCGCACAGCTCGCTCATAGGTAAGGCCGGCTATGCATCTATCCTATCCAGCTATCTATCCTATCCAGCTATTACATTCAAATTCAAAGAAGCTTTATTGGCAGGACTAAATACCCATCAGTTTTGCCAAAGCAAGTGTACAAAAGGGGATGGGGACTGAAGGAATGTTGGCGAGGGCTGTAGGAAAGGTGGATGAGGGCACATCAAGTGTGGGGGCTATAAGAACAATTGATGGGGCAGATCTAACTATCATCTATCTCTAATTTAGAAAAAAAGGAACAGCACAATCTTTTAAGGAGAAAAGGGTGCAAAGCCCTAAGGCTGCGTGCACACACAGCGTATTTGTGAGGATGCGTTTTTGCTGTAAAACTGCACAGAGTGCATCCTGACAGAACACAGCTTTCTGTGTGTGAACGTTCTGTGCTTCTCCCCTGCACTTTATACTCACCTCACTGTACCCCCTTGGTGACCACCGGTGTCTGAGAACCGCCAGCCCACAATGAGTGGCGGGCTCTAGATCCTGGAAGCACCCTGTGACCGGTGATGTCGCCTGATCACATGGTGCTGTTTGAGGTCCTGCGCCAGGTCCTACGGTGCATGGACTGATCACCCTGGGAGCGCGGCGAGGTAAGTGAAAAGCGTGCTGAAAAAAGTGCAAACAATTCCCTTGTTCATTCTTTTTACAGATGCACTTTGCAGTGCAAAAAGAGGGAACATGTGAACAGAGCTGAGTTCACGGCCTTTAAAGCACTGCATTTAATAGCGCTGCGTAAATGCAAAAAATACGCTGTGTGTGAACACAGCCTAAAAGAGCTATGTCCAAAGCAATTCAATATAGAAAGCAAAAAAAATCATAAAAATGAAAGAAGCCCAGTGAACTATAATAGCCCATGTGGTGACATATCAGTTGGTATACAGGCTTTATTGTGCACTGTGATACAGCAAGTGAGACATATATATGAACATACCTAATCACATTCATAAATGATAATACACAGTGATCAATATTAAAAGAACATTATATGCAGGGCCGGCGTCAGCACCCGGCATACCTGGGCAAGTGCCGGGGCCCTGAGCAGCTGGGGGGCCCACTGGCCATCAGGGACATGCCGCCCTGATGGTCAGAGGGCCATCAGGAAAAGGCAGCCCCGACAAGAGGGGCCCATCAGGAGCACTCAGCCGGACACTCAGCCAGCGGCTGAGTGCTCCTGTAGCTCTACCAGTGCACATGGCTAATTTGCATGCAACACAAATTAGCCATGTGCTGGCTCCTGGGAGTAGGGGAGCTTCCTCCTCCTCCTCTGCCAACTGCAGCAGCATGATGAGTCATCTCCCTGTGACCTCATCATGCTGATGCAGCCATATAGGAAGGAAGCACAGACCGGAGGAAGCATCTGAGGAGGACACATCCCTGGGGGAGCGGAATGAAGGCGAGTATGATTATTTTTTTACTGTGCACAGCAAAATGGGGATTATATATACCAAGGTGTGGCCAGGGGACAGATGTAGCAGGAGAACCACCATATTATACATTATCTGGCTGTTCTGGGCTGTGGAGGCTGATTCTGGGCTATGGAGGCTGCTTCTGGGCTATGGAGGCTGCTTCTGGCTATGAGGGCTGCTTCTGGATTATATGGAAGTTTCTGCAGGCTTTGGAGGCTGTGTCTGAGCTATATGGAGGCTGCTGCAGGCTATGAGGCTGTGCTGAGCTATATGGAGGCTGCTGCGGGCTATAGAGGCTGCTGCTGGAAATGGAGGCTGTTCTGGGCTGTGGAGGCTCTTGCTGGACTATATGGAGGCTGATGGGCTATGGAAGCTCTGCTGAGCCATTTGAAGGCTGTTGCAGGCAATGGAGGATGTTCTGGGCTATGAGGCTGCTTCTGAGCTGTGGATGCTGCTGCTGGACTATATAGGAGGCTACTTCAGGCTATGGCGGCTGGGGCTGAGCTTTTATGGAGAGGCTGCCACTGTGCTACAAGAGGCTGCTGCTGGGCTATGTGGAGGCTGCTGGGTATAGAGGTGGCTGTGCTAGGTCAAATGGATGGCAGTGCTTGGCTATATAGAGGTTGCTGTTGGGTTTTGGAGGCTGCTTGGCTATATGGAGGCTGTGCTGGGCTATGGAGGCTGTGCTGTGCTGTATATATTATTTGGAGGCTGTGATGCGTATATAAAATAGAGGCTGTGATGTATATATAAAATGGAGGCTGTGCTGTATATATTATTTGAAGACTGTGCTATATACAGTACAGACTAAATGTTTGGACACACCTTCTGATTCAAAGAGTTTTCTTTATTTTCATTACTATGAAAATTGTAGATTCACACTGAAAGCATCAAAACTATGAATTAACACATGTGGAATTATGTACTTAACAAAAAAGTGTGAAACAACTGAAAATATGTCTTATATTCTAGGTTCTTCCTTGTGCTGTGATTACCGCTTTGCACACTCTTGGCATTTTCTTCATGAGCTTCAAGAGGTAGTCACCGGAAATGGTCTTCACTTCACAGGTGTGCCCTGTCAGGTTTAATAAGTGGGATTTCTTGCCTTATAAATGGGGTTGGGACCATCAGTTGGGTTGTGCAGAAGTCTGGTGGATACACAGCTGATCGTCCTACTGAATAGACTGTTAGAATTTGTATTATGGCAAGAAAAAAGCAGCTAAGTAAAGAAAAACGAGTGTCCATCATTACTTTAACAAATGAAGGTCAGTCCGAAAAATTGAGAAAACTTTGAAAGTGTCCCCAGGTGCAGTTGCAAAAACCATCAAGCGCTACAAAGAAACTGGCTCACATGAGGACCGCCCCAGGAAAGGAAGACCAAGAGTCACCTTTGCTGCGGAGGATAAGTTCATCCAAGTCACCAGCCTCAGAAATCACAGGTTAACAGCAGCTCAGATTAGAGACCAGGTCAATGCCACACAGAGTTCTAGCAGCAGACACATCTCTACAACAACTGTTAAGAGGAGACTTTGTGCAGCAGGCCTTCATGGTAAAATAGCTGCTAGGAATCCACTGCTAAGGACAGGAAACAAGCAGAAGACTTGTTTGGGCTAAAGAACACAAGGAATGGACATTAGACCAGTGGAAATCTGTGCTTTGGTCTGATGAGTCCAAATTTGAGATCTTTGGTTCCAACCACCGTGTCTTTGTGCGACGCAGAAAAGGTGAACGGATGGACTCTACATGCCTGGTTCCCACTGTGAAGCATGGAGGAGCAGGTGTGATGGTGTGGGGGGCTTTGCTGGTGACACTGTTGTGGATTTATTCAAAATTGAAGGCATACTGAACCAGCATGGCTACCACAGCATCCTGCAGTGGCATGCTATTCCATCCGGTTTGCGTTTAGTTGGACCATCATTTATTTTTCAACAGGACAATGACCCCAAACACACCTCCAGGCTGTGTAAGGGCTATTTGACCAAGAAGGAGAGTGATGGGGTGCTACGCCAGACCACAGTCACCAGACCTTAACCCAATTGAGATGGTTTGGGGTGAGCTGGACCTCAAAGTGAAGGCAAAAGGGCCAACAAGTGCTAAGCATTTCTGGGAACTCCTTCAAGACTGTTGGAAGACCATTTCCATTGAAGCTCATCAAGAGAAGCCAAGAGTGTGCAAAGCAGTAATCAAAGCAAAAGGTGGCTACTTGAATAACCTAGAATATGAAGGCCACTTCACCACACAGATACTGAGTCCAATATTGAACAGATCTCTGGTTGCAGTGAAATCATGGATACATTGTTCCATTTTGTGACTGTGTACAACATGGAGCAATGTATCCATGATTTCACTGCAACAGAATCTGTTCAGATATGGACTCAGATATCTGTGTGTGTGTGAAGTGGCCTTAAGACATATATTCAGTTGTTTCACACTTTTTTGTTAAGTATTTAATTCCAATGTGTTAATTCATAGGTTTGATGCCTTCAGTGTGAATCTACAATTTCATAGTCATGAAAATAAGAAAAACACTTAGAATCAGAGGTGTGTCAAACGTTTGGTCTGTACTGTATATTATTTGGAGGCTGTGATTTATTTATAAAATAGAGGCTGTGCTGTATATATTATTTGGAGGCTGTGCTGGCTATATATATATTTTATCTGGATACTGTTGCTGTTCTGTATATAGTATTTGGATGTTGTGCTTTATATATAATATGGAGGCTGGGCTTGCTGTATATATAATATGAAGGTTGTGTTTGGCTATGTTTATTATTTGGAGGCTGTGCTGGGCTGCCACTGCCTCCAAATAATATATACAGCCCATTAAAGCCTCTAAATATATACAGCCCGCAGCCTTATATTATATACACTGTCCAGCAGCCTCTATATTATATATACAGTCTAGCAGTTTCCATATTATATACACAGCCCAGCAGCCTCCATATTTTATATATGCAGCCCTGTACAGGCTCAATATTATATATACAGCCCACCCAGGAACCTCTATATTATATATCCACAGCCCGCAGCTTTTATGTTAAATTCATGAATCGTGGTATGTGTTAACGGGGCCCACGAAGACTGATTTGACTGGGGCCCACAAAAACTTGGAGCCAGCCCTGATTATATGGTTACATTAGACAATCCATCTTCAGTTCATTATATCATAAGTATTGCATATAGTGCATCACAAGTAAGGGGACAAAAATCCCTTGATACAGTAACACCATAATTACAGATTAAGTGACCAATAAAGGTTCACATGCAATGGTGTACCTTCAATGGCGGCAGACCACACGGCCACTATGCGGCCCCTTACGGGGACCTGGCCCCCATCGCTCATTGCCCCTCTTCACCCGTCAGTCACAGGGACATGGTGTCAGCATTGGCAGCGGGCTTACATCACCTCCCTGCCAATCACGAAAGCCCAGTGTCAGTGCCGGCACCACCAGCCCATCTACGCACAGAGCAATTCTCCCGCTGTGCCTGCGCTGACACTCTATGACGAGAAAAAGAGGGGGGGGGACAAGAGGCGCAATAGTGCCCTTATCACTAGACACTAAATCTATAGTGGTTGAGAAAGAGGGCCACTCACCTATACCAGTTGTGATACCCACAACTGGTTAGTAGACCTGGTAGGATAGATATCCTGATGGCTGCTGCTGGACTTCCACCGGTCTCCACACGTGGAAACGAAATCAGATGCTTTGGGGAAAAAAGGTGTGCCACAGTCCGCGCTGCCAGAGTGTTCCGCTTTAAAGAATGCAAGTAGACGATGTCCAAATCAAACCTTTTATTCTCCAATGCGTTTCAACGCCTTCCTGGCGTCTTCATCAGGGATACCTGATGAAGATGCCAGGAAGGCGTTGAAACGCGTTGGAGAATAAAAGAAGGTTTGATTTGGACATCGTCTACTTGCATTCTTTAAAGCGGAACACTCTGGCAGCGCGGACTGTGGCACACCTTTTTTTCCCCAAAGCATCTGCGCTGACACTCTGACATGCAGCACAGCGTGGCATGATGACATCACTACTGCCACCGCTGTGCTTAGATATTGAGAGCTACAGGACGCTCACACAGAGACCAGGGAACCCAGGATAGCTGGGTACTTAGTTAATCAATGAGTACAGAGACCTAAGGATTATGAGGTGCATTATAATAACTGGAAGACTATAAGGGTGCACTATTATACATGAAGGACTATGAGGGTGCATTATACTATATGGAGGACTATGGGGTGTATTATAATAATTGGAGGACTATAGGGGTGGAATATACATGGAGGATACATTATATAATATAGAATTAGGGGGTGCATTATATTATAAGGAGGACTATCTGTGGTCCATTATAATATGTGAAGGGCTATGAAGAAGCCTTTATACTTTATGGAGGACTGTTTTATTGAGGGCCATACTTTATGGAGGAGCAATTATATAGTATGAAGGATTGGGTCCATCATACTGTGCAGAGGGCTGTGTTGGGGCCATTATACAGTGCAGAGGGCTGTTTTGGGGCCATTATAAAGTGCAGAGGGCTGTGTTGGGGCCATTATACAGTGCAGAGAGCTGTGTTGGGGCCATTATACAGTGCAGAGGGCTGTTATGCAGTGTGGATAGAGTCTGTGGAGCCTCGGTTAGGAGTCTCAAACACAGGACTAGCCATATATCCCTCCAGGGAAGGCCCCAGCCAAGGGGTGGCTCCTTGCAGAGAACACCATAACCACCATATTAAATGGCCATTTTAGTCAATATCCAACTCTTTTACAAGTTCAGAGATTAGGGATGAGCGAGTACCGCAATATTCGGACTCGCTATACTCGCAACAAGTAGGTCCCGATACTCATTGCGAGTATAGCGAGTCCGATTACTTTTGCAGTGTATCTATAGATACACTGTGAAAGTACCCTAAAAGTGAATAAAAGTTGTTAAAAATAATAAAATTACATACTCACCTGTCCGACGCCTGCAATGGGAGCGGAAAAGAAGACCTGCAATCACCGGACAAGGACCTGTGATTTCCAGCCAATCAGATGGCCGGTAGCCATCTGGCCAATCAGATGGCGAGACGTCACAATCACGTGATCGCTAGCGGCCACCTGATTGGCCAGATTGCAAGGTCCTGGCAGTACACCTAGGACCTTGCAATCTGGCCAATCAGGTGGCCATATGATTGGCTAGATGGCTACCGGCCATCTGATCGGACAAGGACCTGTGATTTCCAGCCAGTGATCGCAGGTCTTCTTTGCCGATCCCGGGGTCTTCTTTGCCTGTCCCGCTGCAGGCGTTGGACAGGTGAGTATGTAATTTTATTATTTTGAACAACTTTTATTCACTTTTAGTGTACTTTCCCAGTGTATCTATAGATACACTGCGAAAGTGAATGGACTACTCGCTACTCCCTAGTAATCATAAGATACTCGGAGAGTAGCGAGTACCCGAATACCGCTACTATTAGGCGAGTTCCGAATAGTAGTGAGTATACTCGCTCATCCCTATTAGAGATATGACAAGGGAATACCAAGGCCAGGTATCCATCCACAGACAGCTGTTTCGGGGTGTTGCCCCTCATCACTGTGGAGTAGGATTCTGGCTAGGTGGGAGCAATGCCTAGTAGACCAACATCACAAAGCATTCACTGATCTCAGGGAGACCAGTCCAAAAAAACACTGCGGGCAGCCGTCTAAAGTGCTCAAACACAGTGAATTCCTAGGCCCATTGCCCCCTGGGAATTATGAATATGCAAATAGAGTCTGTGGAGCACTTTTGTTGGCATCATACTTTATGGGTGCAATGAAAGGGGAATCTAGAGACTTCAATAGGAGTAAAATTACTTTGAAAGGGCTGAAAAGTTGTGAGATATATACCTGTGTCCCAGACAAATATTTGTGTGTGTGTGGCAGGTGCAAATAGAAATTCTGCTATGGGGCCCATGATTTCTATGTACAGCCCTGGTCACATGACTCGCTCATCAGGTACAATAATTAAAACTATACCAGTATCGGCGTCCGGCACAAACGACTGCACATGTCCGTGATGTCAGACATTAACTGGTCAGTTAGGAGCATAGCTGTCACACATGGGCACTAGCACTCGGGAGTCAGGTGTGCCATCTTTATTACTGTCACACCACAGTTATTGTGTAACGCTGAGAATCTGCGTGCGTATTGTAAGCTTGAGGTGCCATATCAGATAGTAGGCATTAAGCTATTATTACAGCAGAACAATTATATTAAAGTGGGTTTATATAATGTTATTAACCCACTGTAATATAATTGTGCTGCTGTAATAATAGCTTAATGCCTACTATCTGATATGCAGCACCACGCAAGCGCGATATCATTGCCTTTGTAGGTATTATCTGAATTATCAGAGTTAATATGGCGCTTAAGCTGGCCATACACATGCGCAGGATAAATTCTCAGGGTAACACAATAACTGTGGTGTGACAGTAATAAAGATGGCGCGCCTGACTCCCGAGTGCTAGTGCCCATGTGTGATAGCTAAACTCCTAATTGGACAGTGAATGCGTGACATTACGGACTTGCAAAGTGGTTTGTGCTGGACGCCGATACCGTCATGGTTTTTCTTATTGCACCTGATAAGTGAGTCATGCAAATCCTTAGTTAAATCGTACACACGTGCACTTTATTGGTCACTTAACCTGTAATTATGGTATTACTAGTAAAAAGGCCCGATGCAATTGCATCGGGAGCTCAGTGAAATGAATTGTGTGTATACAGGCGGGTGAGTGGGTAGCAGAGTATAGAGGCGGCTCTGTGGGTAGCAGAGTATGCAGGCGGCTGTGTGGGTAGCAGAGTATGCAGGCGGCTCTGTGGGGAGCAGAGTATGCAGGCGGCTCTGTGGGCAGCAGAGTATAGAAACGGCTCTGTGGGTAGCACAGTATACAGGCGGCTGTGTGGGTAGCGGAGTATACAGGCGGCTCTGTGGGCAGCAGAGTATACAGGCGGCTCTGTGGGCAGCAGAGTATACAGGCGGCTCTGGGCAGCAGAGTATACAGGCGGCTCTGTGGGCAGCAGAGTATACAGGCGGCTCTGTGGGCAGCAGAGTATACAGGCAGCTCTGTGGGCAGCAGAGTATACAGGCGGCTCTGTGGGCAGCAGAGTATACAGGCGGCTCTGTGGGCAGCAGAGTATACAGGCGGCTCTGTGGGCAGCAGAGTATACAGGCGGCTCTGTGGGCAGCAGAGTATACAGGCGGCTCTGTGGGCAGCAGAGTATACAGGGGGCTCTGTGGGCAGCAGAGCATAGAGGGAGCTCTGTGGGCAGCAGAGTATAGAGGGGGCTCTGTGGGCAGCAGAGTATAGAGGGGGCTGTGTGGGCAGCAGAGTATAGAGGCGGCTCTGTGGGCAGCAGAGTATAGAGGCGGCTCTGTGGGCAGCAGAGTATAGAGGCGGCTCTGTGAGCAGCAGAGTATAGAGGCGGCTCTGTGGGCAGCAGAGTATAGAGGCGGCTCTGTGGGCAGCAGAGTATAGACGCGGCTCTGTGGGCAGCAGAGTATACAGGCAGCTCTGTGGGCAGCAGAGTATACAGGCGGCTCTGTGGGCAGCAGAGTATACAGGCGGCTCTGTGGGCAGCAGAGTATACAGGCGGCTCTGTGGGCAGCAGAGTATACAGGCGGCTCTGTGGGCAGCAGAGTATACAGGCGGCTCTGTGGGCAGCAGAGTATACAGGCGGCTCTGTGGGCAGCAGAGCATACAGGCGGCTCTGTGGGCAGCAGAGCATACAGGCGGCTCTGTGGGCAGCAGAGCATACAGGCGGCTCTGTGGGCAGCAGAGCATACAGGCGGCTCTGTGGGCAGCAGAGCATACATACAGGCGGCTCTGTGGGCAGCAGAGCATACAGGCGGCTCTGTGGGCAGCAGAGCATACAGGCGGCTCTGTGGGCAGCAGAGCATACAGGCGGCTCTGTGGGCAGCAGAGCATACAGGCGGCTCTGTGGGCAGCAGAGCATACAGGCGGCTCTGTGGGCAGCAGAGCATACAGGCGGCTCTGTGGGCAGCAGAGCATACAGGCGGCTCTGTGGGCAGCAAAGCATTCAGGCGGCTCTGTGGGCAGCAGAGTATAGAGGGGGCTGTGTGGGTAGCAGAGTATACAGGCGGCTCTGTGGGCAGCAGAGTATACAGGCGGCTCTGTGGGCAGCAGAGTATACAGGCGGCTCTGTGGGCAGCAGAGTATACAGGCGGCTCTGTGGGCAGCAGAGTATACAGGCGGCTCTGTGGGCAGCAGAGTATACAGGCGGCTCTGTGGGCAGCAGAGTATACAGGCGGCTCTGTGGGCAGCAGAGTATACAGGCGGCTCTGTGGGCAGCAGAGTATACAGGCGGCTCTGTGGGCAGCAGAGTATACAGGCGGCTCTGTGGGTAGCAGAGTATACAGGCGGCTCTGTGGGTAGCAGAGTATACAGGCGGCTCTGTGGGTAGCAGAGTATACAGGCGGCTCAGTGGGTAGCAGAGTATACAGGCGGCTCAGTGGGTAGCAGAGTATGATGTGGCGGGAGGCTGGAGGGGTGAGGAGAGCAGAGGCTGGAGGGGTGAGGAAAGCAGAGGCTGGAGGGGTGAGTAAAGCAGAGGCTGGAGGGGTGAGGAAAGCAGAGGCTGGAGGCGTGAGGAGAGGTTCGGCTGGAGGCGTGAGGAGAGGTCCGGCTGGAGGCGTGAGGAGAGGTCCGGCTGGAGGCGTGAGGAGAGGTCCGGCTGGAGGCGTGAGGAGAGGTCCGGCTGGAGGCGTGAGGAGAGGTCCGGATGGAGGCGTGCGGAGAGGTCCGGATGGAGGCGTGCGGAGAGGTCCGGATGGAGGCGTGCGGAGAGGTGCTGCAGGAGGCGTGCGGAGAGGTGCGGCAGGAGGCGTGCGGAGGGGTGCGGCGAGGTGTATTTAGTGCATATGTATATGTGTGTCTATAAGATATACAGTTAGGGCCAGAAATATTTGGACAGTGACACAATTTTCGCTAGTTGGGCTCTGCATGCCACCACATTGGATTTGAAATGAAACCTCTACAACAGAATTCAAGTGCAGATTGTAACGTTTAATTTGAAGGGTTGAACAAAAATATCTGATAGAAAATGTAGGAATTGTACACATTTCTTTACAAACACTCCACATTTTAGGAGGTCAAAAGTAATTGGACAAATAAACATAACCCAAACAAAATATTTTTATTTTCAATATTTTGTTGCGAATCCTTTCACTGCCTTAAGTCTGGAACCCATGGACATCACCAAACGCTGGGTTTCCTCCTTCTTAATGCTTTGCCAGGCCTTTACAGCCGCAGCCTTCAGGTCTTGCTTGTTTGTGGGTCTTTCCGTCTTAAGTCTGGATTTGAGCAAGTGAAATGCATGCTCAATTGGGTTAAGATCTGGTGATTGACTTGGCCATTGCAGAATGTTCCACTTTTTTGCACTCATGAACTCCTGGGTAGTTTTGGCTGTATGCTTGGGGTCATTGTCCATCTGTACTATGAAGCGCCGTCCAATCAACTTTGCAGCATTTGGCTGAATCTGGGCTGAAAGTATATCCCGGTACACTTCAGAATTCATCCGGCTACTCTTGTCTGCTGTTATGTCATCAATAAACAAGTGACCCAGTGCCATTGAAAGCCATGCATGCCCATGCCATCACGTTGCCTCCACCATGTTTTACAGAGGATGTGGTGTGCCTTGGATCATGTGCCGTTCCCTTTCTTCTCCAAACTTTTTTCTTCCCATCATTCTGGTACAGGTTGATCTTTGTCTCATCTGTCCATAGAATACTTTTCCAGAACTGAGCTGGCTTCTTGAGGTGTTTTTCAGCAAATTTAACTCTGGCCTGTCTATTTTTGGAATTGATGAATGGTTTGCATCTAGATGTGAACCCTTTGTATTTACTGTCATGGAGTCTTCTCTTTACTGTTGACTTAGAGACAGATACACCTACTTCACTGAGAGTGTTCTGGACTTCAGTTGATGTTGTGAATGGGTTCTTCTTCACCAAATAAAGTATGCGGCGATCATCCACCACTGTTGTCATCCGTGGACGCCCAGGCCTTTTACAGTTCCCAAGCTCACCAGTCAATTCCTTTTTTCTCAGAATGTACCCAACTGTTGATTTTGCTACTCCAAGCATGTCTGCTATCTCTCTGATGGATTTTTTCTTTTTTTTCAGCCTCAGGATGTTCTACTTCACCTCAATTGAGAGTTCCTTTGACCGCATGTTGTCTGGTCACAGCAACAGCTTCCAAATGCAAAACCACACACCTGGAATCCACCCCTGACCTTTTAACTACTTCATTGATTACAGGTTAACGAGGGAGACGCCTTCAGAGTTAATTGCAGCCCTTAGAGTCCATTGTCCAATTACTTTTGGTCCCTTGAAAAAGAGGAGGCTATGCATTACAGAGCTATGATTCCTAAACCCTTTCTCCGATTTGGATGTGGAAACTCTCATATTGCAGCTGGGAGTCTGCACTTTCAGCCCATATTATATATATAATTGTATTTCTGAACATGTTTTTGTAAACAGCTAAAATAACAAAACTTGTGTCACTGTCCAAATATTTCTGGCCCTAACTGTAGGTATCTATATGTGTGTATATAGTGTATAGCAACATCTATGTATATATAGGGGTATATACACTATATGTATATTTATCTGTGTGTATATACAGGCAATGTATATATGTGTGTATATAGTGTATATGTACATGTATGAATATATGTGTATATACTCTAGATGTATGTGTATACACTGTATATCTGTGTGTATGTGTATATAGTGTATATGTATATCTGTGTGTATATACTGTATATGTATATATATCTATATGTGTGTATATAGTGTATATCTATATGTATGTGTGCGTATATACTGTATATCGATATAAATGTATATATGTGTATATAATGTAGATAAAAATATATAGTGTATATGTATGGGTGTGTACATACAGTATATGTATATGCATGCATATATGTATATACTGTATATGTATATATAGTGTATATGTATGTGTGGGTGTAAAGGGTATATGTATGTGTATATAGTGTATATGGATATGTCTGTATATACTGTATATAAATATGTATATATACTGTATATATATAAGAATATAAGTGTAAATACTGTATATGTATGGATAGTGTACATGTATATGTATGGATAGTGTACATGTATATATGTGTATATACAGTATATGTAGATGGGTATATACTGTATATGTACATGTATGTATATATGTTTATAGACTGTATATGTATGTGTATATAGTGTGTATGTACATGTCTATATGTGTATATAGTGTAGATGTATATGTCTGTGTGTTGAAGTAGTGAATATGTAGAAATGTGTGTATGTTGTGGTCCTGCGTCTTCCTGTGTCGGCGGGGCTTTGTGTTCCCTGTGCTGTTTCTCTCACCGGGTGTCGTGTCTGTCTCTCAGTCCCAGAGCTGGTGTCTCCTGGGGGTTGTGTGGCGGAGATGCAGGGTGCGGGTCCGGGGCTCCTCTGTCTCCCCGGGTGTCGCGTGTCCCTGAGCAGGTGTGTCAGGGGGTTATGTTGCGGAGGTGCAGGGTGCGGGTCCGGGGCTGCTGTGTGCGTGAGCTGCTGTGTGCCGGAGGTGGAGGGTGCGGGCCCGGGGCTCCTCTCTCTCCCCGGGTCTGCTGTCTCCCTGAGGTCGTTAGTCGGGCCGAGGGTTGCTAGAATGCCGGCTGGGGCTCGCGATGACGGGAGGATGTGGCGGGAGGAAGTGGAGGGGGAGCGGCGTGCGGTGCGTGGAACGGGCATTGTCGGGGGTATGTGGTGTTTGCGGCAGCATGTTTGCGCTTCCGGCTCGCCGCGCGTGATATCGGCACAGTGCCCAGATGCGCCAAACTGCCGATTATGTATATAGATTGGATCTTTGTCCCCTTACTAGCGACGCACTATATGCATTTCTTATGATCTAATGAACTGATGATGGATTGTCTAATATAACCAGGGCTGTGAAGTCAGTAAGCCAAACATCCGACTCTTCAATTTCCCTAAATCCGACTCCACCAAAATGGACACCCACTCCACAACTCCGACTCCACCGCCCTGCATATAATGTTCTTTTAATATTGATCACTGTGTATTATCACTTATGAATGTGATTAGATGTGTTCACTTGCTGTATCACAGTGCACAACACAGGCTGGTCATCTTGCACAATTGCAAACATAGGGAGGAACAGGTTCTGTATTATGAGGTTCTGCAGTAGTTTCAGCATGAATTATGGGGTTCTGTAGCAGCTGAGGCATGTTTTGCAGCAGCTGAGGTATGCAGTAGGAGGTTCTGCATCAGGTGAGGTGTCTATAATGTTCTGCAGCAGCGGAGGTGCCTAATATAAGGTTCTCCAGAACAGACAGATAGATATATTGATCCGCGCTGCTCTCTATAACAAAGTCTTCTTCCGTGCTTAACACAGTGATTCTTTATTCCTACGCGTTTCGAGATGGTCCTGGATGCAGCACGACTCTGTTGTTACATCGCTGATGAAGAGGTCAGGACGATCTCGAAACGCGTAGGGATAAAAGATCACTGTGTTAAGCACAGAGGAAGTCTTTGTTATAGAGAGCAGCGCGGATCAATATATCTGTGTGTCTGTTCTGGAGTTACCGAGGACCATCCATGAGGTGGGGGATCCTGCTGCAGCGGTGATGTGATAAAACCAGTTGTGGGGTCACATAACTGACTAAGGTGAGCAGTCCTTACACTGCACATACATATCCCACAAACAGTTTACACCCATTGTGCCCTTGTCTCCCTCCTTCGCTTTAATATGAGGTTCTGTCACAGCTGAGGTGTGAAGCATAGGGATGGTCTGTGCTGATTACTCACATCCACCTGTGGACTGTAGAGCAATCAGAAGAGTGACCGGCCTTCACCCGTGTATAATCAAACACAAGGACACTCCGGAGCAGCTGAATCCTTTCTTTTAGTCCATCTTTTATTCCTTACATCCACATCATAAAAACCTCAATAGTGACTCCCACACGGAGGGGTATTCTATAGACGCTGTGGCCGTGACATTGATAGGGTACTCCTCCGTGTGGGAGTCACTATGTAAGGAATAAAAGATGGACTAAAAGAAAGGATTCAGCTGCTCCGGAGTGTCCTTGTGTTTGAGCGCAGCTGAGGTGTGTATGCTGAAGCTCTGCAGTAGCTGAGGGTTGTATTATCACGTTCTGCCGCAGCTGAGATGGATATTTTCAGGGTCTGCAGCAGCTGAGAAGTATATTACCAGCTTCTGTAGCAGCGGAGTTGTGTTATGATGCTCTGCAGCAGCTGAGTTGTATTATGATGCTCTGCAGCAGCTGAGAAGTATATTACCAGCTTCTGTAGCAGCGAAGTTTTGTGTTATGATGTTCTGCAGTAGCTGCGGTGTGTACTATGTGGCTCTGCAACTGCTGACATGTCTAAATATGAAGTTCTGCAGCAACTGAGGTGTACATTAAGCGGCTCTGCAGCAGCTGAGGTGTATTATGAGATTCTGCAGCAGTTTAAGTGTATTCGTGTGCCTTCACACTGTTTTTTGGGGATCTGTGTGTATCTGTTTTAAAACGGATAGACACTCGGATATCCGAGTTGTGAAGATGGAGTAGAATCCGGCTTCATATCACACCTGGGTAATTAAGCACTGAAATTGGGGAATAACGGAGGTTTACCCTAAAAGGAGAAAAACAAGAAAGAAAACGTGCCTCCATGTTATCCTATGGGCACGGATTGGTCCTAAAGTGGCCATCGTGTGTGTTTTTTTTAACAGATCCTTTTTTGTCCATTTTTTCATGCACCCAGAATCGGAGACTGCTGAGATTTTGGGCTGACTTGAAAATAGCGGACACACAGACAGAAATGGATCCGCAGCTGTCCAGATCTATGGAGAAACAGATCCGTTTTGCTGTACTGAGCATGCTCAGAAGCGAGGTACAGCTCCTCCCACCTCTACTCTGGCAACTGATGACAGATCTGTGAATAAATCGGTCCTTTGGGCAATCAGCCGGCCTCTGTGTGCACAGATCCGTGACTGTCCAGGAACACATGTGCAAAAAACGCAGTGTGGAGGGGCTAATGTACAATGGTTTGTGTTGCTTTATGTGGATTTCAAAGACATTGACTTTCTTTCCATAACAAACAAGAAAATCAGAGGCAAATCTGCCCCGATATCACGGGATTCAGCAAGGATTTCTTATAGTCCTGTTACACACATCAGTGACACCACAGTGTGCGGGGCTTATATCATGTGTTACGGATCATGTGACATACGTGTGCTGTCTGTGGATAGCACAAGTACAGCCTGTCGGAGCATACTCACCCACTGCTCCTCTCACCTCCGGTCCGCTGTTGAGCTCAGTGCAGTGAATATTCATGAACCTAATGAGCGGCCCCAGAAGTGAGAGGGCAGGCAGCGCTGGAGGGGAAGGAGAGTATGAAATTCTTTATTTTGACACTTCACTTTTGTCCGTGGACCGTGCACATGGATGTCACACGATGAACATCCGTGTGTCAGGACTTCTTAGAGCAAAAGTGGTCCATGCTTCCGTAAAAAAAAACAGGACATGTCGCTATGTGGAGCACACGGACACGCATCTGCTCCATACGGACACGGTCCATGCAGAATAACGGACATGTGAAGGGCCATAGGGGATTATAAGTCCCTGTATGTCTGTGACACCTGCATGTGTCGCACGGACGTACCATGCCGGAGGCACGGATGTGTGAAACAGGCCGTACAGATTTCCTGCTAAATTATTTACAGCATTGCTAACTGGTGTGAGCCCAGACTGATTGATAAGGGTTTTATTTGCTGAGGTCTCCATGAACAGCGCCCCCTGTCCTCTGGATTGTGTATGTGGTACTGCACCTCAGCCTGGTCAGGTCAGTGGAGCTGGGAAGAAGCACCAGCTATAACCCGAAGATACTTTATTATGCAGAAAGCAGAGAGTGTTTCTAATTTTGTACAATCCCCTTTATTATCTGTATTTTGGCTGTACACTCAGCACAGGCCACAGGTACATCGTGCATCCTCTGCTCTTCTCATCCTGTACCTGTATGGCAGATCCACAGGATTTGTATAGGACGTGCAGATCCCACCAATGGAGCCACAACCTGCTCCTTCTCAGCGAAGAGACTGCAGACCTCCTACACATGGGTGTAGAGGAATCTAGACCAATTCTAGACAAAAAGCATTGGCGCCTTGTTCTTCTGACTGATGTGGGAACCACTGGCGAGATCCCTTATTCTATCCATTATGTACAAGATCAGAAGACACATGTAAGTGATGTTTCACACACACACATAGACTTGTATGGCTGTGAAGGTGGGTTTACACGTTTCAATATCGTTGCGATATCGCAATTCAATGGCGTGGAGGGCGCATTTAGTGCACGTTTCTCCCGCATCGCATCGGAGGTTTACACGTTGCGATTTCTGAATCCAACGTCCGTACGATGTCTACGCCCCCAACCCAGGGACGACCATTTAACATGGGAGTGAATGGGTGACGTTGAACTTCACATCGTAGTTGGGCTGTCACACAGCACGATCCAGCTTCAATCGCATATGCAATATCGGAGATTGAATAGCACGCTCATTCAATCCCCGATATCGCATTGACATCGTTCCTGCATCGTATTGGACGTTCACACCATACAACACAGGAACGATATCGGATCGAACCACGTGACTTTTCATTGAAATTGGACGCCGATATCGCGACGTGTAAACCCACCTTTGCACTTTAGTGAGCAGAGACTCAATGACAATCGCAGCATGCTGCCATTTTTCTCCTCAGTGTGAGTAGGGCTGAGGAAGAACTCACAGATCTGATCGGTATCATTGTCTTACATGGGACTGAGTGCACTGAGATTTTGTCGCATTGCATTCGTTCAAGTCAGATCTACCCTTAGTGTGAGCTCACATGTAGTGAAATTAACGTGGATTTAAGGTGCAGATTCTTCAGCACAAATTAAAAGCATTTATTGTACAATACATGTGAAGAAATAATTGTTATGGTATGAAAAAAATTGTTTCCTCTCGGTGTATGGCCAGGGTCACACATGGCAGGCATTTTTGCTTGGGAACAGTTTTTGGGATCATTTTTGCCATATCCGTTAACAGATGGTGCACTTAGGTTTGTCTGCGTTTTTTCAATGACTTCTCCCAGGCTAAAAAAAACGCTGCATGCAGTGTTTTTAGTTGCAGCAAAAAAAAACACTCATGCTTTTTGTTCTTTAACATGGGGCCCTATGGGAAACGCTGCCGTTAACGCAAGGTACATATAGGCATATGCGTTTTTGGTGAAAAGTCCAAAAACCGTCCAGGGTCACAGGAGGCACTATTGGCACCATAAAAATAACGGATTTGTTTTAGGAAAGCCTCAAAAAAAGCGGATTGGCATGTGTGACCCTGGCCGTTGTGTCCTGGGAACCAGGGTAAATAATTATAGAGTGGGGGCACCAGAGGGCAGTTTAGCACAGGACACCATTCAGGCTAAGGCCGGCCCTGCACATATAGATTAAATGCACGTTCTCTTGTATATAGTGTAGTGATTTACTCACTGAGCGTGTTGGCAGACATTCATATGGTAGCAGGATTGAGGCAAACAGGCAGGTTTTTCAGTAAAATTAAGTCCATTGGTTTATCTATTATATAAAACCCGAAGGCCACTTCCGCCCAAAATCCGCTTCCGCTTCCGTGATGGCCTCCCTCCTGTGTCAAACACCGGAACCGGAAGCACCAGACCCACAGAGCCCCAGCCACCGGCCCTGCACAGAGCCCCGTCTGCGCCCACCCACATCCGGCCCACAGCCCTGCTGCCCCATCACCCCCTGCCTGTCACCATAGCCATCCTCCACTGCCCGCGCTCCCGCCTGTCACAACACTTCCCCCCGCTGCCCCATCACCCCCCTGCCTGTCACCATAGCCGCCCTCCACTCTCCGGTCACCCCCCACTCTCCTGTCACCCCCCCACTCTCCGGTCACCCCCCCGCCTCTTACCACAGCTCCCTCCAGCCAGCCACGATCTCTATTCATGGGGCTTGAGGACCTCTGATGACGTCACGATGATGGGTGGAGTCACATATCACATGACCGTGACGTCATCAAAGGTCCTGTCCCGATCTCACCTACTCTGCCTATTCATCCCCCTGCGCTGCACACTGACCCACGATCTCCTCACCCCGCTCTGCCCACCCACCCCCACACTGACCACTGACCCTCACTCTGCCCTGACCCCCACACTGACCCCCACTCTGACCACCCACCCCCACACTGACCACTGACCCCCACTCTGCCCCTGACGCCCACTCTGACCACCCACCCCCACACTGACCACTGACCCCCACTCTGCCCCTGACGCCCACTCTGACCACCCACCCCCACACTGACCACTGACCCCCACTCTGCCCCTGACCCCCACTCTGACCACCCACCCCCACACTGACCACTGACCCCCACTCTGCCCCTGACCCCCACTCTGACCACTCACCCCTCTCTGCCCCCCTCACCCCCACTCTGCCCTGCTCTGCCCACTGACCCCCACTCTGACCACTGGCCCCCACTCTGCCCACTCACCCCCAAACTCTGCCCACTCACCCCCCTACTCTTCCCCTGACCCCCTCTCTGCCCCCTCACCCCCACTCTGCCCACTGACCCCCACTCTGCCCCTGCTCTGCCCACTGACCCCCACTCTGACCACTGGCCCCCACTCTGCCCACTCACCCCCAAACTCTGCCCACTCACCCCCCTACTCTTCCCCCTGAACCCCTCTCTGCCCCTGACCCCCACTCTGACCACTCACCCCCCAACTCTGCCCCCTCACCCTCTCTCTGCCCCCTCACCCCCACTCTGCCCCTGCTCTGCCCACTGACCCCCACTCTGACCACTGGCCCCCACTCTGCCCACTCACCCCCAAACTCTGCCCACTCACCCCCCTACTCTTCCCCCTGACCCCCTCTCTGCCCCCTCACCCCCACTCTGCCCCTGACCCTGCTCTGCCCACTGACCCCCACTCTGACCACTGACCCCCACTCTGACCACTGACCCCAACTCTTCCCACTCACCCCCTCTGCCCCCCTCACCCCCTGCTCTGCCCACTGACCCCCACTCTGACCCTGCCCACTCACCCCCACTCTGCACACTGACCCCCACTCTGCCACTGCTCTGCCCACTGACCCCCACTCTGACCACTGGCCCCCACTCTGCCCACTCACCCCCAAACTCTGCCCACTCACCCCCCTACTCTTCCCCCTGAACCCCTCTCTGCCCCCCTCACCCCCACTCTGCACACTGACCCCCACTCTGCCCCTGCTCTGCCCACTGACCCCCACTCTGACCACTGGCCCCCACTCTGCCCACTCACCCCCAAACTCTGCCCACTCACCCCCCTACTCTTCCCCCTGAACCCCTCTCTGCCCCCTCACCCCCACTCTGCACACTGACCCTCTCTCTGCCCCTGACCCTGCTCTGCCCACTCACCCCCACTCTGACCACTGACCCTCACTCTGCCCACTCACCCCCAAACTCTGCCCACTCACCCCCCTACTCTTCCCCCTGACCCCCTCTTTGCCCCCTCACCCCCACTCTGCACACTGACCCCCACTCTGCCCCTGACCCTCCTCTGCCCACCCACCCCCACTCTGACCATTGACCCCCACTCTGACCCTGCCCACTCACCCCCACTCTGACCACTGACCCCAACTCTGCCCACTCACCCCCCAACTCTGCCCACTCACCCTCCAACTCTGCCCACTCACCCCCCAACTCTGCCCACTCACCCCCCAACTCTGCCCACTCACCCCCTCTGCCCCCCTCACCCCCACTCTGCCCCTGCTCTGCCCACTGACCCCCACTCTGACCACTGACCCCCACTCTGACCACTCACCCCCAAACTCTGCCCACTCACCCCCTCTCTGCCCCCTCACCCACATTCTGCCCACTCACCCCCTCTCTGCTCACTCACCCCCTCTCTGTCCACTCACCCACCATTATGCCCACTGACCATGCTCTGCCCACTCACCCTGCTCGCCCCATTGACCCCTCACACTGGCCACTCATCCTGCTCTGCCTACTCACCCCCCACTGACCCCTCACACTGACCCTGCTCTGCCCACTGACCCCTCACTGACCCTGCTCTGCCCACTCACCCTGCTCAGCCCACTGACCCCTCACACTGCCCACTGACCCTCCTCTGCCCACTGAACATGCTCTGCCCACTGACCCCTCACACACCCCACTGACCCTGCTCTGCCCACTCACCCCTCACACTGACCCTGCTCTGCCCACTGACCCCTCACACTGCCCACTGACCCCTCACACTGCCCACTCACGCCTCACACTGCCCACTGAACATGCTATGCCCACTTACCCCTCACACTGCCCACTGACCATGCTCTGGCCACTGACCCCTCACACTGCCTACTGACCCTGCTCTGCTCATTTACTCCCGCTCTGCCCACTCACCCCCGCTCTGCCCACTCGCCCCTGCTTTTACCACTCACCCTGGCCTGCCCACTGACCACCCTCTGTTCACTCACCCCCCGCTCTGCCCTTTCACCATGCCCACTGACCCCTGCTCTGCCAACTGACCGTGCCCACTCACCCATGCTCTACCCACTCACCCTTCTCTGCCCACTCACTGTGCCCACTGACCGCCGCTCTGCCCACTAACCCCTGTTCTGCCCACTGACTGTGCCCAATAACCCTTGCTATGCCCACTAAACCCTGCTCTGCCCACTCACCCCCGCTCTGCCCGCTGACCCCTGCTCTGCTCACTGACTGTGCCCACTCACCCCTGCTCTGCCCACTCACCCCTGCTCTACCCACTGATTTTTCCCACTAACCCCTGCTGTGCCTACTGACTGTGCCCACTGACCCCTGCTCTGCCCAATCACTCTGCCCATTAACCCCTGCTCTGACCACTGACCCCCGCTATGACCCTGCTCTGACCACTGATGCCCCAATCCTGCTCACTGACCATGCTCTGCCCATTCACCCCCCACTCTGCCCACTCACCCCCGCTCTGCCCTCTGACCCTGCTCTGCCTACCTACCCCCCCCCCTCTGGCTACTGACCATGCCCACTGACCCCAGCTCTGCCCACAGACCCCAGCTCTGCCTACTGACCCTGCTCTGACTACTGATTATGCCCACTGACCCCTGCTCTGCCCAATGACTCTGCCCACTAACCCCTGCTCTTCCCACTCATCCCCCACTCTGCCCACTGACCCCCGCTTTGCCCACTCACCCCCAGCAGATCGGTTTCCCAGCCAACGACAGCTCCTGTCCTGCCACCTACAAGACGGGTGGAGCGAGCCGCCGCAGGCTAAGTATCCTCACTGAGGTTTTTTTATTTTTATTATCACCATGAAGGGGAGGGGGGTGTGCAGCCCCAGAGGGAGGGCGGCCGCAGAGACTGGAGGCCCAGAGGGACGGCTGCCGCGGGGAGCGGAAGGGGTCAGGAGGAGCGCCTCCATCCTGCCCCCCCTATCCATCCTGCCCCCCCTATCCATCCTGCCCCCAACACCATCCTGCCCCCCCGACTCCATCCCGCACCCCACCACCATCCTCACCCCCCGCCAACATCCTGCCCCGCCCCCTACATCCTCCCCCCTCCCCCACCACCATCCTGCCCTGCCATCTCCATCCTGCCCTGCCGCCTCCATCCTGCCTCGCTCTGTCCATCCTGCGCCACTCACCTCCATCCTGCCCTCCGTCTCCATCCTGCCCCTCCGTCTCCATCCTGCCCCTCCGTCTCCATCCTGCCCCTCCGTCTCCATCCTGCCCCGCCCCCTCCATCCTGCCCCGCCGCCTCCATCCTGCTCCGCCCCCTCCATCCTGCTCCGCCCCCTCCATCCTGCTCCGCCCCCTCCATCCTGCTCCGCCACCCCATCCTGCTCCGCAACCCACCATCCTGCCCCCCTTGCACCTTCCTGCCCCCCTTGCACCTTCCTGCCCCCCTTGCACCTTCCTGCCCCGCTCACTCCATCCTGCCCCGCTCGCTCCATCCTGCCCCGCTCGCTCCATCCTGCCCCGCTCGCTCCATCCTGCCCCGCTCGCTCCATCCTGCCCTGCTCGCTCCATCCTCACCCCCGCTGTTCTTGCTCCCCCGCCTCCATCCTGCCCTCACGCTTACTCATCCTGCCCCGCTTGCTCCATTCTGCTCATCTGCCTCCATCCTGCTCCTCCCGCTCCATCCTGCTCAATCCTGCCCCTTCGGCTTCATCCTGCTCCTCCGCCTCCATCCTGCCCCGCTCAATCCATCCTGCCCCCCGCTCTTCTTGCTCCCCCGCCTCCATCCTGCCCCGCTCGCTCCATCCTGCCCCCCGCCTCCATCCTGCCCCCCCGCCTCCATCCTGTTGCCCCGCCTCCATCCTGTTGCCCCGCCTCCATCCTGTTGCCCCGCCTCCATCCTCTTTCCCCACTCGCTCCATTCTGCCCCCCCAACACAATCCTGCCCCCCTCACCTCCTCAGCTGATTGCTTGCCCAGGCAACTACAGGTCCTAAAGGCCTGTAGGACCTACAAGGCGGAGGCGGAGCGAGCCGCCGGACAGGTGAGTATCCTCACTGAGGATTTTTTTATTTTTACTGTGGACGACCGGGGGCCAGGAGGAGTGGGGGACCGCGGTCACCGCAGTATTGCCATATACCAGAGTGCTGCTATACATGTGCTATAATGTACTGCCATATACCATAGTGCTGCTATACATGTACTGTAATGTACCGCCATCTACCATTGCACTGCTATACATGTACTGTAATGTACCGCCATATACCATACTGCTGCTATACATGTGCTATAATGTACCACCATATACTATAGTGCTGCTATACATGTACTGTAATGTACCGCCATATACTATAGTGCTGCTATACATTTACTATAATCTACCGCCATATACTATAGTGCTGCTATACATGTGCTCTAATTACCACCATATACCATCGTACTGCTATATATATATCTTATATATAAAAACCGAAGGCCACTTCCCGCCAATCCGCTCAACTTCCGTGATGGCCTGCGCCCTGTGTCAAAAACCGGAAGTACCAGACCCACGAGCGGTGAGCGCATAGCGCTCACCGCGAGCCGCTGTCAAAATGGCACAGCGCCTCGCCGTGGGCGCTAAAGCGCCACCACTCGCCGTTATCCCGCCACCGGCCCTGCACAGAGCCCCGTCTGCGCCCACCCACATCCGCCCCACAGCCCTGCTGCTCACCGCCCACTCTCCATCAGGGACCGCCATCCCGCCACTGGCTCCGCACACAGCCTGCTGTGCGCCCACCAACATGCGGGAACCGGCCCGGACCGGCCCACACTCCGGTGTGCGGCCTCCGCCGGCACCGCTCCCAGTCCTGCCACTCTCTCCACACACCCGGTGACTCTCCTCCATCACGGAGCTAGCCCCGCCCGCACTCCGGGGCCGGCCTCCGGAACCGCCGCCAGCCTTGCCGCTGACCGCCAACAGCCCAGTGAGTGTTCAGCCCTCCAGCCTCCGTTATCCTCTGCCCCCCCAGCCTCCGCTCCCTCCCTCCTCTGACCCCTCCCTCCTCTAACCCCTCCAGTTTCTGCCTCCTCTGCCTCCTCCCTCCTTTCCCCCTCCAGCCTCTGCCCCCTCCAGCCTGTGCTGCACTCACTGCTGACCACTGAGCCACCGCACTCTCTGCTGACCACTGAGCCACCGCACTCACTGCTGACCACTGAGCCACCGCACTCACTGCTGACCACTGAGCCACCGCACTCACTGCTGACCACTGAGCCACCGCACTCACTGCTGACCACTGAGCCACCGCACTCTCTGCTGACCACTGAGCCACCGCACTCACTGCTGACCACTGAGCCACCGCACTCACTGCTGACCACTGAGCCACCGCACTCACTGCTGACCACTGAGCCACCGCACTCACTGCTGACCACTGAGCCACCGCACTCACTGCTGACCACTGAGCCACCGCACTCACTGCTGACCACTGAGCCACCGCACTCACTGCTGACCACTGAGCCACCGCACTCACTGCTGACCACTGAGCCACCGCACTCACTGCTGACCACTGAGCCACCGCACTCACTGCTGACCACTGAGCCACCGCACTCACTGCTGACCACTGAGCCACCGCACTCACTGCTGACCACTGAGCCACCGCACTCACTGCTGACCACTGAGCCACCGTATACTCTGCTAACCACTGAGCCGCCTGTATACACACAATTAATTTCACAGCACTCCCCTATTACTAAATAAACTCTATATAGATTCTAGACTACCCGATTCTTTAGAATCGGGCCACCATCTAGTTACATTATAAACCCCATAACAAACAGTCCATAATATGCACATCATCAGAACATGAAATGACCCTCAGTCTGTTCCAATGGCAGATACGCCTGCCTGGCATTATATACACAGCCCCTATGGTCTCCTCGTTACGTACCTTCCAGAACATCGACAGTTTCCACTCTTACTATAACATGTGACTTCCAGGACAACGGGCGCTCCAAGCACCGAGAGCAGGATCTGCCAGAGCCATCCGAGGCTCTGCATGCGATCTGCAGACTTCATGCCTTCCAGGGCACCAGTTAGCCCCATGGTACCTAAACCTCTTGCCTTCAAGGGCAACAGCTGGTCCCATGGTCCCTGAACCTCATGCCTTCCAGGGCACAGAGGGTCCCATGGTCCCTGAACCTCATGCCTCCCAGGGCACCAGATGGTCCCATGATCCGCAAACATCATGCCTCCCAGGGCACCAGATGGTCCCATGGTCCCTGAGCCTCATGCCTCCCAGGGCACCAGATGGTCCCATGGTCCCTGAGCCTCATGTATTCTAGGGCACCAGATAGTCCCATGGTCCCTGAACCTCATGCCTCCCAGGGCACTAGATGGTCCCATGGTCCCTGAGCCTCATGCCTCCCAGGGCACCAGATGGTCCCATGGTCCCTGAACCTCATGTATTCTAGGGCACCAGCTGGTCCCAAGTAAGAGTGGTCCCATGGTCCCTGAACCTCATGCCTTTCAAGGACATGTCCTCCTAAACATGAGATCTGGCCTTCTGGGCATATAAATCAAAAAGAAGGATTAGCTCCAACCACCTGATATTCCCAGGACTCCCAGGCAAACCGGAAAGTGGCTTGGCAACCACCAGTAACAATAGAAAAAAATGTAGAATCCAGTGCCACAAAATTCCTTTTTATTTTCAAAAATTTTTAAAAAAAATTTTGAAAATAAAAAGGAATTTTGTGGCACCGGATTCTACATTTTTTTCTTCTGGGCATATGTCTTCCAGGGCAGCTCCTACTCCCAAACACACAGGGCCACTTTACACACACCAACTTATCTGTCCAACTTCTGAACAACATACTGGTTGCAGTGAAATCATGGACACATTGTTCCATTTGTACACAGCCACAAAATGGAGCAATGTGTCCATGATTTTACTGCAACCAGTAATGGTGTGTTTACACGTCCCGATATCGGCGTCCAACTCCGACCAAAAGTCACGTGGTTCGTGTGTTGGACCCGATACCGTTCCTGCGTTGTACGGTGTGAACGTCCAATACGATGCAGGAACGATGGCAAACCGATATCTGGGGTAGAATGAGCGTGCTATTCAACGGCCCGATATCGGATTCAACTCCGATGTGAACTACAACGTCCCCCATTGACTCACATGTTAAATGGTCGTTCCTGGGTGGGGGGTGTAGACATCGTAGGGACGTTATATCTCGATATCGGGCTATGTAAACCTCCGATGCGATTCTTTGAAAACCGGGCACAAAATGCGCGCTCCCGCGCCGTTGGATACGATATCGGAACGATATCGCGACGTGTAAACCCACCATAAGTTGGTCAGAAGTTGGACAGATAAGTTGGTGTGTGTAAAGTGGCCATAAAGTGGCCCACAGAGACATCTAATCCCATTAATACAGAGATTATATTCAGGTGTGTGAGGAATCAGGTTAGCCAGACACGCCCCTGTCTTTTGGTTCACCTGCACTTGTAATGCATTACTTCATCCTGTGGAACTACAAGCCGCAGCATAATGCATTACATGCTGAAGTACAAGTCACAGCATATATTTGCAATAGAGCGAGTCGCTGCATCACAACAGGAACATCAGTTTATATGGGCTAAATCCCAGGTGGGAGACCCCAGAAAAAGTGGTGGAGAATGAAAGAGCTAAAATCCTGCGGGACTACAAGATGCAGACGGATATGCAGGTGATAGATAATCAGATATTGTGATCGTAGACGAGGAGCAGAAGACGGCAATGATAATAGATGTGGCAGAAAGATGGAAGATGAGAAGCCGGAGAAATAGCAGAAAGAACTGGACTGTAGCTCATACCTTGGTGGCATCCCACCCCGGACTGACCCCTGGATGCCTCACCTGTCCCACGGCTGCTCCATCAGCCAACCCAGCAATAGCCTCTGTCAACCCCGACCGCCTCGACTGATCCCCCAACTTCCTCATCTGACCCATCCATCCGACCCCCCACCTTACATCTCATCCCCTGGTCATCACCTCATCCTGTGACCGCTCCCCACTGATGACCATTCACCCACTACCACAACTTTCCCCACTCTGCTTCTGACCCCTGCTGCCACACTCACTCCCTGTTCTCCGTATGCAATGTTCCGCTACTCCTCACTCTCACTCCCATCCTTCTCCACTTCCTACTACCCCCACTTATCCCTCCTCCCAGCAACAATATACTGCTCTCACCCTCCATCCTGCCGAACCACCTCACCCACTTCACCGACCTTTTCTTTCACTTTCAATCCTCAATCACCAAACAAGCACGCCCGCCTCGCAAGCTCTCATGCTCCCACCTGCTAACCCTCGGCCTACTCCTCCTCCTTGCCGGTGACATCTCCCCCAATCCTGGCCCCCCCCCCCCGCAACATCCCCACAACAACCTTCATCCCGCGACCCACCGCCAACCCTCGCAACCTCACCTCCACTAGCTCTCGCAACCCCACCAACATCAGACCCATTCCCCCAACCCATGCCCCACCTACCGCTCTACCTGGCGCACTCTGGAATGCCCGCTCAGTGTGCAACAAACTCCCCGACATCCATGATCTCTTTATCTCCAGGAAACTGTCATTCCTTGGCCTCACCGAGACCTGGCTCACCCCCTCCGACACGGCCTCCCCTGCTGCACTATCCTACGGCGGCCTCAGCCTGTCCCACACCCCCCGTCCCTCTGGCAAACACGGCGGTGGAGTCGGCATAGTGCTGTCCAACTCTTGCACCTTCAGACCCATCCCCCAGCCCCCATCCGTCACTGTCCCCTCCTTCGAAGCCCACTCAGTCCGAATCTTCTCCCCCTGCAACCTCCAAATAGCCATCATCTACCGCCCCCCCCGGATCCACCACCTCCTTCCTTGACCACTTCACCACCTGGCTACTTCACTTCCTCTCCACTGACATCCCCTCCATCATCATGGGCGACTTCAATATCCCCATTGACACTCCCCGCCCAGCCGCCTCCAACCTTCTTTCCTTGACCACTTCCCTAGGGCTCTCCCAATGGTCCTCCTCTCCCACCCACGAACAAGGCCACACGCTTGACCTCATCTTTTTTTTTTTAATCAAATAAGTTTTTATTAATCATCAAGTAATAAAAAAGTACAAATATTATATTCCAAACATATTGTCAATAAAGAGATGATTATTGTTTGTGGTATACAACTCCTTTCCCCTTAACAGGAACATAAGAACATACCCTCCCTCCTCCCAACCCTCCCAACACCCCCCATCCCTCCCCCCTTTTCCTTGAACAGTTTTCGTGTATCATCCATATTCAATGCAAATAAGAGGAAAATAGAAAACGATTTCCGATAGGCATGTATTCATCAATTGAGATGCTCAAACCTGTTGTCAGGTCTCACTTCTCCACTGTCTGGGTAACGAAGGGAGGTGATCAGAAAAAACAGCAGTATTAGTATACCATATCCCCCTATTTTTTCAAACATCAATGCTGCACTCCTTCTGTTGTATATATCTTCCTCCATACGTATCACATAATCCACCTGTTTAATATACTCGGCTCCCCCCGGGGGCTCAGTCCTGATCCAATACCTCGCTATTAATTTCCTGGCAAGATATAGCAATCTTGCAATTGCAATTTTTTGGCAGCTTGTCACTTTTATCTCTTCAACGTACCCCAGTATGCACACCAGAGGTACCTTCGGGACCTCACACATATATCGTTTTTCAATCTCTGTGATGACATTCGTCCAAAACGTCTGCAGCATTGGACAATCCCACATCTTGTGTAGAATCCCCGCCTGTCCCTGTTTACATCTTGAACATTCCGATGTGTCTCTAACCCCTATTTTGTATAAAAATGCAGGAGTTCTGTATGCTCTGTGAACGAGATACAGCTGCGCCAGCCTCCCCGGTTCACTTAATGAAAGCTTTGGACCATATTCCAGGATACTATCCCACACCTCATTTTCCATTTCTCCAATTTCAGATTCCCATTTGGATCTCTTGACCTCATCTTTACCCGCCTTTGCTCCCTCTCTAACCTCACAACCTCGGTACTCACACTGTCCGACCACCATCTCTTGACCTTCTCCGCCCTCTCCTCCCCTGCCACACTACCCCTCTCCGCAAACTTGATCACCCCCGCCGAAACCTAAAAGATCTTGATCTTCCTTTATTCTCTGAATCACTCCTCCCTCTCACCGACCTACCCTGCGCTGATGACATTGACATTGCCACCACCCTATACAATACCACCATAACGAACGCTCTAGACCTAGCCGCCCCCCTCACTCTCCATGCTCCACGCATTAACAGGCAACCCTGGCACACCACCCTCACTAAAAACCTGAGACGGGCGTCCAGAGTCGCCGAGAGGAGATGGAAAAAGTCTCACACCCCAGAGCACTTTGCTCTGTTCAAGCAATCCATCACTGACTTTAAGACGGCACTCGCTACCGCCAAGCAAGTGTTCATCTCATCCCTTATAACCTCTCTGTCCCGAAATCCCAAAGAGCTCTTCAAAACTTTCAACTCCTTACTTCGCCCACCTGCTCCTCCCCCTTCTCCCCTCATCTCTGCTGAAGACTTTGCGACCTTCTTCAAGGAGAAGATTGACAAGATCAGAAGCAGCTTCGGTCCACTATCCCCACACCTCCCCTTCCCACCTACACTGCCCTCCTCCTCCATCAGCCACTTCCCCCCCATAACTGAAGACCAACTCTCCTCCCTCCTGTCAAAATCACACCTCACCACCAGCGCCCACGACCCGCTCCCATCCCACCTCATTCCCAACCACACCCCATTTTCATCCCAGCCCTCACCCACCTCTTTAACCTTTCACTTAGCACTGGTACCTTCCCCTCGGCCTTCAAACACGCCCTAATCACGCCCATCCTAAAAAAAAACTCACTTGACCCTACCTCTGTCTCTAACTATCGCCCCATATCTCTTCTCCCATTCGCCTCTAAGCTACTTGAACAACACGTCCACTCCGAACTGTCCTCTCACCTCTCCTCGTGCTCCCACTTTGACCGCCTACAGTTCGGCTTCCGACCCCTCCATTGCACCGAAACAGCCCTGACCAAAGTCACCAACGACCTACTGACCGCCAAGAACAAACGCCACTACTCCATCCTGCTACTCCTTGACCTGTCTGTCGCCTTCGACACGGTTGACCACTCCCTTCTTCTCCGGATCCTGGAATCCCTTGGCATCACCTACCTTGCCCTCTCCTGGATCTCCTCATACCTAGCGGACCGGACCTTCAGCGTCTCCCACTCCCACACCTCCTCCTCACCCTACCCCCTTTCTGTCGGAGTCCCCCAAGGTTTGGTCCTGGGACCCTTACTTTTCTCCATTTACACTCTCGGCCTAGGGCAACTCATCGAGTGCCATGGCCTCCAGTACAACCTCTACGCCGATGACACCCAAATCTACCTGTCCGGCCCTGACATCACCTCCCTACTCTCGAAAATCCCTCAATGCCTTTCCGCCATCTCATCCTTCTTCTCTGCTCGCTTCCTTAAACTCAACATGGACAAAACTGAATTCATAGTCTTCCCCCCAAGAAATTCCACCCCACCTCCCAACCTATCCATCTGCGTCAACAACTGCGCCCTCTCCCCAGTCCCCCAAGCCAAGTGCCTCGGGGTAATCCTTGACTCCTCCCTATCCTTCAAACCCCACATCGAGGCCCTCACCACATCCCTCCGGCTCCAGCTCAAGAACATCTCACGGATCCGCTCCTTCCTCACCCACGACACCGCTAAAACACTCATCCATGCTCTTATCATCTCCCGCCTTGACTACTGCAACCTCCTTCTCAATGGCCCCCCGGCTAACTCCGTCACACCTCTCCAGTCTATCCTCAACTCCGCTGCCCGACTCATCTATATGTCCTCCCGCTACTCCCCTGTCTCCCCCTCTGCCAAGCCCTTCACTGACTCCCCGTCTCCAAGAGATCCCAATTCAAAACACTAACCATGGCGTACAAAGTCCATACACAACCTGGCCCCACCATACATCTCCGACCTGGTCTCCCGATACCTACCCTCACGCAACCTCCGCTCCTCCCAAGAACTCCTCCTCTGCTCCCCCCTCATCACCTCTTCGCACAACCGAGTCCAGGACTTCTCCCGGGCATCTGCCTTACTCTGGAACTCCCTGCCCGAACACGTCAGACACTCTCCTACCCTGAGTAGCTTCAAGTGTCACCTGAAGACTCACTTGTTCCGTCAAGCCTACAACCTGCCATGAGACCCAGGCGAACGCCCCATACCTGACATTCCCCCATCCTACTGTATCCTAACCCACCCCTCATAGACTGTGAGCCCTCGTGGACAGGGTCCCTGCCCCTCCTGTACCTGTACGTCCTGATCGCCTAGATTTAGTGTACTTGTTCCTGTCTCCCTCATCCTCATGTAAAGCGCCATGGAACCTAATGGCGCTATATAAATAAATAATAATAATAATAATAATAATGAGGAAGGTGAAGGCTACAGTGATTCCAGTGGTGATAGGAGCACGCAGCAGTGAGCCCTAAGCCTGGGTTCACACTGCTGGTTTTCAGTGACTGTGTGAATCGCTGGATGTACCTGGATCAGTTTTCGGCCCCTTTAACTTTTAATGGGGCCCTAGGAACTTGCGGGTGCAACCAGTTCCTACCGTTATCCCCTTTCCCCATTGAAACCATTGTCTATGGGCTAAAAAAACGCACCAGAAAAAAATGCATCAAAAACGGATGATGGTTATGATGGTTTTTTTTGGAAAGCAGATCCAGATTTCCAGCTGAAAAAAAAACGGATCAGAAAAAAGCGGATCAAAAACGCACAGTGTGAACATAACCTCACTCATTACAATACATGAACAAATAATGGGGATAAAAACTTCTCAGGCTGGCTTCACACCACGTTTTTCGGGATCCGGGTCTATCCATGTAAATGGATAGGCCAGATCTGTTTTTTGCCACCCATGTATCCCTATGGTGCCGGATTGGTGATATATGGCCATCTGTGTGTGTGAATTCAGTCCGGGATCTGTTTGTGTCCTGTTTTTACACGTTCTCAGAATCGGAAGTTGCTCCGTTATTGGGTGCAACTGGACAAAATTGGACAAACTAATCCGTCACAGCTCAGTGCACATAACATGGGAGTCTATGGAGCTAGATCCGGGAACTGAAAGGATCGTTTCCCGGATCTGGTTTTTGGTACTGAGCATGCTCAGAAGCAATGCACTGCTCCTCCCAGCCCAATTTCTGTTCAGGATCGATATCTCTCTCTCCAGAACTGACATTACCATTATTCCCTATGGCTGCAGCGATTGCCAATGCTTTTATACACTCAAAACAGATCCTTCAATAAACGGGATCCGGGAGCATAACTGCCATCCATTAACCCCTTCCCGACCTATGACGTCGTGGGACGTCATAGAAGTCGATGCGTTCGCGACCTGTGATGTCCCACGACGTCATGGCAGGATCGCGTTCCCGCGGCACCGGTGATCGGGGCCGGTGACATGTCACTGGTGCCGCGGGAACATGAGGACCTGTACCTTGTCCTGGGGGGGGGGGGGGGCTTTTTTCCCCCTCATGGCTGAATTCGCTCTGATTGGCAGTTTAAACTGAACTACCAATCAGAGCGATTCTCCCCTCCAAATCTGATTGGATTTCTCCAATCAGGCTTGGAGGGGTGGGTGCACCGGTGCCCTCCCCCTCCTCAGCCCCTCCCACTCCAAGTTAACCCCCCCCCATCCCTTCCCAGGCTGCAACCACCGGCACCGATCATCTCTGTGCCTCCTCCCGCATGCTGGCGCCGGCGCCGATGCAGGCACCGGCGTGGTCTGACGCCGGCACTGGCCAGCGCGCACCTGTGGGTGCCTAGTGCCCCTCAACCCTCCTGCCCCGGATCCCACCTCCATCTATGACCGACTCCCCCCCCCCTTCCCCGTGTCCCCTCTCACCCGTCCTCCGTCGTCCTCCGTGGTGCCGCGGCTCCTCGGTGTGGCGCTCCTCCTCTTCTCCCAGGTTCCTCCTCACCAGAGGATCTTGAGAGAGAGGTAAGTATGTATGTGTGTGTGTGTGTGTGTGTGTATGTGTATGTGTTCATGGGTGGATGCATGGGTGCGTGCATGGGCGCATGGGCGCGTGGGTGCAAAGATGGATGGGTGCGTGCATGGATGGACGCATGGGTGCGTGCATGGATGGACGCATGGGTGCGTGGATGGATGGGCGCATGGGTGCGTGCATGGGCGCATGGGTGCGTGCATGGGTGCAAAGATGGATGGGTGCGTGGATGGATGAGTGCATGGGTGCGTGGATAGATGGGCGCATGGGTGCGTGCATGGATGGATGGGTGCATGTGTGGATGGATGGGCGCATGGGTGCAACAAGGGATCAAGTGTCCTCTTGTTGTAGTCTCTGGGGTCAGAGTCATGGTGCACGGTATGGCAGATCATTGCCATACAGTGCACCATGACTGACCCCAGTGACTACAACAAGAGGACACTTGATCCCTTGTTGTAGTCTCTGGGGTCACAGTCATGAAGTACTGTATGGCAATTATCTGCCGTACTGTGCTTCATGACTGTGACCCCGGAGACTACAACAAGGGATCAAGTGTCCTCTTGTTGTAGTCTCTGGGGTCAGAGTCATGGTGCACGGTATGGCAGATCATTGCCATACAGTGCACCATGACTGACCCCAGTGACTACAACAAGAGGACACTTGATCCCTTGTTGTAGTCTCTGGGGTCACAGTCATGAAGTACTGTATGGCAATTATCTGCCGTACTGTGCTTCATGACTGTGACCCCGGAGACTACAACAAGGGATCAAGTGTCCTCTTGTTGTAGTCTCTGGGGTCAGAGTCATGGTGCACGGTATGGCAGATCATTGCCATACAGTGCACCATGACTGACCCCAGTGACTACAACAAGAGGACACTTGATCCCTTGTTGTAGTCTCTGGGGTCACAGTCATGAAGTACTGTATGGCAATTATCTGCCGTACTGTGCTTCATGACTGTGACCCCGGAGACTACAACAAGGGATCAAGTGTCCTCTTGTTGTAGTCACTGGGGTCAGTCATGGTGCACTGTATGGCAATGATCTGCCGTACCGTGCACCATGACTCTGACCCCAGAGACTACAACAAGAGGACACTTGATCCCTTGTTGTGGTCTCTGGGGTCACAGTCATGAAACACAGTACGGCAGATAATTGCCATACAGTACTTCATGACTGTGACCCCAGAGACTACAACAAGGGATCAAGTGTCCTCTTGTTGTAGTCACTGGGGTCAGTCATGGTGCACTGTATGGCAATGATCTGCCGTACCGTGCACCATGACTCTTACCCCAGAGACTACAACAAGAGGACGCTTGATCCCTTGTTGTAGTCTCTGGGGTCACAGTCATGAAGCACAGTACGGCAGATAATTGCCATACAGTACTTCATGACTGTGACCCCAGAGACTACAACAAGGGATCAAGTGTCCTCTTGTTGTAGTCACTGTGGTCAGTCATGGTGCACTGTATAAACAACAAGAAAGAAAAGTTGCGCCAAGCTGTATAATTAAGGCACGGGGTGGGTGGCTGCGTCCCCTGCTCACCTGGTCCTGTTGTGCCGACCGCACAACAGGTTGAAGAGCTGTGGGGAAGCCGCTGGAGCTCACGCTGGCTTGGATCTTGATATGGTCCGAGTGGACCGCCGGTGTCCGGTGCACGTGACCAGGGAGGGAGATGGCAATGATCTGCCGTACCGTGCACCATGACTCTGACCCCAGAGACTACAACAAGAGGACGCTTGATCCCTTGTTGTAGTCTCTGGGGTCACAGTCATGAAGCACAGTACGGCAGATAATTGCCATACAGTACTTCATGACTGTGACCCCAGAGACTACAACAAAGGATCAAGTGTTCTCTTGTTGTAGTCACTGGGGTCAGTCATGGTGCACTGTATGGCAATGATCTGCCGTACCGTGCACCATGACTCTGACCCAGAAACTACAACAAGAGGACACTTGATCCCTTGCTGCAGTCTCTGGATGTAGCAGAGGTGATCGAGGGTCGTGTGGACTACGTCGGAGGCGATCGAGCGTTGTGGGAACTTCATTGTGTACTACGTCGGATCTTTATAATAAAGATGGAGTCCGAATTTTGTTTGTGTTTTTTTTTCAAATAAAAAGATTTTTCTCTGTGTGTATTTTCTGACTATTTACCATAGATTCCTAATGGCGGGTCTAACATTGGCCCTATATTATGAATCTCGGGCTTAGTGCCAGCTGCCAATAAAAAGCTGGCATTAACCCCTTTATTACCCAGTTTGCCACCGACACCAGGGCAACTGGAAGAGTCTGGGTACAGCGCCAGAAAATGGCTCTTCAATGAATGCGCCATTTTCTGGGGCCGCTACGGGCTGCAATTCGCATCATGGGGGGCCCAGGACACTTGGGCCTCTCCATGCTGCGGATTCCATCCCCCAGCTGCCAAGTTGTACCTGGCTGGACCAACAATATGGCGAAGCCCCACATAATTTTTTTTTATTCTACCAATAAAATGACAAGGAGCTTTGCCTTATTTTTGGTTGCCAGCCAGGTACAACTTGGCAGTTGGGGGCTGCAATCCTCATTGTGGAGAGACCCAAATGTTGTGGCCCCCCCATGCTGAAAATTGCAACCCACAGCCACCCCAGAAAATAGCACATTAGAGGCGCCATTCTCTGGTGCTGTACCCCAACTCTTCCAGTTGCCCTTGTGCTGGTGGCACACAGGAGCACTCCATACGCGACATGTTGTCCGCTAACAAGTTAAATGGAAAATTAGCTCCAATTATTAGCGGACACCATGTCGCGTATGGAAAGCCCCTTGTGCCTAAACATTGAAGTTCCCTCACAAGTGACCCCATTTTGGAAACTAGATCCCCCAGGGAACTTATCTAGATGGGTAGTGAGCATATTGAACCCCCCGGTGCTTCCCAAATTAATGAAAAAAAAAAAAACATTTTGTGGAAAAAGAGTACTTTTTCATTTTTACGGATCAATTTGTGAAGCACCTGGGGTTCAAAGTGTACACCATGCATCTAGATACATTCCTTGGGGGTCCTAGTTTCCAAAATGGGTCACTTGTGGGGGAGCTCTAATGTTTAGTCACACAGCTGCTCTCCATACGCAACATGGTGTCCGCTAACAATTCCATTATGTCGCGTATGGAGAGCCCCTGTGTGCCTAAACATTGGAGCTCCCCCACAAGTGACCCCATTTTAGAAACTAGACCCCCCAAGGAACATATTTAGATGCATAGTGAGCACTTTGAACCCCCAAGTGCTTCACAAATTGATCCATAAAAATAAAAAAGTACTTTTTTTTCCAAAAAAATTGGCACACAGGGGCTCGCCAAACGTGACATGGTGTCCGCTAACAATTTGAATGGAAATCAGCTCAAATTGTTAGCAGACATCATGTCGCATTTGGAGAGCCCCTGTGTGCCTAAACATTGGAGCTCCCCTACATGTGACCCCATTTTGGAAACTAGACCCCCCAGGAAACTTATCTAGATGCGTGGTGAGTATTTTGAATGCCCCGGTGCTTCACAAATTAATCTGTAAAAATGAAAAAAAAATTTTTGTGAAAAAAAAAGTACTTTTTCATTTTTACGGATGAATTTGTGAAGCACCTGGAGGTTCAAAATGCTCACCACCCATCTAGATAAGTTTCCTGGGGGCTCTAGTTTCCAAAATGGGGTCACTTGTGGGGCAGCTCCAATGTTTAGGCACACAGGGACCTCCAAACACGACATGGTGTCCACTAACAATTTGAATGGAAAATCAGCTCAAATTGTTAGCGGACACCATGTCGCGTTTGGAGAGCCCCTGTGTGCCTAAACATTAGAGCTCCCCCACAAGTGACCCCATTTTGGAAACTAGAGCCCCCAGGGAACTTATCTAGATGGGTCGTGAGCATTTTGAACCCCCGTTGCTTCACAAATTCATCCGTAAAAATGAAAAAATACTTTTATTTCCCCAAAATTTCTTTTTTCATTTTTACAGATTAATTTGTGAAGCACTGGGGCGTTCAAAATGCTCTCCACCCATCTAGATAAGTTCCCTGGGGGGTCTAGTTTCCAAAATGCGGTCATTGTGGGGAGCTCCAATGTTGAGGCACACAGGGACTCTCCAAACGCGACATGGTGTCCGATAACAATTTGAATGGAAATCAGCTCAAATTGCTAGCTGACACCATGTCGCGTTTGGTGAGCTCCTGTGTGCCTAAACATTGAAGCTCCCCTACAAGTGACCCATTTTGGAAACTAGACCCCACAGGGAACTTATCTATATGGGTAGTGAGCATATTGAACCCCAGGTGCTTCACAAATTAATGAAAAAAAAAACATTTTGTGGAAAAAAAGTACTTTTTAATTTTTACGGATCAATTTGTGAAGCACCTGGGGGTTCAAAGTGCTCACTATACATCTAGATACGTTCCCTGGGGGGTCTAGTTTCCAAAATGGGGTCACTTGTGGGGAGCTCCAATGTTTAGGCACACAGGGGCTCTCCAAACGCGACATGTTGTCCCTAACAATTTGAATGGAAATCAGCTCAAATTGTTAGCGGACACCATGTTGCATTTGGAGAGCCCCTGTGTGCCTAAACATTGGAGCTCCCCCACAAGTGACAGCATTTCAGAAACTAGACCCCCCAGAGAACTTATCTAGATGGGTGATGAACATTTTGAACCCCCAGGTGCTTTACAAATTGATCTGTGAAAATGAAAAAGTACTTTTTTTTCACAAAAACTTTCTTTTAGCCTAAATTTTTTCATTTTCACATGGGCAACAGGATAAAATTCATCGTAAAATTTGTTGGGCAATTTCTCCTGAGTGCATCGATACCTCATATGCGGTCATAAACCACTGTTTGGGCGCACAGCAGGGCTCAGAAGGGAAGGAGCGCCATTTCACTTTTTGAATGTAAAATTAGCTCCAAAATTCAAATTGCACTCCTTCACTTCTGAGCCCTGCTGTACGCCCAAACAGTGGTTTATGACCACATATGAGGTATCGATGTACTCGGGAGAAATTGCACAACACATTTTAAGATCCATTTTATCCTGTTGCCCATGAGAAAAATGAAAGAATTGAGGCTTAAAGAACATTTTTGATAAAAAATTAAAATATCCATTTTTGTTTCCACTTTGCTTTAGTTCCTGTGAAGCACCTGAAGGGTTAATAATCTTCTTGAATGTAGTTTTGAGTAGTTTGAGGGGTGCAGTTTTTGGAATGGTGTCACTTTTGGGTGTTTTCTGTCATGTACGCCCAGAGCCGCCAATAGGGCCTTATAGGCCATACAGCTATATGGGGCCCGAAGATAAGTGGAGGGGGCGTGGCCATACAAACAGCAGGGGGGGGCCCGGGCGCGCTTGCTGTGGGCGGGGCCATTTGGAGCAATGAGGCCCGCCCCCTTTGGCCAGCAGCAGTGGCACAGTAGTTCTTCATACGCTGCCTGACCTGACGAGTCTCGTCATCGTCACCAGCCAGGGGCGGGGCCGTCACGTCACGTCACACACACACACACAGGTTGGGCAGGCCAGCAGGCACAGGGAACCGCCCAGCCGCCGCCCACCATCTCTTATCCTGTGGGGGCCCGGCAGCCCGCCCATCCACGCTCACCCCAGAGGCCTCAATGCACTGGCCCAGGGAACCACCCAGCCACTATTATCCTGTGGGGGCCCGGCCCGCTCCACACCATGCCTTAATGCAGAGGTTCCCAACTCCAGTCCTCAAGGCTCACCAACAGTGCAGGTTTTCAGGATTTCCTTAGAAATTGGAATCATCCCCAGTGCAGGTGATTCAATTATCACCTGTGCAATACTAAGGAAACCCTGAAAACCTGCACTGTTGGTGTGCCTTGAGGACTGGAGTTGGGAACCTCTGCCTTAAAGCACAGAGGGCCAGCCCAGCCTCTATTAGCCTGTGGGGGCCCGGGATCCCCCCATTGTTCTCCACCTGCAGAGCAGCACGCTACATAGCTGCTCTGTTCTTACAGGACCTGTGATGACGTCACTTGGAGGGGAGGAGTCAGGGGTCACATGATCAGCTCCTCAGTTGTCATGGTGCTGGATGAGGTAAAGTGTATCTGTGGTCTGGATGGATTTACAGTGTGGATGTAGCAGAGCCGAATGTATACGAGGTGTACGAAGCGAGCCATGTATGTATGAGGTGTACGGAGTGGAGCCGTGTGCGTATGAGGTGTACGGAGCTGAGCCACATGTGTACAAGGTGTACGGAGTGGAAGAACGTGTACGAGGTGTACGGAGCAGAGCAGAGTGTGTACGAGGTGTACGGAGCGGAGCCGAGTGGTGTACGAGGTTGTACGGAGCAGAGCCGAGTGTGTAACGAGGTGTACGGAGCAGAGCCACTTATGTACGAGGTGTACAGAGCAGAGCCGAGTGTGTACAAGGTGTACGGAGTGGAGCCGTGTGCGTATGAGGTGTACGGAGCGGAGCCACATGTGTACAAGGTGTACGGAGCTGAGCCACATGTGTACAAGGTGTACGGAGCTGAGCCACATGTGTATGAGGTGTACGGAGCTGAGCCACATGTGTACAAGGTGTACGGAGTGGAACAATGTGTACGAGGTGTACGGAGCAGAGCCACTTATGTACGAGGTGTACGGAGCAGAGCCGAGTGTGTACAAGGTGTGCGGAGCTGAGTCGCGTGCGTATGAGGTGTACGGAGCTGAGCCGCATGCGTATGAGGTGTACGGAGCTGAGCCACATGTGTACAAGGTGTACGGAGTGGAACAACGTGTACGAGGTGTACGGAGCAGAGCCACTTATGTACGAGGTGTACGGAGCAGAGCCGAGTGTGTACAAGGTGTACGGAGCTGAGCCGCGTGCGTATGAGGTGTACGGAGCTGAGCCACGTGCGTATGAGGTGTACAGGAGTGGAACAACGTGTAGGAGGTGTACGGAGCAGAGCCACTTATGTACGAGGTGTACAGAGCAGAGCCGAGTGTGTACAAGGTGTACGGAGCTCAGTTGCATGCGTACGAGGTGTACGGAGCTGAGTTGCATGCGTACGATGTGTACGGGGCTGAGTTGCATGCGTTCGAGGTGTACGGAGCTGAGTTGCATGCGTACGATGTGTACGGAGCTGAGTTGCATGCGTACGAGGTGTACGGAGGTGAGTTGCATGCGTACGAGGTGTACGGAGCTGAGCCGCGTGCGTACGAGGTGTATGGAGCTGAGCTGCGTGCGTATGATGTGTACGGAGCTGAGCTGCGTGCGTATGATGTGTACGGAGCTGAGCTGCGTGCGTATGAGGTGTACAGAGCAGAGCCGAGTGTGTACAAGGTGTACGGAGCTCATTGCATGCGTACGAGGTGTACGGAGCTGAGTTGCATGCGTACGATGTGTACGGGGCTGAGTTGCATGCGTACGATGTGTACGGGGCTGAGTTGCATGCGTACGAGGTGTACGGAGCTGAGTTGCATGCGTACGAGGTGTACGGAGGTGAGTTGCATGCGTACGAGGTGTACGGAGCTGAGCCGCGTGCGTATGAGGTGTACGGAGCTGAGCTGCGTGCGTATGATGTGTACGGAGCTGAGCTGCGTGCGTATGAGGTGTACAGAGCTGAGCCACGTGTGTATGAGGTGTATGGAGCTGAGCCACGTGCGCATGAGGTGTACGGAGCTGAGCTGCGTGCTTATGAGGTGTACAGAGCTGAGCCACGTGTGTATGAGGTGTACGGAGCTGAGCCACGTGCGTATGAGGTGTACGGAGCTTAGCTACGTGCGTATGAGGTGTACGGAGCTGAGCCGCATGTGTACGAGGTGTACGGAGCTGAGCTGCGTGCGTACGAGGTGTACGGAGCTGAGTTGCGTGCGTATGAGGTGTACGGAGCTGAGTTGCGTGCTTACGAGGTGTACGGAGCTGAGTTGCATGCGTAGGAGGTGTACGGAGCTGAGTTGCGTGCGTATGAGGTGTACGGAGCTGAGCCGCGTGCGTATGAGGTGTACGGAGCTGAGCCGCGTGCGTATGAGGTGTACGGAGCTGAGCTGCGTGCGTATGAGGTGTACGGAGCTGAGCTGCGTGCGTATGAGGTGTACGGAGCTGAGCTGCGTGCGTATGAGGTGTACGGAGCTGAGCCGCGTGCGTATGAGGTGTACGGAGCTGAGCTGCGTGCGTACAAGGTGTACGGAGCGGAGCCGCGTGCGTACGAGGTGTGTGTGTACCAGTGGTAACCCCCAGCGGATGCCGCTCCCACTCTTATAGTCTCGGCTGCCTTTGCCGGTAGCATTCTTCTCCAGAGTCTCTGATAATAATAAGTAATCGAGATCCGCTGCCATTTTCTGGAAGCTTGTGGCCCCTGGCTCCAGAGCTCACTTCACCCCCTCAATGGGTGGGGGCCCGGGGAGAGACCATACATCTCTGTGGCTCCTGCAGAGCTCAGCTCACCCCCAGTCTGTGTCCCCTAGCCCTCTGCAGTGCTGTATATACTCTTTGTCCTGTATATTGTATATATAAACAATTTCCTATGTGATGTATTTGATTTACAAAACTTATTGTCACAGAGTCGACTGCGCTCCAGACCAACACAAAGCTGGAAGATCAGATATCACCGAACATCGCAGTACACAGAGAAGCAGCTGCAGCCATCAAATTAGGTGAGGTAATTAATTTAATGTAGCCGGTAATTTTCATTGTGATGTGCGGCCCCTAAATGATGGTAGAAATTTCCAAAGGTCCCTCCGGAAGGAAAAAGTGCCCCCGCCCCTGTACAAGGTGATAAATAACAGCACCAGTATTATTCTGCCTCATGGGGCATTTATTGTTCACATCCCTCCACAGCTCTGATAAAGAACAATGTATAGAAAGAGATTAATGAGTGATTGGTGAGGACATGGTGCAGAAAGGGAGTTTTTCCAATAGTGGGTGGTGAAACTATGGAAGGTTTGATGGGTGGAGGCGGAGCGTGGGTGGAGGCGGAACCTGGATGGAGGCGGAGTTGGGGTGGAGTCTCGGGGGGGGGCCCAAAATTTTGCTAGTAAGGGGCCCAAAATTTCTAGTGGCAGCCCTGTGTACGCCCCTTAAAGGGACTTCAAATGTGATGTGGTCACTAAAAAAATGGTTTTGTAAATTTTGGTTGAAAAATGAAAAATTGCTCATGAACTTTGAACCCTTATAACTTCCTAACAAAATGTTTTTTTTCCCAAAATTGTGCTGATGTGAAGTAGACATGTGGGAAATGTTATTTATTAACTATTTTGTGTCACATAACTCTCTGGTTTAGCAGAAAAAAAATTCAAAATTTGAAAATGCTACATTTTTTTTAATTTTTGCCATATTTTTGATTTTTTCACAAATAAACGCAAAAATTATGGACCTAAATTTAATACTAATATGAAGCCCAATATGTCACGAAAAAACAATCTCAGAATCGCTAGGATCCGTTGAAGCGTTCCAGAGTTATTACCTCATAAAGGGACACTGGTCAGAATTGTAAAAAATAGCCAGGTCAGGAAGGCCAAAATAGGCTGGGTCATGAAGGGGTTAAAGGCCCAGTGACACACAGATAATTGTGCAGAGATTGTTCACAGATCTCTGGTTGCAGTGAAATCATGGACACATTGTTCTATTTTGTGGCTGTGTACAATGTAACAATGTGTCCATGATTTCACTGCAACCAGAGATCTGTGAACAATCTCTGCACAATTATCTGTGTGTAACTGGGTCTTTACACACATCCATGCCTGTCTGTCTGTCCTGCAAATTCAAGGATCCACACAAACAGGCAAAAAACGTGGTGTGAAGCAGGGCCTCATTCTAGAAGCAAATTAGTACATAACACAATGTAAAATGTTGCACAATGATACAATGTTAATCAGTCACTACATATTCCACTTCTAAAATGCAACTCATTTGGACAGTATATATAACATAGGACAGATCGCTAGGTAGGGAAACACAAGAAACGACGAAAAAGATTGACCAAAAGTCCATATATATGTAAAAGTGAAAAACTTTACATACAATTTGGAAACAGTTCTGACTTTTGTTTTTGTCAGTCATTAAAAACACCCCCCCAAAAAAAAAACCCAAAGGAAAAGGGAAGGAGGACACTCGCAGTTACTTTTCATCCTGAAACATCAATAGAAGCTATTTCCACATTGGAATCCAATGATTCAGGAGAGCTGCTGCTCATCTGAAGACAGCAAAAATGATCACTCCCTGCCGGTGACTTCACTGGGGGATCACCGGCAGGAAGTGATTGTATGCAGCTTCCGAGGTCATCACAGGATGCCGGGCTGTCCAGGTAACAGCGGAGGTCCTGTGATCGCTTCACAGGATCTCCGATCATGGCGGGGAACAGCGCGATCCCTGCTGCGGTGGTTTGGATCGCGCTGTCAATCAACAAAGGGCTAACAGCATCGATCAGATCGTGGATGAGATCCGCTGAGATGTGTGGGGGAGGGTGTGAGCTCAGCGTGTGAGCTCCTATCAAAGGGTGGGACCCAGACTAGGATGTATATATATGTCCTTGGTCGTGAAGGGGGTAAAAAAGAGAATAAAGAGACATATGTTGGATGCAGTAGGGGAAATTAAAGTCAGCACTTCATCAGTTTCCAAAAGTTTTTCTATAATAACTAATGTAATAATCATAAAAATATTTATTTATGTATATAGCGCTATTACTACCTTACCACTTTACATACATTTGCAACACTGTCCCCATTTGAGCTCACAATCTAAATATCATATCAGTATGTCTTTGAAATGTGGGAGGAAACCAGAGAACCCGAAAGAAACCAATGCAAACACAGGGAGAACATACAAACTCCTGCAGATGTTGTCCCTGATGGGAATTGCACCCAGCACAGTGGTTAGCATTGTATGGTGCTTCAGTGATTAGCACTGTATATGGTGGCTCAGTGGTTAGCACTGTGTATGGTGGCTCAGTGGTTAGCACTGTATATGGTGGCTCAGTGGTTAGCACTGTATGGTGGCTCAGTGGTTAGCACTGTATATGACGGCTCAGTGGTTAGCACTGTATATGGTGGCTCAGTGGTTAGCACTGTATATGGTGGCTCAGTGGTTAGCACTGTATGGTGGCTCAGTGGTTAGCACTGTATATGGTGGCTCAGTGGTTAGCACTGTATGGTGGCTCAGTGGTTAGCATTGTATGGTGCTTCAGTGGTTAGCACTGTATATGGTGGCTCAGTGGTTAGCACTGTATATGGTGGCTCAGTGGTTAGCACTGTATATGGTGGCTCAGTGATTAGCACTGTATATGGTGGCTCAGTGGTTAGCACTGTATACGGTGGCTCAGTGGTTAGCATTGTATGGTGCTTCAGTGGTTAGCACTGTATATGGTGGCTCAGTGGTTAGCATTGTATGGTGCTTCAGTGGTTAGCACTGTATATGGTGGCTCAGTGGTTAGCACTGTATATGGTGGCTCAGTGGTTAGCAATGTATGGTGGTTCAGTGGTTAGCACTGTATATGGTGGCTCAGTAATTAGCACTGTATATGGTGGCTCAGTGGTTAGCACTGTATACGGTGGCTCAGTGGTTAGCACTGTATACGGTGGCTCAGTGGTTAGCACTGTATACGGTGGCTCAGTGGTTAGCACTGTATATGGTGGCTCAGTGGTTAGCACTGTATATGGTGGCTCAGTGGTTAGCAGTGTATATGGTGGCTCAGTGGTTAGCACTGTATGGTGGCTCAGTAGTTAACACTGTATGGTGGCTCAGTGGCTAACCACTGAGCCACCATACAGTGCTAACTACTGAGCCACCAAACAGTGCTAACCACTGAAACACCATATACAGTGCTAATCACTGAGCCACCATATACAGTGCTAACCACTGAGTCACCATATACAGTGCTAATCACTTAGCCACCATATACAGTGCTAACCACTGAGCCACCGTATACAGTGCTAACCACTGAGTCACCATATACAGTGCTAACCACTGAGCCACCATACAGTGATAACCACCTATGCACTATACAGTGCTAACCACTGAGCCTCCATATACAGTGCTAACCACTGAGCCACCATACAGTGCTAACCACTGAGCCACCATATACAGTGCTAACCACTGAGCCACCATATACAATGATAACCACCTATCCACCATACAGTGCTAACCACTGAGTCACCATATACAGTGCTAACCACTGAGCCACCGTATCCAGTGCTAACCACTGAGCCACCATACAGTGCTAACCACTGAGCCACCATATACAGTGCTAACCACTGAGCCACCATATACAGTGCTAACCACTGAGCCACCATATACAGTGCTAACCACTGAGCCACCATACAGTGCTAACCACTGAGCCACCGTATACAGTGCTAACCACTGAGCCACCATACAGTGCTAACCACTGAGCCACCATATACAGTGCTAACCACTGAGCCACCATATACAGTGCTAACCACTGAGCCACCATATACAGTGCTAACCACTGAGCCACCATACAGTGCTAACCACTGAGCCACCATATACAGTGCTAACCACTGAGCCACCATATACAGTGCTAACCACTGAGCCACCATATACAGTGCTAACCACTGAGCCACCATACAGTGCTAACCACTGAGCCACCATATACAGTGCTAACCACTGAGCCACCATATACAGTGCTAACCACTGAGCCACCATATACAGTGCTAACCACTGAGCCACCATATACAGTGCTAACCACTGAGCCACCATATACAGTGCTAATCACTGAGCCACCCATAAGGGAAACGCCTGAACTTTAAAATTCTATGGAGTTGTGAAAGTGAAACGTTCAGTGCGAGGCGGCGACTTTACAAGGAAGATTCTCAACCGGGAAAGCTTTTGGATGTTTAACATGAATACAAGGTATCCCACTGGTCTGAATATAAGAAGGGACCTTGTTCTGCACTAGAATTAATAACACATCCTTGTCTTTTCCTAGTTGAAAATAGTTCCCAGTCACTTAACTCCTGCCTCCTTATTCGGGTAGAGACACACAGTCAGTATTTGGTCAGTATTTGTAAGCCAAAATCAGGAGTGGAACAGTCAGAGGAAACATATAATAGAAACATGTGCTCCACTTCTGCATTTTTCACCCACTCCTGGTTTAGGCTTACAAATACTGATGTGAAATACTGACCAAATACTGACTGTGTGTCTCCTTCCCCTGCTAATTTATCTTGGGGTGTGGATTTAGGTTCTGTTCACACTGTGCATTGTTGATACTTTTTGTGGGATCCGTTTTTGCAGTGAACTCATCTCTTAAATAGAATCCCAGCAAAGTCAATGTGTATTCATGTTTCGCTGTTCAATCTGAGCGTTCATGACCTGGTGCGTTTCTCCCTTTAACAATGATCCGTTTTTAGAATGAGCCGTCAATTTCAGTGGCGTTTTGTGTTTTTATGATCCACTTCTCCCATTGAAACCATTGTCTATGGGCTAAAACCGCACCAGAAAAAATGGATAAAAATGGATCCAAAACAGATGATCCATTTCTGTAGAGTTTTTCTGAAAAGCTGATCCAGATTTCCAGCTGAAAAAGAGAGAAAAACGCACTAGAAAAAACGGATCCAAACGGCACAGTGTGAACACAGCCTGAGAAGTGCAATGTATTTGGAGGATGCAATCAGTGCGGCTTTGTGAGATGGACATTAGTCACGGCCATGATTCCAGATAGGTTTCTAAAATAACAGAATAAGATCTATTGTGCTATAACTCTATATAATATTAATCCTATGGATAATGGAGGATCTTACATGCCGACCATCCATCGATACATAATGTTGTTTTCTTGTATTACAGATTTATTGGCATTAATGAACATCAGAAATCAGGAGATTCTAACAATGAGTTTATTTTATAAAATATTCTCTGAAAAAATGAAGATCAGAGCCGTTTCCTAATTGTGTGGACGGTAAATATTTATACAGGAAATTAGATGATTTTGCTAAATATAATAAAAATATTTCATATCAATAATAATAATCTTTATTTATATAGCTCCAACATATTCCGCAGCGCTTTACAATACAGAAGATCATATTTATATCAAGAATACTATTAATTATTCCTTTAGGAATAGTCATTTTAATGTGTTTATTAATAACTAAAGAAAATATTTAAAAAATTAGAATTATTTTTTTCTTACGTTAATAAAAAAATATGTTTTATGATATTTAACAAAAAATAATAATATTTGATAATATGGAGAACACTATGAATTATTCCTTTAGGAATAGACATTTTAAAGTGTTTATTATTAACTAAAGAAAATTATTTAAAAAAATTGAATTATTTTCTTCTTTAGATAATAAAAATTTTTTTTTATTATATTTAACAAAAAAATGAATAACTTTTTTGTTCAATAAAATATATAAAAAATATTTGATAATATCAAGAATACTATTACCGTATATACTCGTGTATAAGCCGAGTTTTTCAGCCCAAAATTTGGGCTGAAAAGTCTCCCCCTCGGCTTATACACGAGTCAATACGGGGGGGCTGTGTCCGGGGCTGTGTCCGGGACTGTGGAGGCTTCAGGAGGCGGGGGGGGGAGGCTGCTGTATGAGCGGCCCCGTCACGTGGGGCCGCTCATTAAATATGCACTGCTTTCCCCTGTCAATCACCGGCAGGGGGAAGCAGTGCATAACTAATTAAATCCCCCCCCAAGTGCTGGCACCTGCCCCCCCTTGTAAGGCCCCCCCCCCCCGATGGTTATATTACCATTCCGGACTTCTGATCCGCGCCGCTCCTCGCTCCTCCTCGCTGCTCCGTCCGTCTTCTACATCTCGGATCTCCGGCCGTCGCAGGCATGTGACGTCATCGCGCGGCCGGGGATCCCGGATGTAGAAGACGGACGGACGGAGCAGCGAGGAGGAGCGAGGAGCGGCGCGGATCAGAAGTCCGGAATGGTAAGAGAAGCGGGGGGGCCCTTGCAAGGGGGGGCGAGTGACAGCATTTGGGGGCTGCTGGGGACCCCCAGGGGGCTGCTGGGGGCCGCTGTGTACCCCCAGGGGGCTGCTGGGGACCCCCAGGGGGCTGCTGGGTACCCCCTGGGGGCTGCTGGGGCACCTGCTGGGGACCCCCTGGGGGCTGTTGGTACCCCCAGGGGGCTGTTGGTACCCCCTGGGGGCTATTGGTACCCCCAGGGGGCTGTTGGTACCCCCTGGGGGCTGCTGGGGTACCTGCTGGGGACCCCTGGGGGCTGTTGGTACCCCCTGGGGGCTGTTGGTACCCCCTGGGGGCTGCTGGTACCCCCTGGGGGCTGTTGGTACCCCCAGGGGGCTGCTGGTACCCCCTGGGGGCTGCTGGTACCCCCAGGGGGCTGTTGGTACCCCCTGGGGGCTGTTGGTACCCCCTGGGGGCTGTTGGTACCCCCAGGGGGCTGCTGGTACCCCCAGGGGGCTGTTGGCACCCCCAGGGGGCTGTTGGGTACCCCCAGGGGGCTGCTATATGTACCCCTGGGGGCCTGCTGTATACCACTGGGGCTGCTGTATACTACCACTGGGGCTGCTGGGGCTCCTGTATACTACCACTGGGGCTGCTGGGGCTCCTGTATACTACCACTGGGGCTGCTGGGGCTCCTGTATACTACCACTGGGGCTGCTGGGGCTCCTGTATACTACCACTGGGGCTGCTGGGGAATCTGTATACTACCACTGGGGCTGCTGGGGAATCTGTATACTACCACTGGGGCTCCTGTATACTACCACTGGGGCTGCTGGGGCTCCTGTATACTACCACTGGGGCTGCTGGGGCTCCTGTATACTACCACTGGGGCTGCTGGGGCCCCTGTATACTACCACTGGGGCTGCTGGGGAATCTGTATACTACCACTGGGGCTGCTGGGGAATCTGTATACTACCACTGGGGCTCCTGTATACTACCACTGGGGCTGCTGGGGCTCCTGTATACTACCACTGGGGCTGCTGGGGCTCCTGTATACTACCACTGGGGCTCCTGTATACTACCACTGGGGCTGCTGGGGAATCTGTATACTACCACTGGGGCTGCTGGGGAATCTGTATACTACCACTGGGGCTCCTGTATACTACCACTGGGGCTGCTGGGGCTCCTGTATACTACCACTGGGGCTGCTGGGGCTCCTGTATACTACCACTGGGGCTGCTGGGGCTCCTGTATACTACCACTGGGGCTGCTGGGGAATCTGTATACTACCACTGGGGCTGCTGGGGAATACTGTATACTACCACTGGGGCTCCTGTATACTACCACTGGGGCTGCTGGGGCTCCTGTATACTACCACTGGGGCTGCTGGGGCTCCTGTATACTACCACTGGGGCTGCTGGGGCTCCTGTATACTACCACTGGGGAGGCCTGTATACCACACTGCTGGGGTCTGTATACCTGTGCTGGGGTCCACCCTCGGCTTATACACGAGTCAATAGGTTTTTCCAGATTTTTGGGGCAAAAGTAGGGGGGTCGGCTTATACACGGGTCGGCTTATACACGAGTATATACGGTAATTATTCCTTTAGGAATAGGCATTTTAATGTGTTTATTAATAACTAACAAAAATATAAAAAGTTAGAATTATTTTCTTCTTAAATATAATAAATTATTTTTTTTTATTAACTAAAGAAGAAAATAATTCTAATTTTTAAATTTTCTTTATTAATAAACACATTAAAATGCCTATTCCTAAAGGAATAATTAAATTAGTAGTGTTCTCTATATTATCATTTTTTTTTATTAAATTGATTTTATTGAACAAAAAAGTTATACATTTGTTTTGTTAAATAAAAAAAATTTTAACTAAAAAAAACAAAAAACTTTTTTGCTCAATAAAATAAAAATATTTGATAATATGAAGACCACTATTAACTATGATCCTTTAAGGCTGGCTTCACACTGCAGTTTGTCACTGATCAGTGTCCATAAGTGTTTGGGTGCCAAAACCAGGAGAGAAACCAGGAGAGGAACTTGCAGAGAAAAACTGAAAGATTGACCCCTGTTCTGAATTTTGTCACTCCTGGTTTAGGCGCCCAAACACTGATGGACACTGATCAGTGACAAACTGCAGTGTGAAGCCAGCCTAATGGTACCTTTACACGCCGCTACGGAAGGTTAGAAACCACCGGGTGTCGGAGATAATTGTACCTTGTACCGTCAAAACACCGCGAGGTAGCGGCGTGTAATTTAGGTTGTTGCCACCGGTCTCTGTCGACACCTGTCTTTCAGTCGTGCTCTAAAACAAGTAGGAATAAACCCTATGGTAGCGGAGTGTAATCAAGGAACAGGAAGGTATTTTCGACACCTAGTAAACTCCCTGGGGCGTGATCCAGCCTCCGGGATACCGCGCCCCATCACCGATCATTGGTGGAAGATCCTGCGTTACGATTGGCTCTCCCTTCACAGGGCGCCATCTTGGATGAGCTGTCACTTCAGCACTAGAGATACTCGCCGTATGCACGATCTGATACATTAGTACAATTACGCGGCCACACAATTGTGGAAGGCCAAAGTATAGTGCGCCATGGTCCTATATAGTGTGCACATTCTCATACCACATACAAAGGAATATTGCTGTACACAGTGCACATGCATGCCGTACGTAGCGGCCTGTGTTTTTTTTTTTTTTTAGGCAACGCAGAAGTGTTTTTGCCGTGTCGCAATGCGCGCACTATCTAGTGTGCACATTCCCATGCCACATACAAAGGAATAATGCTGTAACAGCACACAAGGTAGCGGTACGCCCCCCCCCTGGGTTATTGTTCTGTAGGTGCCGCAGAAGTGTTTCTGCGCGTAGGGCGACTTTGAATGTTGTGTGGTCTCGCCAGCAGCTGTACTGACGTCATGAGGTTGGTTTCAGTTTCACTCTGCCTGGAAGGTGCCAGCCCCTCCTCTGCACACAGCAGTAGAGTTATGGCCGCCACACAGCGCGCTGCAACGTGGGGGATGGCGGAGCTCCTGGTCCTCATAGACCACTGTGACCGGTTTGATTATTGGGGCCACCATCACCACCGGCACCCCAGGCTGCGCAATCGCAGCACCGTTAGGAGGATTCAGCGGGCCCTGCTCAACCTACTGGGGGTTGATAGGACCGCTAAAGCAATACAAAAAAAAATAGCGGATCTGAAGCAGAAAAGCCCAGGCCGCATAGTGGACATCCGTGCCCGGATTTCCAGGCTGCGTGGTGAGTAATTGTTGGCCCCAAACACACACTTGCCCATGTATGTGGACCAAAGTACACACATATGAAGAAAAACATATTATAAGGAGACTGTGGGCTATGGCGGTACCCATGCAATGGGGTAACATATATTCATCAGAATATTGAGGGGTTGCCAACACATCTGCCTTAAACTCTTTTTGGGCCCAAGATGAGTCCACAGTGTTAGTTGCCCTCCGGACAATAGCCATACTACTGTGTCCTACCCACACTACATGCATAGCACATGACCTAACACCATATCTGGCCTGCAGGAAACACATAGGCCAACAATCTAAATGTGTAAACACCTCTGTGCTTTACCCATCTTCTGAAATGTCGAGGATTGTGTTTTCAAATACAGCTGCTGAGGACTCGTCTTCCAAGGATGGTCCCCCGCCAACAGCCGCAGGTGGCCCACCAACCCCAGCACCTCAAGAGGCTGCTGGCAGCTAATCCCCACCAAGGAATAACCCGTCTCCAGGGCATGAGGAGGAGGTGCCCTCAACACCAGGGCCGGAGTATGAGGAGCTCCCCTCACTAGAAGGGCCTGCGGAGCAGGAGCAGGAAGACACAGCAGGGCTGGAGGAGGAGGAGATTGCTTCCCCAGCAGGGCCGCCGGCGGAGGAGGCTGAACACCCAGCAGTCCCGGAGGATGAGCTGCCATCCCCTGTTGGGCTGGAGGAGTCAGGGGAGGGGCACGTAGCACGCCGCATCTACTGTCCCTCTTTCTGTTCTTCTAAAGTTGGGAGGTATGCCTACAGGACCTGTGATGATGTCACAGGAAAAGGAGGAGTCAGGGGTCACATGATCAGCACACCCCCATATATGGCCGCTCTGTGCCTACAGGACCTGTGATGATGTCACAGGAAAAGGAGGAGTCAGGTGGTCACATGATCAGCACACACCCCATATATGGCCACTCTGTGCCTACAGGACCTGTGATGATGTCACATGGAGGGAGGAGTCAGGGATCACATGATCAGCACACACCCCATATATGGCCGCTCTGTGCCTACAGGACCTGTGATCATGTCACAGGAAAAGGAGGAGTCAGGGGTCACATGATCAGCACACACCCCATATATGGCCACTCTGTGCCTACAGGACCTGTGATGATGTCACATGGAGGGAGGAGTCAGGGATCACATGATCAGCACACCCCCCATATATGGCCGCTCTGTGCCTACAGGACCTGTGATGATGTCACAGGAAAAGGAGGAGTCAGGGGGGTCACATGATCAGCACAAACCCTATTTCTCCATTCGCCTTCCACGACAGCATTGGAGGATGTCGTCCACGCCCTATTGGGGGACAGGAACACAGAGAGGTTAAAATCCCCTCCCCTTCCTCAGTACTCCAGTGTCTTCCTGTCCCCCTTGGGGCATGGAGAGGTTCCAGTGCTGTCAGGCCGGCAGAGGCAGCATTGGAGTGTACTTACAGCCGGGCCAGGGATGGACGTCGGGGGCGGCCTCCTCCTCCTTCTCGGGGCTCCCGTGGTGGGACCATCCGGCCTTCCTGCGTCCTACGGGGCAAAGCAGGCCGTGTATTGCAGCGCCAGAGGCCTGTTCAGCTCTCCGACGTCTCCCTCCTCCAGCTGCGGTCCCTGGGGCATGCATCAGAGGTTTCTGGATGGCACTTCCTGTTTCGGGCGGGGCACTTCCTGTTTTGGGCGGTGGCTCCTGTACAGACTGGGCGCGGCTCCAGGGAACCCAGCAGGCCTATCGCACGCTACTGCCCGCGGCCAGTGACCAGGAGGAGGGAGGGAACAGGTGTTCCTCTTTGGGGGCACGGTACTTCTGGATAAGTGCCCGCCAGAAGCTACACCCAGGTAAGGCTGATCCCTGAAACATGGAGGGTGATAGGCTTCTACCTCTGCTTCTGCAGAGCCCAGCGTTCCCCCAGCTCATGTAAGTGTTTCTGGGGGTGGTCACAAGAGGTAGAGTTATTTAGGCCCTGCACTCCCACTGGGACCCCCTTCTCTTCCCTTTTTTTCTATAGGGAGACAAGGGCCACCTGTGAAAGGGAGCTAAAATCCCGTCCATGGAAATGTGGCTGTGGCACGAACTTCCCCCTTCCTACAAAAAGGTGTCGGCCATGACTGACAGTGTTGTCAGGATGGACTCCCCATCCCTGCTTGAGGAGCTCCAATCAATTAGGGAAGAGGTGCAGGCTTCTATCTCGGCTGCTGGGTTTTGCTGCAGCTTCCAGGCCTTTCCCTCCGAAAGAGAGGAAGCTCCAGGATTGTGACTCTGTGGATCTCATGGAGGCTGACCAGAGCTCAGCGTCAGAGGACGGCGAGGATATTGCCTCTGTTGCCTCTGTCCAGACACGAGAATCTGGACACTACTATTTTTCCACGGAGTCCATGGGTGAATTGGTGGACACTGTCCACAGTACCATGGGAGTAGAGGTGGTGGAACCCCCTTCTTCTGTGCAGGACTAAATGTTCAGAGGCCTGAAGGTAAGCGGCAGTTGGGCTTCCCTGTCCATGAGGTCATCCGGGCTCTCATCTGCCGGGTGTGGGAGTCTCCATAACATCGGCTGCTCACCCCATCCGAGTGGACTGGAGGGTGATGACTTTGTCTGGGAGGTCTCGGAGGTGGACATCCAGGTGGCCAAGGTAGCATATAAGACCGTGTTGCCTTTTGAAGATTCCTCCCAGTTGTAGGACCCCCTCGATCGTAAGATGGAGAGTGTCCTCAAAAACTCCTGGGAGACGGCTGCTATGTCTTTAAAGGTGAACATTTCCTCTACATGTGTGGGGCTGCTCTGGCAGCAACCATGTAGCAGTTAATCACCTGCACCATGCCCCATGTACCCAGCCGTTGCTGTGGGTTCAATCCTAAGCTGTACATCATCCAAGGCATTATGTATAGGTGACACATGATGGCTGCAGGCTATCCCCCTGGCAGGGCCCGTGCTCTGATGAATGTGGGCCACTAGCCTTTGGGTGAGGCTTTTAACCAAGTCTCTCTTTAAGTGGATCACCCAGCCAGGGCCGTATTTACCCTTAGGCACTTGTAGGCACGTGCCTAGGGCGGGGCCATTCGGGGGAGGGCGGCATCTAAGTGTCTTTTTTTTTTTTTTTTTTCAATTTTTTTTCTGTGCTCCCGGCCAGCCGGGTCGCAAGCCCCGCCCCCGTCATCATTAGGTTCGCCCACCCACGGCACCTCAGCCTGCAGGCAGTCGCAAGCCCCGCCCCCGTCATCATTAGGCCCGCCCACCCACCTCGGCCTGCAGGCAGTCGCAGCAGACCCGGAAAAAGAGACAAGGAGGTTCCACTTCCGCGGAGGCGGCAGCATATCGCTGGCAGGCAGTGGCTGAGCTCTGAGTCAGCATCGAAGTCCGGATGCCATCGCTGGTATGTGTGCACTGCTGATGCATGGGCTCCATGCACCAGGGCTGTATCAATGAGGGGACTGGCTGGTCATTTGTCCCGGCTGCACAAGGCAGGGAGGGCGCCGCCAGCCTTCTGCTGCAGTGCCCGAGGCCGGGTGTGTCTGCCAGCCGCATGTTACGCCCCACCACATTCATTTCCACCTGTGGAGCAGAACAGTATGTCTATGACAGCTCTGTGCTTACAGGACCTGTGATGATGTCACATGGAGGGGCGGAGTCAGGGGTCACATGATCAGCTCCTATGCAGGACTCTGCCGTTCTGGTTGTCATGGTGCTGGATGAGGTGAAATTAATGTGTGAGATCGGATTAGGAGGGATTTACAGTGTGGATATAGCAGCCATGTGTGTATGAGGTGTACGGAGCGCAGCTGCGTGTGTGTGAGGTGTACGGAGCGCAGCTGCGTGTGTGTGAGGTGTACGGAGCGCAGCTGCGTGTGTGTGAGGTGTACGGAGCGCAGCTGCGTGTGTGTGAGGTGTACGGAGCGCAGCCGAGTGTGTACGGAGCGCAGCCGAGTGTGTGACGGAGCGCAGCCGAGTGTGTACGGAGCGCAGCCGAGTGTGTACGGAGCGCAGCCGAGTGTGTACGGAGCGCAGCCGAGTGTGTACGGAGCGCAGCCGAGTGTGTGCGGAGCGCAGCCAGAGTGTGTGTGCGGAGCGCAGCCGAGTGTGTGCGAGGTGTGCGGAGCGCAGCCGAGTGTGTGCGAGGTGTGCGGAGCGCAGCCGAGTGTGTGCGAGGTGTGCGGAGCGCAGCCGAGTGTGTGCGAGGTGTGCGGAGCGCAGCCGAGTGTGTGCGAGGTGTGCGGAGCGCAGCCGAGTGTGTGCGAGGTGTGCGGAGCGCAGCCGAGTGTGTGCGAGGTGTGCGGAGCGCAGCCGAGTGTGTGCGAGGTGTGCGGAGCGCAGCCGAGTGTGTGCGAGGTGTGCGGAGCGCAGCCGAGTGTGTGCGAGGTGTGTCGGAGCGCAGCCGAGTGTGTGCGGGGTGTGCGGAGCGCAGCCGAGTGTGTGCGGGGTGTGCGGAGCGCAGCCGCGTGTGTGCGGGGTGTGCGGAGCGCAGCCGCGTGTGTGCGGGGTACGTGTGCGGTAGCGCAGCCGCGTGTGTGCGGGGTGTTGCGGAGCGGAGCCGCGTGTGTGCGGGGTGTGCGGAGCGGAGCCGCGTGTGTGCGGGGTGTGCGGAGCGGAGCCGCGTGTGTGCGGGGTGTGCGGAGCGGAGCCGCGTGTGTGCGGGGTGTGCGGAGCGGAGCCGCGTGGTGTGCGGAGCTGAGCCGCGTGTGTGCGAGGTGTTGAACCGCGTGTACGAGGAGTATGAAGTGGAGCCGCGTGTACGAGGTGTATGGAGCGGAGCCGCGTGCATATGAGGTGTGTGTCCCACTGGTAGCCCCTCGTGGATGCCGCTTCCGTTCCTATAGTCCCGGCTGCCTTTGCCAGCAGCATTCTCCTCCAGAGTCCCAGCTGCTGTTGTCTGCCCTGTACAGCTCAGCACGGCAGAGCATGATGATGTCATCACTGAGTGCCGCTGTACTGAGATGTGCAGAGCGGCAGAGCAGATGTTGAGGAGACCGGAGCAGCGAGAAGAGAGGTGAGGAGAGAGAGATCCGCACGACCAGACACTCTGCTTATATACCTGCTGTATATACCAAGCATCCTCAGACGCACAAAAATGCAACATGTTGCGTTTGCAGGGTACTTTTTAAAAAAGCGCAAGGGAACGCAAACGCACCTTAGCCCGCTCCTAACAACGTGTAGTATGCTCACTGTCAGAAACAGCTCTTACTGGCTCCAGCAGTCACTGTTCCTGTATGTGTAAAAATCGCGTATGGATGATTGGTCACATGCTGTCTACTGAGACCGCGGGGGGCGTCAAACTGAACGCTTGCCCTGGGTCCCAGAAAACCTAGATACACCTGTGGCATGGGGGCATCAATCATCATGCATCATGAATCTGATGATGATGATGATCATTGATGGCGGGGGGCAGGTGGGATACATGTGATGATGATCCCCTCACAGTCACAGAGGAGCCGGGGAGGCTGTGTGTATACAGTGCTGCACTGTATATAGGGGGGTTTATCTGTCACTCTTTTTCTCTCTCTTTCTCTGTTTCTTCCTCTCTTTTTCACTTTCTTTTTTCTCTCTCTCTCTCTCATTCTCACTTTCGCTCTCCCTCTTTCTCTACCTGTTTTTCTCTCTTTCTCTCCCTCTTAGTCTCTTTCTCTCTCTCCTCTTTCTCCCTCTCTCTCTTTCTCCTTTTAGCTCTCTTTCCCTCTTTCTCCCCTCTTTCTGTCGCTTTCCCTCTTGCTTTCTCTCGCTCTCCTCTTTCTAGCTTTCATTCTTTTATTTTCTCCTCTTTTTTTCTCTTGCCCTCTTGTTCTTTCTTTTTTTCTCCTTTTTTCCTTTCTCCAATCTGCACATTGTGTCTCATTGATTCATTCAACCATTCATCTATATCATATCAATCAGTTCTGTAAAGTTAGTGTTTTCTTTCTATTTTTTTCTGTCTTTTTTCTCTCCCTTGTAATCAACACATTTTATCCATCCACCCATTTTCCCGTGTCCTCACCCATCTTTCCCAGGCTCCTGAATGAAAAGTGACTCCGTTTACCTCCATACTAGGCTTTAATACCTTTCAGGACTCTAGGAAAGCTGAGTGGCGGCTGCAGGGGGCTGTACTGGCGGCCTTATTGTTGGTGGATTGTCCTGTGTATACACAGGGCTGTATTTGCACACAGTGTGAGGGACTGGTCAGCTCTCTCCCTACAATCCCTGGCCGGCGTTCCTGTATTTCTTGTATTGTATAATATATTGTTTTGCATTCTTCTGTATTTTTTTTTTTTTGCCCACAGAATTTGTAGACTGCATAGGTGAATATAATCTAATATTCATCAAAGGAGTTTTAACACAATTCTGGCATATATTGCTTTGAAAAGTTGCAAGATTTTGGTGTCCGTGTGCAATCTGTTCTTTCCTCAGCAGCTATTACGGTATAATCATTTACAGAAACATTTTACAGTATTCTCAGCTACAGAATGATAATGTATCAGTGAAAACAACAGATGCCTCTCGGATGGTCCGTGTGCGGTCCGTGATTTTGTCAGACCCATAGACTTGCATTGGTGAGTCTCGCGCGTGAATCTCATACTGTCGCAGCATGTTGCGACTTCCATCCAGGATCTGGCTGAGAAAAAAGCGTCCGACACTCGCCAATGTGCTCTCAGACATTGAATAACATTGGTCCAACTGTAATGCAATAAAAATCACACATTGCCTTCGTCTGAGTTTCACACCAGTGTGTCCGTACCCTAAAGGTCGCTTTACACGTCGGATATTGCATACTATTTCACGGTAGTGCGCACTTTTTTGACTCTTGTCCCAGATCGCATAGTAGATGTCACACAGGGAGATATCGGCAGGCAACGCAACTACGATGTGTACGCCCCTCCTTAGCGCAGCGTACGAGCGACCCAGGGAACAAGTATTTAACATTGGAGTGAATAGGGGAAGTTGCGCCCCAAATCGTAGTTGCGCTGTCACACAGCACGATCATGGCAGATTGCATATACAATATTGTACGGTTGCAGAGCATGCACAATTTAAAAACGATATCGCAGTTGCGTTGTTTTCTAGTCGCATTGCCCATTTACACGACACAACGCAAATCCGATAACAACTGCAACGCCCGTGCCACGTGACTTTTTATTGTAGTTACAATATTGCGACGTGTAAAGCAGCCTTAATACTAAAATCCATATAGTAATCCTACAATGTCTGCTGGACATAATATGGGGAGGGTTTATGGCTCAGTTAGTACACACTCCATACTTCTTGTTATTAACCAGTTATTGCTCTCTTGTCCACCGCACTGCAGTGTCAAAAGAGGAAGACAGCGAGACAAGCAGCAACATGGCATCAGAGAGCCCCTGACCTCCAAATAGAAGATCCTCAGATCCCGGTATTGTGACATAAAATTAAGAATAAAACCTTTGCATTTATATTAGACTATGAACTCCCCAGCACTTTACATACATCATCAAGACTCAACACTGTCCCCATTGGGTAAAAATCCTACCAGTATGTCTCTGTAGTGTGGTTGGAAACCCATGCAAACACTTGGAGAACATACTACATGAACATACAGAATTTCCGCGGCGAGGGGGGGCGAGGCACGACAGGGTGCGACGGGGGGAGCCGACCGCTGACAGTGCCTAGGGCGGCAGGAACTCCAAATACGGGCCTGCACCCAGCTGGAAGAATCCTCCTGCATGGTGCTCCAGGTAGGAGCTTTGGACTCCATTCCACTTCTGAGGCGTGCTACGGGCTTCCTGACCGATGCCTCTCCTGAGTCGATCCGCATTGGCGCCAGGTGCGTAGTGTTGGCTAACACAGCTCACAAGGCAGTATGGCTTACTTTGTGGAATGGGTAGGTCACGTCTAAGCTCCAGCTGTGTGGCCTCCCCTTTCAAAGGTCTTTTGTCTTTGGTCCGGCATTGGATGACATCCTGGGTAAGGTGTCAGACCGGAAACTGTGTCTCCCGGAACAGAAGTCCTTTCGGTGGCAGTCTTTTCGGCGGAGCGCAGCCAACCCTCCCAGTCTAAAGGGAAGGGTAAGTCTGGTCGCTGGGCATTCCAGAAAGGGGACAAGACCCGTAATATCTTGCTCCCCCAGCAGCAGCATCACCAGCCGCCCCCTAAACAATGCCGCCTTCCCCATGGCGGGGCAGCTTCTGCGGTTTCTGCCACAGTGGCAAGCAATATCCTCGTGCACTTGGATCCTCTCGACCATTTGTGAGGGTCTGCGCTTGGAATTTGAGAGCCAGCCCCTCCGTGTCTTCGAGTCCTCTCGCTTCCTCAGGGGGACTCTCGCACATTTTTCTTGTCGGGTCTGCGAGACCTGTTGGATTCGGGTGTGGGGTCCCCGGTTCCTCCTGGAGAGGAGGGCCTGGGGCGTTACTCCAGGAGGTTTGTGGACCTCCAGAACGCGTATTATCATGTCCTCATTCACCCGTCCCACAAGCGCTTTCTGCGATTCATGATCTCCGGGGCAGGCGGGACGGTCCATTATCGGTTTAATGTGCTGCCCTTCAGGTTTTCGTAGGCCCCCAGAGTTTACCAAACTCATGGGGGAAATGATCGCATTCATCCAGACCCAGGGAATATGTGTGCTTCCCTATTTAGACGACATGTTGGTGGTGGCTCCTTCTGCAGTGGAGACAGGCCTCGTTCCTTCCTGCGGCACATCAGCTTCTGCGCTGCGTGCATCTGACCTGCTTCCGGGCAAGGAGGTCGCCCTCCTTGCGGGAAGCAATGTCTCTGTTAGAGGCCATGACGTCCTGCATTCAGTCGGTAGCATGGGCTCAGGCTTCTTCCCATCTGCTCCAGGAACACATACTGAGTTCCTGGGACAGACGTCAGGATTCCTTAAACTCGCGGGTCCGGAACCCGGGGCGGATGGTAACCTTGCTTTCCTGGATGAATCCCGGACACCTTCGGACGAGGGTGGCCTGGCTGCAGGCTCCTGTGACCTCCGTTCCCACTGATGCCAGCGGTTCCGGTTGGGGCGCGATGGTGGATCGCACACCATTCCAGTGGATTTTGAGTCGCTCGGTCAGTCGCCAGTCTTCACACTTCCGGGAACTTCTGGCAGTGGAGGAAGCGCTTCATGCGCAGCTCACGTTCTCCGGGGTCATCATGTCAAGATCCTATCGGACATCGTGACTATGGTTGCCTTCTTGCGGTACCTAGGCGGTACTCGAGGCTTACGCTTGCAGGGGCTGGCAAGACTGATCTTTTCATGGACAGTACGCCATCTTCTCTCCTCCTCGGCAGTACATCTGAAAGGAATGGCCAATGTACAGGCAGATTTTTTGAGCCACACGGAGGTCCACCCAGGAGAATGGTGCCTCCATCCGGATGTATTTCGCTCTCTTACGGACAGGTGGGGTGTCCCTTCGTTCGACCTGTTCGCTTCGGGCTCGAATACAAAGGTGCCGCCCTTTTTTCTCCCATATGCGGTCAGACCATCCTCGGGGGCTGGACGCCTTTGCCCATCCCTGGGCCTTCCGTTTGGTGTATGCATTTCCTCCAATCCCGCTACTTCCCAAGGCGTTGCAAAAGATTCGGCCGGATTGGTTGTCGACTATCCTGGTGGCTCCCCTGTGGCCCAAACGGGTGTGGTACGACGCCATCCGAGTCCTGGGCCTGGAGGGACTGATTAGCTTACCCCACTGTCTCGACCTACTGTCCCAGGGTCCTCTTACACCTGGGCCTTCGGTGGCTCTATCTGGCGGCCTGGCTGTTGCGGCCGGGATCCTGAGGACCAAGAGTCTCTCCCAGGCAGTGATCCGCATGCTTCGGCAGGGCAGGCAGTCTGTGTCGCACGCTATTTCTGTGAGGGCTGGAATCGGTTCCTGTCCTGGTGTGCTCCTTCCATCCCGGCCATGCATCATCCTCATGTGGCCCAACTCTTGGGTTTTTGCAGCGTGGCTTTGATTCGAGGCTTCGGCTGAGCACTCTAAGTCCAGGGTCGGCCCTTGGGGCAGTTTTTGCCCAGGATCTTGCTTCCCATTGATGAATCAAGCGGTTTTTTACTTCTGCTTGGGGGGGGCGGCCCCGGTTCGGCCTTCTGTCCCTCCTGGGATTTGAAGATTGTTCTCCACGGGCTTTCTCGAAGTCCCTTCGCACCCTTGTCTACTGCATCCCTTACGTCTCTCTCACAAGAGGCCGTTTTTTGTGGCCATCACTTCTGCTCCAGAGTTGGAGAACTGCAGGCACTCTCTGTCCGGGCTCCATGTCTCGTGGTGTCCGTTGTTCGCATTACGCTTCTGTTGCATTCATCTAATCTTCCGACAGTTGTCGGCTTTCCATCGGTACCCAGGTTGTGGCTCTACCTTCATTTGGTCAATCTCCTGCTAATGCGGCTGAGGCCGTGTTTCACTCCTTCGATGTTTGTCGGACTGTCCTCCACTACCTCCGTGAGACTGCTTCCTGGAGGTTAAATCAGAACCTGTTTTGTTCAGCATTTTGGGAAAAATACAGGGAAGAAGACTTCCTAGGCTACCATCGCTTCCCTGATCACGAAGGTGATCTGTGAGGCCTACGTCGCTCCGGTCCTTGCTCCTCCGGTGGGGTTGAAGGCTCCTTCACCTCGGGCTGCTGCTACGTCCTGAGTGGAGCAGGCTGGAGCTTCATCGGAGCTGATTTGCAGAGCGGCTACGTGGTAGTCTCTCCTCTTTTTCTCGCCACTATAGGTTAGTTCTGTCCGTCAGTCGGGATCTGTCCTTTGGTAGGAAAGTCCTACAGGCAATAGTCCCACCCTGAGGAGTATCGGTGGTATTCCTCCAATGCTGTCGTGGAAGGCGAAGGGAGAAAACTGAATTAGTCCTTACCGGTAATTCCTTTTCTTGGAGCCTTCCACGACAGCATCAGTTCCCCCCCTTGTTGGTGTTTTGATTCCGGTTTGTATCAGGTAATCCATGGCTAAGGGTGATCTTGGTAAACACTGGAGTACTGAGGAAGGGGAGGGGCTTTTAACCTCTCTGTGTTCCTGTCCCCCAATAGGGAGTGGACGACATCCTCCAATGCTGTCGTGGAAGGCTCCAAGAAAAGGAATTACCGGTAAGGACTAATTCAGTTATATGGCCGCTCTGTGCCTACAGGACCTATGATAATGTCACATGGAGGGAGGAGTCAGGGATCACATGATCAGCACACACCCCATATATGGCCGCTCTGTGCCTACAGGACCTATGATGATGTCACAGGAAAAGGAGGACTCAGGGGTCACATGATCAGCACACACCCCATATATGGCCACTCTGTGCCTACAGGACCTATGATGATGTCACAGGAAAAGGAGGACTCAGCGGTCACATGATCAGCACACACCCCATATATGGCCGCTCTGTGCCTACAGGACCTGTGATGATGTCACAGGAAAAGGAGGAGTCAGGGGGTCACATGATCAGCACACACCCCATATATGGCCGCTCTGTGCCTACAGGACCTGTGATGATGTCACATGTAGAAAGGAGTCAGGGATCACATGATCAGCACACACCCCATATATGGCCGCTCTGTGCCTACAGGACCTGTGATGATGTGACAGGAAAAGGAGGAGTCAGGGGGGTCACATTATCAGCACACACCCTATATATGGCCACTCTGTGCGTACAGGACTACCTTAACGTGAATATCATGGGTACATATAGGCATGACGATGGATTACCAGTACAACTAATGTACCTTGATGAGTCCAACAATGCATGGCCTGTAATATCAGGGCTACATTATTACAAAAAGGGGAACAGCACATTACCACAATTTTAATGCCCACAGCCCACAACATGACGATTAGGCTCCTTTCACATCAGTGTTTTCACGCTGATCGCGGCTGATGTGTTGAAAAAAACGCAGCTGCCGCTTTACCGCCAGTGTGCGGTTCACTTGTGGCAGGCATCATGCAATGTGTATGGGGCTTGCGGTAAGTGTTCGTCAGGTGCGGCAATTGCAGTACCGTCACTTGCGGCAGCTTTGGCAGCCAAAAAAACACTGTCAGTCTTGTTTTTTTTCGTGGACGCAACTGACGCAAGGGGCGGTACCGCACTTCTTGCACCTGACGAACACTTACAGCAAGCTCCATACACATTGCATGAGGCTTGCCCCAAGTGAACCGCAGGTCCGAGGTGAAGCAGCAGATGCAGCTGATGCATTTTTTAAATGCATCTTCTACGTTACGCATCCCAGGCTACCGCTAAAGCACGGGCAGCGTCAAAAGCGAGATCCAGGTCCCTGCAAAACTCCTCGTGATGCTGACATTTCCACAAGAAAAAGTGTTGTAGAAGTAGACACTGTAGATATATATAGACCCAGTGGGAGGAGTGAACTTTAAATCGGATCCGATTTAAAATTGGATCGGATACAAAATCGGATGCAATCGGTCCGATTTTTTTATCGGACAGTGTTGCTCGGATCCAATAAAAAATCGGACCGATAGCATCCGATGCCATCCTATTTAGTGCATCCGATGCTGTCCGATTTAACAAAATTGTTATGGGAAAGTAGCCTTAGGGTGCTTTCACACAGCGTTTTTCTGTGATCCGTGGCTGTCCGTTGTAAAACGGACAGCCACGGATCCGATTTTGGCCCCATGTTAGGGTGCTTTCACACCACGATTTTGAGGGAGCCGATGCTGTCTGATATAAATCGGACAGCATCGGCTCCTTCTGATGCCTGGAATCGGGTGCCATATAGGCACCCGATTCCGGCATAAAATCGGTGCCGGGCTGCAAAAAAAGAAAAAAAAAAAAAAAAAAAGTTTATTCTCACCTCTCCCCGAGCCCCCGCCGTCAACCGCCATCTTCCTCTAGGTTCCCGGTGGCTCCCGCAGGCTGCCGGTGTCAGCAGAGGTGTACCTCTGCTGTTCAGGACCTGCGGTGATGTCACAGTCATGTGACCGCGGGTTCACCATGGTGAACCCGCGGTCACGTGACTGTGACATCACCGCAGGTCCTGTGTACAGCAGAGGTACACCTCTGCTGACACCGGCAGCCTGCGGGAGCCACCGGGAACCTAGAGGAAGATGGCGGTTGACGGCGGGGGCTCGGGGAGAGGTGAGAATAAACTTTTTTTTTTTTTTCTTTTTAACCCTTGTGCTCCCAGGAGCAGTTTTACTGTACTGAGCTTGCTCAGTACAGTAAAATAGGGTCCGAGGAGACATCAGATGTTTCCTCGGACCCTTCTCCATAGGGCCCCATGTTAGGGATCGGGTCAGATCGGATGTGCACTAAATGCCATTCGATTTGGTCCGATCCGAGTCTGTCAGATTTTGTAATCGGATGAAAAAATCGTTGCAGGCAACGATTTTTTTCTCCTGAAAAAAATCGGCCAAAATCGGGCAGGATCGGATCGGACCAAATCGGATGGCATTTAGTGCACATCCGATTCGGTCCGATCCCCATAGGGATGCATGGGATCCGAAAATCGGTCCGATGCTGTCCGATTTTTTTCGGACAGCATCGGAAATGCAAAAATCGTAGTGTGAAAGCACCCTTAGTCTATGGGCACGCATCACATCAGATTTGGCCTTATTGGCATCCGATTTTTGTCGGATCTGATTCTGGCCGATTTTTTGCTGTGCCCAAAATCGCAGCCTGCTGCGATTTTTGGCACAGCGGGTCAAATCGGACCGAATTGGATCCGACCTGATCCGCGCCAAATAACATGGACCCGCGCTCCATAGGCCCCAAGGAAACAGCTGATCGTTCCTCGGACCCGATTTTAGTGTACTGAGCATGCTCAGTACACTAAAATCGCTCTGTGCCATCTAATTTCACTTCTGCAATGTAAGTGACATCTGGTGAAAATAAAGGGTTAAAAATAAAAAAAACTTTATTCTCAGCTCTCTGGAGATCCAGCGATGCCTCCTGCGCTCTGTGCTTCTAGAACCTGGCCTGACGTCACAGTGCAGTCACATGACCGGTTACCGCAGTAACTGGTCATGTGACTGTGACATCACGCCAGGTCCTGTGCATCAGAAGAAGAGAAGCTGGAAGCACCGTGGGCCTCGTGGATAGGTGAGAATGAAGATTTTTTTTTATATTTTAAAGGCCTGGAAAGAGGGGAACAAAGAGGGGGCGAAATAGGGGAACAAAGAGGGGAGACATAGGGGACAAAGAGGGGAGACAGAGGGGGCGAAAGAGGGGACAAAGAGGGAGCAGAGAGAGGAGGGGAGAAAGGTGACAGGAGGAGCAGGGATAGGAGAGAGGATCCAAACAGATGCTGCTAAATATCGGAATCGGATGCCTATTTGGCATCCGATTGCAGTCATCAGTTTGGATCCGTTGCTGTCCGAGGGGAGCTTCAAAAAGTCTGATCCCCTCGGACAGCACAAAAACGCTGTGTGAAAGCAGCCTTAGATGTTCCTTAAATCTAAACTGAGCTGGACGTTTTGTGCTCCCAATATATTGGAATTGGCTTCTGCATATTCTATGCAATAAACCTCTCCAGATGTTTTGCAGTTACTGAAAGATTTTAATGGAATTTCTCAGGTTAAAAATCTATATGTAGCTGATACAATTTTCTCTAAGCTCTGTCTGTTTATGTATTTCTATTATTTATGCTATCCTCCTATCTTCTGTAAACTGCAAAATAAAAGATTAATTCCATCTGTCAATCACAGTGAGTTCTCTACTGCCTACTCCCAAAGGAATGAATATTCACGCATCATTACACAGCCCTGTTTTATGGTGTGTGACTCAATTCAAACAGAGGAGAAAGGAGGGGGGAGGAGGGGTGGGCTTAGCTCCAGCTCTGTGCTCTTCATGTCATTGTGTGTATCTTCTGAGGCATGTGTGTAGTGTGTGCTGTCTGAGATATTTCTTTGTGTTTATATGAACATTTGATCATTTGCTCAGCAGATACAGACATTACAGGTATGTAGGAAAACCAAAGTTCTCCTACAGTACAGACCAAATGTTTGGACACACCTTCTCATTCAAAGATTTTTCTGTATTTTCATGACTATGAAAATTGTAGATTCACACTGAAGGCATCAAAACTATGAATTAAAGGGGACCTGTCACCTCCAAAACGCCTCCTAAGCTATCAAAACATGTGCCTGCAGCATCCCATCACTAATCTCACACTCATTTTGGCTCCTAAAAGCATCCTGTGAAAGTGCATAAAAACGATTTTATACTCACTCATTAGTGATTATAAGCAGGGGCTATATTCTTTAGCCCTTAGGTCATGTTGTTTTGCAGCCTGAATGATCCACCCCCTCTCTGTCTGTGCTGCTGTGATGTGGAGCTGAAGGCAGGACTAATGATTTACATTCTGTGAGTGATAGGCAGGGGGGAGGGCAATGCCTGCACAAGCAGAGCAAACAGGGACTAAAGAATATAGCCCTTGCTAATTATAATCACTAATGAGTAAGCATTAAAACGTTTTTATGCACTTTCACAGGATGCTTTTAGGAGACAAAAGGAGTGTGAGATTAGTGATAATATGCTGCAGAGACATGTTTTGGTAGCTTAGGAGGTGTTCTGGAGGTGACAGGATCCCTTTAACACATGTGGAACTATATACTTAACAAAAAAGTGTGAAACAACTGAAAATATGTCTTATATTCTAGGTTCTTCAAAGTAGCCACCTTTTGCTTTGATTACTGCTTTGCACACTCTTGGCATTCTCTTGGTGAGCTTCAAAGCAGCAAAGCCCCCCCCACACCATCACACCACCTCCTCCATGCTTCACGGTGGGAACCAGGCATGTAAAGTCCATCCGTTCACCTTTTCTGCGTTGCACAAAGACACGCTGGTTGGAACTAAAGATCTCAAATTTGGACTCATCAGACCAAAGCACAGATTTCCACTGGTCTAATGTCCAAAAAAGCAGCTAACAGTCTATTCAGTAGAACGATCAGCTGTGTATCCACCAGATTTCTGCACAACACAACTGATGGTCCCAACCCCATTTATAAGGCAAGAAATCCCAAAACTGAAACTGCAGATCGGAGAAATCAGACCTATTCCCCCCTCCCAGATCTGATTGGAGCTGTCCAATCAGATCTGGAGGGGCGGATCGGTGGGTGCCCTCCCCCTACTCAGCCCCCCCCCGCTCCAGGAAGCATTAGGATCCCCCCATTCTCACCTATCCGCCCCCTCCCGCTCCTCCGATCATCTTTATCTGCCGGCAGCTGCACCACCGGTGCACCCGCCGTCATCCATTTATGCGCCATGGCCCCTTTCCTCCTCCAGCCCCCCGTGTCTTGTCCCCCTCCCTCCAGCCCCCCCTTGTGTCCGGCCTGCCTTCCCCCCGGTCCCCGCCATCCACCCGCCCTCCTCCTTCTGTAATGCAGTGCTGGCGGGCTCATGCGCCCGCCGGTCAGCCTGCAAAGCCCCCTCTCCCCCTGCTCATCCCCCCCTTCCCCTGCTCACTCTCCCCCACTGCCTAGCCCCCCACCTCTAGCCCCGCTCACCTATTCCGGCGGGCTGCAACCGCCCATCACCCTGTGTTGCAGCTGCAGTGTTGCCACTCCTCCTCTCAGGGGCTCCTCCTCCTCATGGGTAAGTATGAATGAATGAATGAATAGATGGATGGGTGAATGGATGGATCGATGTGTGCGTGCGTCCGTGGATGTGTGCGTACGTGGAAGCGTGCGTGGATGTGTGCGTGGATGTGCGTGAATTCCAGCGTGCGTGGATGTGTGCGTGCGTCCGTGGATGTGTGCAAGCATGGATGTCAGCATGCGTGAATGTTAGCGTGCGTGGATGTGTGCATGTGTCCGTGGATGTGTGTGTGCGTCCGTGGATGTGTGCGTGTGTGGATGTGTGTATGTGGATGTGCATGAATTCCAGCGTGCGTGGATGTGTGCGTTTGTCCGTGGATGTCAGCGTGCATAAATGTCAGCGTGCGTGGATGTGTGTGTGCGTCCGTGGATGTGTGCGTGTGTGGATGTGTGTATGTGGATGTGCATGAATTCCAGCGTGCGTGGATGTGTGCGTTTGTCCGTGGATGTCAGCGTGCATAAATGTCAGCGTGTGTGGATGTGTGCGTGCGTCCGTGGATGTGTGCGTGGATGTGCGTATGTGGATGTGCGTGAATTCCATCGTGCGTGGATGTGTGTATGCGTCCGTGGATGAGTGCATGCGTGGATGTCAGCGTGCGTGGATGTCAGCGTGCGTGGATGTCAGCGTGCGTGGATGTCAGCGTGCGTGGATGTCAGCGTGCGTGGATGCAGCGTGCGTGGATGTGTGCGTGCGTCCGTGGATGTGTGTGTATGTGGATGTGCGTGAATTCCAGCGTGCGTGGATGTGTGCGTGTGTCCGTGGATGTCAGCGTGCGTGGATGTCAGCGTGCGTGGATGCGTGCGTCCGTGGATATGTGCATGCGTGGATGTCAGCGTGCGTGGATGTGGATGTCAGTGTGCGTGCGTGGATGTGTGCATGCGTGGATGTCAGCGTGCGTGGATGTCAGCGTGCGTGCGTGGATGCGTGCGTGGATGTGTGCGTGCATAGGTGGATGGATGGGTGCAACAAGGGATTAAATGTTCTCTTGTTGTAGTCTCTGGGATCATAGTCATGGTGCATTGTATGACAGATCATTGTCATACAGTGCACCATAACTCTGACCCTAGAGGTTGTAGGAAGAGGACACTTGATCCCTTGCTGCAGTCTCTATGGATTGAGCAGAGGCGATCGAGCGTCATGGGACGTTCATTGTTGACTACGTCGAAGGCGATTGAGCGTCGTGGGACCTTCGTTGTGGACTACGTCGGATCTTTATAATAAAGATGGAGTCCGAATTTTGTTTGTGTTATTTTTTTCAAATAAAAAGATTTTTCTCTGAGTGTATTTTGTGCCTATTTACCAGAGATTCCTAATGGCGGGTCTAAAATTGGCCCTATATTATGAATCACGGGCTTAGTGCCAGCTGCCAATAAAAAGCTGGCATTAACCCCTTTATTACCCAGTTTGCCACCGGCACCAGGGCAACTGGAAGAGTCTGGGTACAGCGCCAGAAAATGGCGCTTCAATGAATGCGCCATTTTCTGGGGCGGCTGCGGACTGCAATTCGCAGCATGGGGGGCCCAGAACGTTTGGGCCTCTCCATGCTGCGGATTCCAGCCCCCAGCTGCCTAGTTGTACCTGGCTGGACCAAAAATATGGCGGAGCCCCTTGCCATTTTTTTTTCTAGAATTAGTACTAGAAAAAAAAAATGGGCTTCGCTGTATTGTTGGTTGCCAGCCAGGTACAACGAGGTAGCTGGGGTTTGCTGGCAGTCCGTAGCTGCCAAGTTGTACCTGGCTGGACCAAAAATATGGCGAAGCCCCATATCTTTTTTTTTATTACTTCCAACAATAAAATGACAAGGAGCTTTGCCTTATTTTTGGTTGCCAGCCAGGTACAACTTGGCAGTTGGGGGCTGCAATCCTCATCGTGGAGAGACGCAAATGTTGTGGCCTCCCACGCTGCAAATTGCAACTCACAGCCACCCCAGAAAATAGCACATTAGAGGCGCCATTTTCTGGTGCTGTACCCCAACTCTTCCAGTTGCCCTTGTGCTGTTGGCACACAGGAGCACTCCATACGCAACATGGTGTCCACTAACAAGTTGAATGGAAAATTAGCTCCAATTATTAGCGGACCCCATGTCGCGTATGGAAAGCCCCTGTGTGCCTAAACATTGAAGTTCCCTCACAAGTGACCCCATTTTGGAAACTAGACCCCCCCAAGGGGTCTTGCTCTTTAGATAAGACCACCAAGCTATATGTAAGCCCGAGTGTACCGTTCTTATCTTCTGTAACTTTCTTAAAGGTCACTTATCAATTATCTCAAAACTGTTTGTAATGCATATTCATCATATTTGTCATTGTATGATGTAACCTATTTTTTCTAAACTTCTGTAACGTATATAAGCTCTGTGAGGTAGCGTACTCCTGGGGGTTCGCTTGACAGCGTAAATTACACCAACACATGTTTTTTCACCATTATGCAGCAGTTTATTAAATGTAAACTGCTCCTCTCATATAAAATACATACAGTACACTCACATCACATAACATTATAAATAACACCACATTACATTACATTCCACAGTGCATAAATCATATTGCACATATTCTAACACCCGGTTACCTTACAGTACCTGTACATACACAGAGTACACAGGTAATACACCGTCCCATAGGGATCCAGGCCTAGTCGGATCACCCCTATTCACACCTGACGGTATCTACCCTATGGCCAGGCTCTTTCTTGGCCTAATTCCCCCTTTGGAGAGTCTAGTCCCTTCCCACAGGCTGCAACAACCCACAGCCCCTACACAGCACTCCGGCTGCTCTGAGCCAGGCCCCGACCTGGTTGTAGTCACCGGAGCTCCAGGGCAAGTCAGGCCCCCCATAAACTCCTTGGCACGTGTCTCCAGGTCGCCAACCGCTTCCAAGTCTGCCATCACCAGGGCCAGACCTCCAGTCAAGCAGCTGCACCAAACATGTCCTCACGAGCCCCTCCAGGGTCAGCCCCACTTCTCAACTCCCGGTACTCTCTTAACCCCTGTCGCCTGGCCTCTCGGCTCCACTCTCACAGGACTTGGTCTTCTCTCTCCCACAGAGGCTTCTGCTCTGCCTCCATTCACACACACAGGCCTCACGGTCCCACATCATACATGGCCCTTTTCCTTCAGCCGTCATACACTTCCATAGTCCCTCATGGACTCGTATGGACATCAGCCTTGTCAGGCCCAGACCACTCACACCAGCACAGTCCGGCATGGACTTCAGCCCTCTAGGCCCAGACCAGGTAGTGAGCCACCTGAGTATCAGGGCAGTCAAAGCGTCCCCCAAGGTCTCCTCACCCTGCCCATGATGCCCAGCTGCCTCCAAGCCCCCACCAACACAGGCAGAGATCCTGGATGGCAGCCTCACCACCAAGGACAGAGTGAGCCCCCTACAGGTTCAGCCAGGACCCCCCCTTACACCAAGGTGCTCCACTAACCTCTCGGTCTGGCCACAGGCTTCCTTCACCATCGCACATCCCAGAGCTCAGGACTGCTCTCAATCCAATCCATCTCTAGGCTCTGGTCATCAGTCTCCAGTCTGGTCTCTCAGGACTCTGCCTCCAGTCTGCAGTCTGTCATCCTCTGACAGATCTCTGGCTTTGGCTGATCTCCTCTGCAGCCTGATCTGATCTGCAGCCTCATCTGATCTCCTGCTCTGACCAATCCTAGTCTCTCCTCACAACTCACACCTGGCTAGCTATTATCTTGCCTGCCACACCCACACTGACACACCCACCTGCTGCTAGGTAATCAGTACACACATTAAGCTCAGCTGCTCATTAGGCTCATGAACATGTCAGGTCTACAACACTCACTCTCAGCTGTTAACTCCCTGTGTTCCGGGTAGGTTTAACACAGCACCACCACAGTAAAACCAGATAAAGTGAACAGAGTCATATACCGACAACCTGTGTGATGCACCCGGCCATGGGTCGCATCACCACAGCTCGTACAACAATAAACGTTCAGCTATTCTTTTGAAGACCAAGTCTGTGTTATTGAATTATAAATTGAGTTATAGCCATCACCAGGTATACCTGTGTAGAGCTCTTTATCAAATCAGTGTACTCTGGTTAGTTGTAATTTGTTTACATCATTAACATATGGAGGCCCCGCGTGATGTTTATCTTTGTTATGTACAGTTAGGGCCAGAAATATTTGGACAGTGACACAAGTTTTGTTATTTTAGCTGTTTACAAAAACATGTTCTGAAATACAATTATATATATAATATGGGCTGAAAGTGCACACTCAGAGCTGCAATATGAGAGTTTCCACATCCAAATCGGAGAAAGGGTTTAGGAATCATAGCTCTGTAATGCATAGCCTCCTCTTTTTCAAGGGACCAAAAGTAATTGGACAATGGACTCTAAGGGCTGCAATTAACTCTGAAGGCGTCTCCCTCGTTAACCTGTAATCAGTGAAGTAGTTAAAAGGTCAGGGGTGGATTCCAGGTGTGTGGTTTTGCATTTGGAAGCTGTTGCTGTGACCAGACAACATGCGGTCAAAGGAACTCTCAATTGAGGTGAAGCAGAACATCCTGAGGCTGAAAAAAAAAAAAAATCCATCAGAGAGATAGCAGACATGCTTGGAGTAGCAAAATCAACAGTTGGGTACATTTTGAGAAAAAAGGAATTGACTGGTGAGCTTGGGAACTCTAAAAGGCCTGGGCGTCCACGGATAACAACAGTGGTGGATGATCGCCACATACTTTATTTGGTGAAGAAGAACCCGTTCACAACATCAACTCAAGTCCAGAACACTCTCAGTGAAGTAGGTGTATCTGTCTCTAAGTCAACAGTAAAGAGAAGACTCCATGACAGTAAATACAAAGGGTTCACATCTAGATACAAACTATTCATCAATTCCAAAAATAGACAGGCCAGAGTTAAATTTGCTGAAAAACACCTCAAGAAGCCAGCTCAGTTCTGGAAAAGTATTCTATGGACAGATGAGACAAAGATCAACCTGTACCAGAATGATGGGAAGAAAAAAGTTTGGAGAAGAAAGGGAACGGCACATGATCCAAGGCACACCACATCCTCTGTAAAACATGGTGGAGGCAACGTGAAGGCATGGGCATGCATGGCTTTCAATGGCACTGGGTCACTTGTGTTTATTGATGACATAACAGCAGACAAAAGTAGCCGGATGAATTCTGAAGTGTACCGGGATATACTTTCAGCCCAGATTCAGCCAAATGCTGCAAAGTTGATTGGACGGTGCTTCATAGTACAGATGGACAATGACCCCAAGCATACAGCCAAAGCTACCCAGGAGTTCATGAGTGCAAAAAAGTGGAACATTCTGCAATGGCCAAGTCAATCACCAGATCTTAACCCAATTGAGCATGCATTTCACTTGTTCAAATCCAGACTTAATACGGAAAGACCCACAAACAAGCAAGACCTGAAGGCTGCGGCTGTAAAGGCCTGGCAAAGCATTAAGAAGGAGGAAACCCAGTGTTTCGTGATGTCCATGGGTTCCAGACTTAAGGCAGTGATTGCCTCCAAAGGATTCGCAACAAAATATTGAAAATAAAAATATTTTGTTTGGGTTATGTTTATTTGTCCAATTACTTTTGACCTCCTAAAATGTGGAGTGTTTGTAAAGAAATGTGTACAATTCCTACATTTTCTATCAGATATTTTTGTTCAACCCTTCAAATTAAACGTTACAATCTGCACTTGAATTCTGTTGTAGAGGTTACATTTCAAATCCAATGTGGTGGCATGCAGAGCCCAACTTGCAAAAATTGTGTCACTGTCCAAATATTTCTGGACCTAACTGTATATTTTTCCCCTTTTTACTTTCAGTTTGGATTGAACACAAAGGCTACCCGTCTCCTGCTGAACATCATACAGAACCGCGGTAAGTTTGAGCCATTGTCTCAAGGTACTGTCTTCTCCAGGATGGGGTAGCAAGAGTCAATCTTTGGGGAATTAGAAATGGGAAACTCAGACTGATTTGATTATTTGTTATTTGTCCATAATCTTGTCGTGTGTTTTGTCTTGTCTTGTCCCAGTGTCTTCTTTGTCAATATTGTTGTATTTGTCTGTATACGTTAATTGTTAAGTGTTAATTGTGCAAAACTACTCTCTTCTAAACTGCTTATATAATCTTTTGTGCTTTCATACAACTTTATTAACTTTCCAACTCTCTTTACGGTACTACTTTGTTTTTAAGATCTTGCCAGAACTAATTAGAGAACTACTGCCCCCATTCTCTTCATGCTGCTGAGGTCTGAACAAGCTTCTCACCACTCCTCCCTCCCTTCTTTCCTCCCTCCCTCCCTCCTTTTTCTCCATACGTCACACCTCCTCCCTCCCTTTCTCCGTACAGTAAACATTCTGAAGGTTGAATATTATCTATTATGTGTTGCTTGTAACTTGCTATTCCATTAGGAAACTCGAGTAGCAGGTACAAGGTATTTTGAAGTAAGGATCAATGCCCATTCTGTCCCAGCAATAGAGAGCATTGGATTACCAATTGAACAGATAGTTACAGATGGCAACCTGATTTGTCCACGGGCAATTCAGGGACTTGCATTTCTTGTGACTGCATTTTCATATCACTAACTTTTTAAAGGTGTATGCATGTGGAAAGAATGTGTGTGAAAGAAAGTGATTGGTATGAAACTCTTTGACTGAGCTGAAACCAAATGTTCTGTTAATGTTGTGAAACTATGCAGAAAGATCAGAAAACTTGCAGACGGGCTTGCCCTGTCCTTGTTTTTCTGATAGCCTATGGTTTTGCGATAAACTGTAATATTTTGGTGAAGGCAGTATGCGGAGCAATTGTGTTGAATGATCTGCTGAAAGACAGACGCATGTTTTCACAAAGATCAGATGAGAATTGTGCCTTGTATGACAGCAGAAGGAAAGTACATTATTTCCAAAAAAGTATTAAATATTTGCTGTATTACTTACTGTATTTAAGTCAAAGTCCAGATCCACAGGTTTACAAACAGAACTCCTAATTGGAATATATGTGAGTATATAGAGAACAGACAAAATATATTGGTTTACATTGTACTAGAATCACTGCTTTTGTTTTTCCTTTGAAAAAATTGTTTATAATAGAGCGGAGTCAATGGAATTCAGGAATGTTTGTGTGAAAGTTTTAATCACAGCAGCAGGGAAAAGGGGGAGGGGGATTGGGCTGGCAGCTACTAATTGTTATAGTTATTGAGTAAGACTTCTGAAACTGGATGGAGTTTAAGAATATAATGTTGATTGTAATGTTTGCATTGTGATTGGACGAACACCGGCAAATGTCTTATAATATCATGCCCTGATGTCTTTGTTTGTGGAGAGATGCAAAGTGGGGAAGACTTGGTTATTGCATCTCTGCTCGATCAAAGCACGTTGTAGATTTGGATTAATGATAACTGTGTCTTCTGAAGGGTTGAGACTTGCTAAAATTGTTGACATTTATTATAGTCAGGTGTACACTGGGTTTGGACCTCTGGAGCATTATTGAAACACATAGAGTAATAGAGGAATATGATGTCTGGTGTCCTAGAAACATACCATTCAGGTGTTTTCTGGATAACAGAAGACCAGAGACACCAATCCCAGTCTGCAAGACTTTCTGTTCTGTGAAGCTGGAATAGATAACAAGCTTCACTGACAGAAAAGGGGGTGGGGGGGTTGAACTGACATGACAGCATTTCAGCTGGTATGACAAACACTGCTTTATGTTGGAATAGATCTTAGTGGCAACATTTTATGGGATTAATTCAAGCCTCTGAGACAGGAGTAAGTTTATGAAATCAGTGATAACTGTAACATTTGCATAATTGATAAGGGGTGTACACAGTTTGAAGTCTGCAAGACTTTTTGTTCTCCTCATAGAATTCCAGCTATAACATGGGTAATGTGTCAGGTAGAAGAATATAAAGTGGATTGTTTGATGTGCCACAGTGATGTTGTGTTTTTGTATAAAGTTGATTCAGAAAAAGTGTAAAGTATAGTTGCAAAAAGGTAATACATAATTACAGATACGCAGAGGAAGGGGTGGATTCAGGAATAGGGGTGTCTGCTACAGATAATTTTGATATACATGACAATTGTTTTTTTGGGATTGCATTGTATGTTTTTCCCATAGATCATTATTATTATACTAGCTGGGTGCCCGATGCAGATGCATCGGGATTCTAGAAGAGCGAGTCTCTGACTCGCAATGGCCGCTTCGCGGCCAATGCTTCGCGCTGCTAAGGCGACTCGCCATGCCCGCTGCGCGGGCATAGTGAGTCGCCTTAGAACTGCTCGCAATGGCCGCTGCGCTTCCAATGCTTCGGTCGTATCCACATGACCACGCTGACTCGCAGCGCGAGCGGTCTCAGAAGGGGCAAAAAACCCATTCGTGATTATATAATAGATAATTATTCATCATTGTATGTTTTATTTTTTATCTACTTGCTTAGTCAAGTGTTCTCTATAATTAGAATAATCAGAAAATTGAGTTTAAAAACAGTTGAGTCCTGCACACAGCGAACAAGTCTGTAAGAACATGTTCACACCGCCAACATATTGGAAACAAAAGCTAAATGCGACAAAAACAACAGTACACTGCAGTAAAAATATTAATATTAAATGCAAGTGCAGTATAAAAAATTAATGTAACAAATACAGGGTACTTAGTCCATCCGTTTTTTTGCGCAAAAAAAGTTACTTCAAGCCACGTCACTAACTTCAAAGTGTACCCATCTCTGACGCGGTCCTAACTGTTGTATTCAAAAACCTGACTAGTGTGAATGCTTACCAGTGAGCAGGAGCCAGCAGGACCAGTGTCTGACATGGACTGAAGGCGACGACGGCTATATGTGTGCAGGGCCCAAAAGAGGGGCGGGGAACTCCATCTCTTGCTAGGCAAGAGGCAACTTAATTAAAAACAGTTGAGTCCTGCACACAGCGAACAAGTCTGTAAGAACATGTTCACACCGCCAACATATTGGAAACAAAAGCTAAATGCGACAAAAACAACAGTACACTGCAGTAAAAATATTAATATTAAATGCAAGTGCAGTATAAAAAATTAATGTAACAAATGCAGGGTACTTAGTCCATCCGTTTTTTTGCGCAAAAAAAGTTACTTCAAGCCACGTCACTAACTTCAAAGTGTACCCATCTCTGACGCGGTCCTAACTGTTGTATTCAAAAGCCTGACTAGTGTGAATGCTTACCAGTGAGCAGGAGCCAGCAGGACCAGTGTCTGACATGGACTGAAGGCGACGACGGCTATATGTGTGCAGGGCCCAAAAGAGGGGCGGGGAACTCCATCTCTTGCTAAGCAAGAGGCAACTTAATTAAAAACAGTTGAGTCCTGCACACAGCGAACAAGTCTGTAAGAACATGTTCACACCGCCAACATATTGGAAACAAAAGCTAAATGCGACAAAAACAACAGTACACTGCAGTAAAAATATTAATATTAAATGCAAGTGCAGTATAAAAAATTAATGTAACAAATACAGGGTACTTAGTCCATCCGTTTTTTTGCGCAAAAAAAGTTACTTCAAGCCACGTCACTAACTTCAAAGTTAGCATCTATAATACTGGTTATTGCTGTACTGGTAAAGTTATTTGTGATGCTGGTCAAGAAAATTCTAAGAACTAACTGCAAATGTTTTTCAGGTAAATACAAAATGATAAAGATACTGAAGCACTGCGTACTCAAGTGCTCCTGACTTATGTCACTACCCCAGGACGCAAGTGTGTGCTGTGCAACAAAAAGACTTTGGTGGAACGTTCCAACTGCACTTATTGTAGAAATCCTCTGGATTCACCTCCACCACCAAAGATACAAGAAAATGAGAACTACAACATTGTGTGAAACATTCAATAATGGACTTATGATAACCCACAGTCTAAAATATATGATATGTTTTTTTCCACAGTTTTTTTCCTTAAATTCATAAACCCCTCAAATTACCCAATATACTAATCTTTAGGTTAGGGGGTGTTGAGGGATGGAATAGGCCGGCTAACAGGGTCTTCCTGAATGATCGCGCTCCATAATATGCGTAGGAGGTAGCCTTGCGTATTGTGTAGTAGGGCGGGCTCTGCGGACCTAGGGGTAGGCAGGGATAGGTCAGGAATAGAAACGATAAAAAGAGGGGACTGTTAAAGACGACATCATATGTACTATGTAGCTTCTGCCATATTGTATCTAAAGAAGCCATTTTTTATTAGTTTATCATGTCTATTCTGACTAACTAGCTCTGTAACAGTTTCTTCAGTGAAGAAGAGCACAACTCAGCACATTCTTGCCTTTGTCCTTATTTGTTAGATAAGACCACCAAGCCATATGTAAGCCCGAGTGTACCGTTCTTATCTTCTGTAACTTTCTTAAAGGTCACTAATTAATCATCTCAAAACTGTCTATAATGCATATTCATCATATTTGTCATTGTATGATGTAACCTATTTTTTCTAAGCTTTCTGTAATGTATATAAGATCTTAGAACAATAAACGTTCAACTATTCTCTTGAAGACCAAGTCTGTGTCATCAATTGAGTTATAGCCATTACCAGGTATACCTGTGTAGAGCTCTATATCAAATCAGTCTACTCTGGTTAGTTGTAATTAGACGACTTTAACAAGTCCCTTTTCATTCAGACGCCGACAGATAGTACAGGTTGACACTGTTGTACCCTCAGACTGCAGGGCAGCTTGAACTTGTTTGGATGTTAGTCGAGGTTCTTTATCCACCATCCGCACAATCTTGCGTTGAAATCTCTTGCCAATTTTTCTTTTCCGTCCACATCTAGGGAGGTTAGCCACAGTGCCATGGGCTTTAAACTTCTTGATGACACTGCGCACAGTAGACACAGGAACATTCAGGTCTTTGGAGATGGACTTGTAGCCTTGAGATTGCTCATGCTTCCTCACAATTTGGTTTCTCAAGTCCTCAGACAGTTCTTTGGTCTTTCTTTTCTCCATGCTCAATGTGGTACACACAAGGACACAGGACAGAGGTTGAGTCAACTTTAATCCATGTCAACTGGCTGCAAGTGTGATTTAGTTATTGCCAACACCTGTTAGGTGCCACAGGTAAGTTACAGGTGCTGTTAATTACACAAATTAGAGAAGCATCACATGATTTTTCTAACAGTGCCAATACTTTTGTCCACCCCCTTTTTTATGTTTGGTGGAATTAGATCCAATTTGGCTTTAGGACAATTCTTTTTGTGTTTTTTTCATTGAAGACAAATTAAATGAAGATAATAATACCAAAGAATTTGTGATTGCAATCATTTTCAGGAAGAAACTGAGTATTATCTGACAGAATTACAGGGGTGTCAATACTTTTGGCCACAACTGTAAGTATCTCCCCTTCCCTCTTACCCCTTCACCTCACTCCATCTGCAAACCTGCTTCTTAAGCTCAGATGTCTCCTAGTAAAGTATAATACAAGCCGGTCACTTTCCTTCACCCACCTGCTTTCCCTTTCTTTGCTTCTTCTCACTGCTGGTGACATATCCCCCAATCCTGCCCCCCCCCATCTCATATGTCCCACTAATCCTCACCCCTATCTTTCTCAAACTAAGATAAACTACCGCAATCCCTCACATGTAAAACCAGTGCCGCCACCTCACTGCTTCCTCTCTTGGAGCATTTTGGAATGCCCACTCCGTCTGCAACAAGTGTCGCACCCACAGGGATCGGGGTACTCAGGACCGGGCTGAACTGTCTGTGGGGATGCAAAGGTACAGAATCCTGGACAAAGTGCCTCAGTGTCCGCGCTGCTGCTCCGAGACCAAAGACACACAGACACAGGAATGTCTGGATCAGCGATAGCCTTTATTTTCCGACGCGTTTCGGAGCCTCCTCCCGAGCTCCTTCCTCAGAGGAAATAAAGGCTATCGCTGATCCAGACATTCCTGTGTCTGTGTGTCTTTAGTCTCGGAGCAGCAGCGCGGACACTGAGGCACTTTGTCCAGGATTCTGTATTACAACCACGGTCACCGTTGGGAGTGCGGTCCCTGCAGCAGCTGCCTGTACGCTATTCTACCAGTTGTGGGTTTCACAACTGACAAAGGTGAGCAATTCCACATCGATAAGCGAAAGTGTATCATTGAGATAAGACCCTATTTGCGCATTCTTTCTTTCTCAGGGATGCAAAGGTGTCAGGCCCGATCTCGTTGTCCCAGATGCGGCAATTAAAGGGGTTATTTACAGGGAGATGTCGTGACGCCACCCGTGGTATGTGATCAAGGTGACCACCGCTGCCATATTCCTGCTGGGGAAGATGGTGAGGGCAGCCTGGATGTTGAGCCCTCCACAGGTAGGGCTGGTTGTCCACAGGGCAGATGAGATAGGGAATGGCGCGCTCTGGGGCTGCACTGGTTTCTCTCTAACAGCCTCTCCAGCCAGCACGCAGGGACAGGGAATATGCTGCTCCGCACGTTGGAGTTCTGCTGCACCTTAGAATAAGAATAATAGTCTCAGGCACTTTTGAGCTCACCGGGTGCTTTACTTTTTATTGCTCTCAGGAAGCAGGTTACAGCACAGTTCACAGTCTCAGTTTTTACACTTTACCGGGGACCCGGGTTCTACTGCAGCTCAGATGGGGCCTCTCCGTCGCTCCCCTAAAAATATCTTGTAAACTCAATTTGTGCGGATTGTGAGAGGTGGATGAAACCTACTTTTACTTGGACAGGCAGGTGTCAGCTTATTATAATGACCATTCTACCTAAGATTTTGTATTATTTACAGACGCTACCCATTAAAATACCGTTGTCTTTTTTTATGACGATTTCCCAAATCCAGACAAGTTTTATTTGGAATAATACAAAAGCCCGATTGGCAAAATCGGTTCTATATAGATTAAAGAGAGAGGGGGGAGTGGGTCTGCTGGATATTAAATTATACCATCTGGCGAGTCACCTTGCTTGTGTCATGGATTGGTGCAGACATAAAGACAACAAAATTTGGGTACAGATCGAACAGAGCTTTACTCCACTCCAACTCCATACACTGCCGTGGGTGACGATGGAGACAAGAGAGACTATATATGACCATCCAACTATTAGTGCTATGCTTTCTGAATGTAACCACAAACTGATCCGCTCTACAATGATCCCTACTGACTCAACCTTATTCCCGATTCTCAGCCATCCGAACTTTAAACCAAGTGTTGCAGACCCAGTTTTTGACCAGTGGATTTCGGCGGGTATGGATAGAGTGGAGAGCTGGAGAGACAGGGAGACGTGGCCATCTTTTGAACAACTGAGTGCCATCTTGACTCCGAGTCCTCTTACTGCCTACAACTTACTCATCATTTTCGGAGTTTGCCTTGCAAGGTAACATATTGTAGATCTAAAGCGATCTTCGAGACCTTATGTCAAGGCTCTGGTTATTGCAGACATGCACTGTCCAGAAATTACACATTGTTGGTCTCTCCCCCAGATTTACCAACACCTCAATTTATGTTGCAATGGGAGGCTGACTTAGGTATGTATCTAACCCCAGAGCAAAGAACGACAATATATACATTAGCTCATACTACCTCGATTAGCTCACGATTCCAAGAAGCTAATTACAAACTGCTTACATTACAAGATGGTAAAGAGTTCCTTCACGACTACACAAAATGTTCCCCTCTATTGACCCGATGTGTTGGAGATGTGGCGAAGCTGAGGGTACCTTGATTCATATCTTTTGGGACTGAAAAATTCTTGAACCTTTCTGGTCCAAAGTGAGAGAAGTCATCAGAATGGTCACAGATTACAGAGGAGACTTGGGCCCTGATCTCTTTGTGCTCCATCATTGTGAGATTCCCATGCACAGATATAAACACTCCTTGATGAGATTTTTAATCATGGCAGCTAGAGCATGCATCCCGATATTATGGAAGAAGACGGCAAGTGCTTCGATCTCTATGTGGATCGAAAAGGTAAACGACCTTATGTTTTTAGAAGACTTAACATCCTCAATTCATGACACGTATCTGAGGTTTAGAGATACATGGTATAACTGGTTGGTATTTCAACAAACGGATGTATATAGAGAGGTCCGAGGGCCAAGTGACGCCTAGAAATATAAATATGTACGGACGATTGAGTGCCCTAGCTGGGACGCTTCTTTTCTCTTCTCTTTTCCTCCCCCCCATATCCTTTCTTTTCTCGTCTCTGCCCTCTTTCTTGTTCCTTTTGTTTTTAATGTTTGATTTTTCTAAATTACACTTGTTTACTTCCACTCAGTTGTTTCGATCCAGATAGATAGAATGTATGGAATAGTTTTCCCATTCGGTCTCGTGACAAATTTGTTGGAAATTAGAAACTACAAATACCTGTTACTAATGTGCATAAGTTTCCTTGGATGTATGTTATATGATATGTTAGATTGGGAGTTTCACTGTTGTACTTTTACAAATGATTATCGGATGTAATATTTCTTGTTCTGATTTAAAATATTTCAAAAATAAAGAATTAAAAAAAAAAAAAACCCTTTCAGGCCTTTCTCCTCTGTCCTGTCCTCACCTGCGGGTTCGATCTGGCTGTCACTGGTTTTTATAGTGAGTCGTCCCTCTCTCTGGGTCACTAGCCCTAGTACGATGGCTTTGTCCTACTCCGCAGTGGTATTTGGGCGATGGGTCATAGACTCCCCGCACCCTGCCGGGTTGTCCTGTGGTTAGGGTTGTGAAGGTTCCCCCATCACATCTACAGAGCCGTCTCTGATTGTTCTGGCCTAGCCTTCCAGTGAACCAGGTTAACTCGAGCTCACCAGGCTCCTTCAGTCTCTCACAGTTAAGGTCGGCTTCTGCCTTCGGGTGTATCAGCTTGGGGATCAGTCCCTTCTCCTTCCTAGGCAAGCTCCCTCCAGGGCAATCTACCTCCAGGGTATCTGGGAGTCTCACAGCCTCTCTGGTTCCCAGGCAGGCTACCTCCAGGGCCCCTCGATCGGTCCTCTCACCTAACTTAATCACCACACTCCTCTCCGTCTGCTGACTTCTAACTACTGTCCTGTGTCCTTTTTCCACCCATACTTCTCTAAACTCCCGCCACCCCTTGCCATACATAGGCATAATACTCTCTACCGCACCCAAAATCTGCAGCCTCGGAGTAACTCTCGACTCTGCCGTGTCCTTCAAACCACACATCCAAACTCTTGCCACCTCCTGTCGACTCCAGCTCAAAAATATTTCCAGCATTCGTCCCTTCCTCAGTCCTCAATCTACTCATGATCTCCCGCCTTGATTACTGCAACCTCCTCTTCTGTGGCCTCCCTGCTAACCCTCTTGCACCTCTCCAGTCTGTCCTCAACTTTACTGCCCGACTAATCCACCTCTCTCCTCACTACTCCCCTTTTTCTCCCCTCTGTAAATCTCTTCACTGGCTCTCAATTCCACAATGAATCCAGTTCAAGCTACTAACATTGACCTACAAAGCCGTCTATAACCTGTACCCTCCCTATATCTCCGAACTAATCTCCCATTATCTTCCCTCCCGTAATCTTCGATCTTCCCAAGACCTCCTTCTCTCTCCTCCACACTTATTCATTCCTCACACAACCGCCTCCAAGATATCTCCCGAATATCCCCCATCCTCTGGAATTCTGTGCCCCAACATGTCCGATTATCCACCACATTTGGATTCTTCAGATGGAACCTGAAAACCCATCTCTTCAACTCTTCAGGAAAGCTTACAGCCTGCAATGACCAGGGTGCCGCCTCACCGCCACCACCAGAGCTGCCGCCTCACCACCACCAGAGCTGCCACCTCAACATCACCATCAGAGCTGCCGCCTCACCACCACGAGAGCTGCCGCCTAACCACCACCACCAGAGCTGCCGCCTCACCACCACCAGAGCTGCCACCTCAACATCACCATCAGAGCTGCCGCACCCCAACCTTTTGTCTCCTCCCCATTATCCTGTAGAATGCAAGTCCACAAGGGGAGGGTCCTCTCCCCTCTGTACCAGTCTGGCACTATTAGTTTGTTTACTGTAAACTATATGTATAATTTTGTATGTAACTCCTCTCATGGAATTAATGGTGCTATATAAATAAATAATAATAATAATAATATATAATAAAAATCCTCAAACAGCAATTTATTGAAAGGGTTACTACAGAAACATTACAGTCAATTAAAGATGTTGTCAATTCAGCATCCAGATAGTTCTTTCCAAGAGTTCAAAGAAATATCTGTCTGAGTACTACGGAGAGAATTCTGTCCAATAGGCAAGAAACCACAACTAGCCACTTCCTATAGACACTGATGTTAAAAATGCTTCAATTGTGCAAGTGAAGAAAAGCTGGAAAGGAAAAGGCGCAATGTAGGGTGTTACCAGTACAACAATTGGAAGTGTTCAAAAGGTACACACTCACCTGGCAGGGTTGTGCAAGCCACAACCACTACAAAAGCATATTAGAAGGTTGCTGCAGTCTTCCCAATAAAATTGTGCCAATAAAATAGAAATAAAAGGAAGGGAATATTGACCGCGCTACCATATATGACAATCAAAAAATTCTTGGTGGATTGTGATTTTTATTTTCTACGTGTTTCTGGGCTCTCTGGCCCCTTCATCAGGAGTAAAAATACATGTACATCTGTGATTTTTTTCCTGATGAAGGGGCCAGAGAGCCCAAAAACACGTAGAAAGTAAAAACCACAAGGCACCAAGAATTTTTCGATTGTCATATATGGTAGCGTGGTCAATATTCCCTTTCTTTTATTTTATTTCTCTTCAATTGTGCAAGTGGCACAGGCACCAGCTTCTACCACTGATGCCATAGAGGAACCGTGGAAACAAAAGGCGGCAGACTTAGTGAGCGGTCTAGCCAAAGTCTGCCGAAAAATAGAAAGTTTAGAGCTTCAGCCACAAGGATCCACTTCTGTAACTCTACTAAGGGTATGTGCACAGGACATTTTTGCTGCTTACCAGAATGCAGCACAACCTGTAGCAATTTCAAGGATCTCTAGAGTTCTTGACAGGAGATTTGATGCTTTCTGGACCTGCATTTTTTGTGTGTTTTTGCGCATTTTTACGGCGTTTTTTCAACGTTTCTGCCATTGTCTGTGGCAAAAAAGCACGGAGGCCATGCTGGGCTGTATATATTACCTGGACACTGTTTTGGGCTGTATATATTACTTGGAGGCTATGTTGGGCTGTATATATTACCTGGAGGAGGCTGTCTTGGGCTATATATGTTATTTGGAGGCTGTGGTGGTCTGTATATATTACCTGAAGTCTGTGCTGGGCTGTATATATTACCTGACGGCTGTGCTGGACTGTATATATTACCTGGAGGCTGTGGTGGACTGTATATATTACATGGAGGCTGTGGTGGACTGTATATATTAACTGGAGGCTATGCTGAGTTGTGTGTTATTTGGAATCTGTGCTGGGCTGTATATATTATTTGGAGGCTGCAACTGGCAAATAATAAATACAGCCCAGCAGCAGCCTCCACATATAATATACAGCGCTGCATGGCCTCAATATTATATATACAGTACATTTAGTGTGGGAAAATCCGCAGCAAGAATTGATATGTGCAGTGTGAGGCACAGCCGGCATGCTCCCATGGCCGGGTGCACCACTTGGGTTGTCGGCTTAGGAACCTGTTCACATTAGCCATTTTCCTGTGTGTGAGTGATGTGGTCCTGTCCGGTACAAAGTGTGTTAATAGCTGAAGGAATCATGAGACCAATGAGCAGCTGAGAGAGCAATGTGTGTACTGATTGCATAGCAGCTCAGGTGGGTGTGTCAGTGTGGGTGTGGCAGCTACGATAAGAGCTAGCCCAGATGTTGGTACAACAGAACAGAGAGAGATCAGAGAAGGGAGCTCAGTGCAGACCAGATGACTGAGATGGAAGGGTGCTTGTTCAGGCTTGGGGCGAAACACGTCCTGGAGGAGCCCGGCCCTTCTCCATAAGGGAGGCTTCTGACCCTCGAATGCTTGTGTACGAACCGGTGGCCGGGAATGGGGCATTATGGCTCCTAAAGTAGGGAAGCTGTGGCTGAACCAGGTGGACGCTGGCCTGGACGTGGGGCGAAACATGTCCAGGAAGGAGCCCTTGGGGAGGCATGGTGTACCCGTGACTCAGGTTGCTAGACCCGGATCCGTGCCCGGTAAGACAACAGTTCTCGTATGCTAGAGTGAACTGTGTACCATGTGTGAATCATGCCAGGCGGGCTTAGCCGCCGCTGGGTCCGACTAGACAGTCTGTGGAGGACCCTTGGAAGTATATGATGGCTTATGTAGAAGTGCATACTGAACCAGGTGGACGCTGGTCTGGACGTGGGGCGAAACACGTCCAGGAAGGAGCCCTTGGGGATGCATGGTGTACCCGTGACTCAGGTTGCTCAATCCCTGTTACAGTCCCAGAGGAGCCGAAGTCCATGGATGTATTATGATGGGCTGTGAGCGTGTGGGAGGATATATGTGATCCATGGATGTGTTATGATGGATCACATACGGTGTGTACGGTCCCGTTCAGGCTGGAGCCTGTACTAGGGGTTAGTATTAAAGTGTTGTGCTGGGTAAATAAAGCCAGGCAGCTGGTACCGCCATTGGGACCCACAGGGCCCGTGGATAAGTGTGGATAACTATTTATCATGTAAATGTTATGTGTATCTGACTCACCGTAGCCGGGTTGCGCACGTCTCGGGCTGTCGCTGCTCCCTGTCACGTTACCGCGCCCAAGGCTGTGTGGGCCCGGTGGTCCAGATCAATAAAGTTGGCTGAACAGATAAGGGTTTAATTCTTGTCGTGACACCACCTGCGGGAGTTCCGGTGATTTCACCGGAGCTGCTTGGGCCTCCGGGGGATGTGATGCAGCAAAATGGGACGCTCCCCACAGGACGAGCGGGAGTCCCTTGAGCCAGGAGCTGCACAGGATGTTTTTTTTTTTTTTTTTCCAGAAAATGTTTATTTGAATGTTTTCAAAACAAAGAAAACCTAGATATCACTCTATACCAATAACATCCAAAATTAACAGAAAACTAGAGTGACAAGTCCCCTTGTCGGGGGAAAGTTACAAGTACATAAATAAGAAAAAGTGGAACAAGTAATGTTAAGTCGATAGGTGTATAAATCTCTCAGCGGAAGATATTCAATGTCGTCCCCTATTAATCTATAGGAGAGAGAATCACGATGTAGTATTCCATTCCAGAGAAAGGTCCAGAATAGAGTGAAGGTGTAAGAGAAAAAAAAAAAAAAAAAAGAAGATAGAAGAAGAAGATTTACAGAAGAGAAGTAGAAAAGAGGGAGATAGATTCCAGTCAGAGTAGAGGGGAAGCGGGGATGAAGGGGAAAGGACAGAGACCCTTCCCAATGTCCAGTCTAGCTGTGGGAGTTTTGTAGGTGACGGGTCAACACGGGCCCATCACGAAAGTACCACCAGGGGGTCCACAGTTTTTGATGTTTATCCCATGTCTCGTTATCTTGGGCCATCAGGGATTCGATCCTGCATATTCTGTCCATCTCTCCCACCCACTCCCCCAGGGAGGGTGCGGTCGCTGATCTCCAATGCCTCGGAATTAAGACTCTAGCTGCCATGAGGCAGAAGTGGAGGAGACCCCGCTTGACCAGGGAGAGGGGACCCGGCACCAATGACAGTAGCGCGATCTTGGGCGAGGGAGCCAGGCGGGTGCCAGAAATGGATTCATAGGCAGAAAATACCTCGACCCAAAAGGCCTGTAATGGCCTACAGTCCCACCATATGTGTAGCATGGTGCCGACTTCTTCGCCGCATCTCCAGCACAGGTTAGAGATTGAGGGAAACATCCTGTGAAGGAGCGCCGGGCACCTATACCACCTGGTCAAGATCTTATAGTTCGTTTCCTGAAAGCTGCAGGAGATTGACATCTTGTGAGTTAACGTGAAGATTTTAGTCCGGTCAGAATCTGAGAGATCTATCTGGAGTTCTCTCTGCCAGGCGTCAAGGAAGCGAGGCACAGCCGGGGGGTCGGCCTCTAAAATCACGTCATTCATAAGGGATATTACATGAGTTGGAGATTCTGGAAGGAGCAGTATAGCCTCCAGTCTCGAGGGCGGTCTAGTGCTCAAAGGCTGTAGGTAGGATTTCAATTGGGAAGCCTCCAACCAGGACACCGGCCCCTCCCCCCGTCCCCCCGAGGCGTCTCCCCGCGAGAGCCGTCCCATCGCCTGAGCCAGGCAAGGCTCCTCGGCCGCCCTCCATCCCAGAAAAGTTCGTCTCCCAACCGCTGGGGGAAATTCTGGATTGTCAAAGAGAGGGCCCAGTGTGGACGGGAGGTTAATCAGGGGATTCCTCCCCTTCCAGGCATCCCAGAAGCCCAGGGCGACTTGCGTAAGGGAGGGAAATTGCGTAATCGGAGGTCTATGGCGGGGCCGTATCCACGGTAACCACCGTAGGGGGGAGGGCGAAAGTAAATCTTCCACATACACCCACTGTTTGTGCTGCGAGTTAAACCTCCAATCGACAATTCTGGACAATAGTACAGAGTGGTAATAGCGCTGGAAGTCCGGGAGCCCCGCCCCTCCTCTCAGTTTCGGGTTTGTCAGGGTCGAGAAGCGAACCCTTGGCCTTCTGGATCCCCAAACAAATCTACGCAGGGCGTCGTTTAGACGTCGGAAAAACTGAGCTGGGATGTCGATAGGAACAGTTTGGAATAAATAAAGGAATTTGGGCAGAATGTCCATCTTAATGGCGTTTATGCGGCCAAGCCACGATAGCTGAGTTTTATCAAATCTTTTTAATTCTGTTAGTGTTTTGTGCAGGAGTGGAGTATAATTATGAGAGAAAAGATCCTCGAGATTTCCAGTGAGAATGACGCCCAAGTATCTCAGCCCCTTATCCACCCACCGGAATGAGAAGGAAGCTTTAAGTTGCTGAACCAGGGAGTCAGGTAGAGTGAGGTTCAGGATCTCGGTCTTCGTGTAATTCACTTTGAAGTTCGAGACTTCACCAAATTTCAGGAATTCGCGAATGAGCACCGGAAAAGCAACCGTCGGGTTCGAGACGTAGACCAGAAGGTCATCTGCGTATAGGGCTAATTTGAATTGGGAGTTCTTTATCTGAACGCCCTCAATGTCCACAGACCCCCGAAGCGCATTTGCCAGATGCTCCATCGCGATGGCATATAGCATGGGCGACAATGGGCACCCCTGCCGCGTGCCATTAGAGATCCTGAAGGAGGACGAGAGAAGCCCGTTAACCCTCACCCTAGCCGTCGGAGTATGGTACAGCGAGCGAATCCTCCCCAGGGCGACCTCCCCCAGCCCCAACTGCCGCAGAGAGGCAAAGAGAAAATCCCATCCTAGGCGGTCGAATGCCTTTTCAGCATCGACAGAGAAAAGACACGCAGGTATATTGCGATTGCGGATATATGCAGAAATGAGTAGAGTCTTTATGGTATTGTCTCTTGCCTCCCGCCGCAATATGAAGCCTGTCTGGTCGTTGTGAATGGAGGTCGGAAGTAAAGGTCCCAATCTTGTGGCCAGGATCTTGGCGAAGATCTTCACATCAAGATTTAGCAAAGAGATGGGGCGATAATTGGCACAGGAAAGTGGGTCCTTGCCCGGTTTTGGGATAACAGAGATCGTAGCAGCAAGGGTCTGAGGGGCAAAAGGGCAGGTATCAGAAATAGTGTTGAAGAGGGAGGTCATCAGCGGGGTCAGCTCACGTGTGAACAATTTATAGAAGTTGGCCGAGAAGCCATCGGGACCCGGACTCTTCCCGATAGGGAGAGCAGCGATTGTATCCGTCACCTCCTGTTCAGAGAATGCAGCTTCCATCGCTTCTGACTCTCCCTCTTCAATTGGCGGTAGTGGGGTATTGGCAACATATTCCTCCACCCTCTGTCGAAAATTGGTAAGGGACATATCCGCTAAGGGGCCTCTGAGGTTATACAAGGATTCATAGTAATCTTTGAAGGAGTCCACTATCTCCCGAGGGCCGTGAAGGAGCCCGCCCGTCACCGACCTGACAGATGAAATGAAGGTAGACGGGAGGCGGGGGTGTAAAAATCTGGCCAGTGCCCTCCCCGGTTTATTCGAGAATTCGTAAAGATACTTGCGGAAGCGGTCCTGTTGGCGACTGGACGCCGAATCCAGCAGGGCACGGAGATCTGCCCGTGCCTTAAGCAAATCAGCCAAAAGCTGGGGATTTTGTGATTGTTTATGTTGGGACTCCAAGGCTTGGACAGAGGACAAGAGATCTGTAACCGCTCGAATCCGTTCACGTTTCAGTCTAGCCCCCTGCTGGATCAGGACCCCCCGAATGACTCCCTTTAATGCTTCCCACTTGAGAGGAGGGGCAGTAGAGTCAGATCTGTGGACGTCCAGGAACTCCGTGATCGCAGTCCGCACCGCCGACTGACAGGTCGCCTGTTTCAGGAGGCCTGGATTCAGAGACCACGTCCATTCTGTCGGTGCCAGACCCGAGAGACCAAGGGACAGAGAAATAGGCGCATGATCCGACCACACCATAGTACCGATACTGGGATCGGGATCCGTCAAAAGAAGTTTATGACTTACCAAGAACAGATCTATTCTACTGTACATGTCATGCACAGCTGAATAGTATGTGTAGTCTCTGACTCCCGGGTGTAGCAACCGCCAGACATCGATCAATCTCATCTCCTGCAGCCTAGCCCTCAGGCCCTCCAGGTGGGAAACCGGTACTGAGGACCTGCGGGTGGAGGAATCCAAATCGCGGTCTAGTACAAAATTGAGATCCCCCCCTATCACTAAGGAGCCCTCTGCAAAGTCCGTCAAGTTGCGAAGGTAGGCAGTCAGTCTGCGGGCCGGGTCCTGGTTGGGTAGGTAGAAGTTAGCAATCGTCACAATGTCACTCATGATCTGCAGCTTCAGGAATACGAACCTGCCTCCCGGGTCTATCTTTGAGTCAAGCACCTGTGCCATCAGAGATCTATGCAGAGCCACACTCACCCCTTTGGACTTAGCCTCGGGGTTAGGGCTATGAAACCATTTGGTGAAGTATTTGTGCTTCATGGACGGGACTTTATCAGATCTAAAATGTGTCTCCTGCAGGAGGAGTATATGCACTCGTTGTTTATGCATGTGCGTGAGGACCTGTGAACGCTTTTCCGGTTTATTAAAACCCCTGACGTTAAGCGAGCAAATGTTGAGTCTGGACATGGTATCGGGTGGGGGGGAGGAGGTGGGGGAAGAAAAGGTAAGGATGTAGCAGAAAAAGCAGGGGAGAGGAGAGACGAGATTGGCGTAAAAGAAAGGGCAAGAGTGTACTGAAGGAAGAAAAGAAATAAGTGGGAAAAAGAGGAGAAGAAAGAGAGTAGTGGAAAAGGAAAGAGAGAAGACGGTGATTCTAAATCCCGCCTTGCGGTCAAGAGGTCAGTTGGCCTAGTGACCAAGTAGTCAAACAGAGATAACTCTGTAGTTCGTATCTAGGATACTCCCTAAAATGTGGGGTGACTGAAACAGTGCGCGGGTAGGCATGCCCGACCTCCAGTCACAGCCGTGTGCAAGTAATAAGAGAAACCCATTAACAAGTATCTGTAGTACATAGCAAAATAACAAGTAGCCAAATAATAACATGGAGAAAAACAGTGGCAGAGTATCATGTAGAGCAGACCCACGGATACGCGGGGGAGAAAGCGGCACGTCGTCGTCACCACAAAACGTGACCCCGCATCTCCCCGAAGGCCCCGATAATCACCAATAGAGGAGACACAATAGTGTGGCAAAGGGGCACCCAAAATATGGCCCCCATGTGTCGGGGGGATCACAGCTGCCAATACGTTTGCTGGCGGGTTAGGCGGAGTCCCAGGAACAGTCCGAGTCCCCACTTGACCCCCAAACGGGGGGTCCAAGAAGTCCCAACGGCCGCCAGCCCCTCAGGCATGGTGGGCGCCCCATGATGGATAGTGCAATCCGCGCCCACTCAGGGGGACGGGCAGAAGTCTCTCTTGTAGTAGTGTCTGCCTCTGTACTCTGAGTAAGTAATTGGTACGAGATGGGGAAAAAGGAAGGGAGGGTAATATGGGGAGGGAATGAGAGGAAGCAAGGCAAAGAAAGGGAAGATGAGGGATATGGGGAGGTAAAATGAGGGAAGGGGTGGGGGGAGGAAGGAGGGGAGCGGATGGATGGGCAGAGGGGGAGTGAATGGGAGGGTTAGGAGAGGGGGAAGACGAGGGCGAGGAAAGGGAAGGGGTGAAGCAAGGGAGGGGGGAGGAGAGAGCGAGGGGGGAAAGGGAGGGAGCACGGGAGGGAGAGGGACTGCCTGGTGAACCTGGCGGTCAAAGGTGACTCAGCAGGACCAAGTATCACGGGCGAAAGCCAAGGGGCAGTATTTAACTTCAGTATATAAGAGTTGCATGACTAAGGCAGAGGGTCCAAGGGTTCAATTCCAACCCAAAAAAGTCAGGTATCCCCTGTAGTAGCAGCAGAGCGGCGTTTAGGGGCACGTCTCCTCCTCTGCTCCGCAGCCCGAGGAAACCGCCGAGTTGCTCCAGGGCCTCTGGCAAAGAGAGTAGATATCTGGGGCCAGTCTGTGATTGTCACTATGGGAAGGTCCAGGGCCCCGCAGAATTCCGGGACATCAGATGGCGACCGCAGGATAAACATCTCCGAGTCCCTGCGGACCTGGAGCTGAAAGGGGTAGCCCCAAGAATATGGCATATTACGCTCCCTGAGAATCTCCAGTAAGGGACGCAGAGCTCGCCGCTTGGCCAGGGTTATTGGGGAAAGATCGGCTAGGAGCTGGATAGGAGTCCCATTAAAGTCAATAGCCTCGGAATCCCTTGCCTTCCGCATCACATCATCTTTAAGTTGAAAAAAATGGATTCTGCATATGACGTCCCTGGATCGGGCTGGATCGTCGCTTTTTGGGCCCAGAGACCTATGTGCCCTATCCAGTTCAATGTGCTCATCTTGGGGTCTGTTCAGAAGGGAATTAAATATGCGCAGGAGGACCGGGGTGATGTCGCGCGGGGCCACAGACTCTGGGAGGCCCCTGATCCGGATGTTATTCCTCCGGTTCCTGTTTTCCGAGTCTTCTATCATATCGAGCACAAGTTGGAAATTCAGGGTATGCTGGTCTATAGTTTGCTGCTGCGTTTTTACTTGAGAGGAGAGCTCGGCTATGTCTTTTTCAACAGACTGCACAGTGGTTTTAAGTTTGGAGGTGTCCTCCCTGAGCGATCCGACTTCAGACCTGCACACTGCCTCCAAACGCTGGATGTATCTCTCCATGTCATCTTTAGTGGGAATGGAGTCCAGCCTGGCCCTGATGTCATGGAGTTCATCAGACTGAGAGGCACATGCAGCTCCCTGAGATGGGCAGTGGGGGGGCTCCAGAGCAGGGCTTGTGTGCACTGGTGATTCACTAGGGTCAGTCAGGGGGCTGTATCCCTCATAGGCTGATAAGACAGGGGGACCCCTCTGTGGCTCCAGTCCCCCAGCAGATTCCTGTGCCCCAGGAGAACACTGTCCCTTATGAGTGTCCATCTCCTCTGCAGCCCTCTGCAGTTCAGGCTGCTTCTCCATGATCCCAGGGGAGGGGGAGGATGATGGATGGCTGGCCCTGTCTGCTGTAATGGCAGAGTTCGCGCCTTTTTGTTTACTCTGCTGAGTCTGCTTCCCTGCCCCAGCCTTTACCTCCACAAGCGGTGACCTGGATCCGGAGGTGCCCCCAGTGTGATGGCACGATGCTGCTCCCTGCTGGGTCCCTGTCCGGGCTGTCGGGGCCCCGGAACGCCGGCCCCCTCCTGCGTCCCCGGCTGCTGCCATTGTCGGGCGTGTGGAGCGTCTGCTGGAGCCCTGTGGGGCAGTGAGGTACTTTGTTATGCCTGTCTTCTCAGGCATCTGGACGGCTAGGAATGTGCACAGGCTGGAGCAGGGTCAGTGGCTGCAGTCTGGGGTCTCTGCAGATGTTAATGATGGCTAGAGATGGCTGTGAAGGAGATCAGGCACAGGAGCTCCTCTCACAAGCTGCCGTCCAGCGCCATGTCCAGGCCACTCCCCCTGCACAGGATGTTTTGAGGCAGCTCAGTTACCTTTAGTAAGCGGAGTTAAAATTTCTTAAGAAACACGGACACCAATAGTCTCTATAACGGGTCTTTTACTGAAACCAGCAGATGGTACATGGCATACAGGTAATGGGTAACGAACTGGGTGGACTTAGCAATGACCAGTGTTTCTCAGAGCTCCGTGGTGTTCCTCCGTTCTAACTTAGCCTAGGTGAGTTGCCGATGTCGCCTTTGTGTGCCAAGGTCGGGTACAAGGGACTACTTAAATTTCCCTGCCGGTGTGTACGTTCCGGTGTGAGGGGTAGCCTGGGTCCTTTTGGTGGGTACTCCCGCTGGCAAGACGGCTCTGTTTGCGGCGGCGGTGGGGTACTCCTGTAGAGCGGTCCCTCCACTCCTGGTTTGCGTAGCAGTAATAAACGACTTGCTAGCTTCGGAACCAGTGATCCGGTTGTAGATGGCGCGCGGGTGTCACGTCCTACTGACGGACCCTATGTGTGGACCCACTGGACCGTGTAAAGCGGATGCTGAAACCGGGTGATAGAGAGGCAGACAAGTACCGTAGAGTCAACAGGTTTATTAACCAAAGCGGAACAGAACAAAACCCACGCCCCTGGAGAGGGCCACACGGTCGCAGCACAGGAAACCCAGCGAGGGAGACCCCGGAGCGCTTGACCCCTATACAGGGATACCGCCGGGATCAGCCTCGAAGGGACCAGTGAAGTGAACACGAGTGTTCAACCGACCCCAGGCGACGTGGTAACAAAACAGCAACCGGGAAAACAACAAGAAGCGGAAACCGAGAACACAGAGGACCCGGAACACGGGGAACCAGGAACACAGGGGAATCCAGAAACACAGGGAATCCCAGGACCACGGGGGATCCGGAGCAGGGCGGGAGGCGGCGATCAGCTTGGAGAGATCCAGGAGACCATCCAGGAACACGGTGATCAGCCAGGAGCCGGCAGGAACGAGATCTGGAGGAAGTTACACAGAAAGATCAGGTAACAGACCAATTAAGGAGCGACCTGACAGACCAGTAGTGGCAGCTTCACTAAGGAGAAGGTTGCCCTGGCCCCGACTGATTGAAAACAGGAGGTTTAAATCAGAACAGGGCAGTCCTGATTGGCAGGACACAGAGACCTGGTGATTGGTTGAGGGGAGGAGCAAGCTCCCTGCAGTCTTCCCAGCAGAAACTGAATTGGAGATAATTTCATGTGCTGAAGCAGTGGTACCGGAAGTGAGAGGAGCAGTGTTGCTCCAGCAGAGGGAGTAAGGGCAGCAGGCCGTGGGCACGGGCGGCAGACCCCGAGGGGTAACAGCGGGTGTATTTTGACCCGTAAGTATTCGCCCAGAGTCCGGTTGTTGAGGCACCGAGTAATGGCGCCAACCGGTAGGTGGTCTATGGGCAGCACGGGACTGTGCAGAGCCTCCATTCCTCCTCTCCTACATTCCTCCCGACCACGTTCTTCTTCTTCCTCCTTCTCCTACATTCTCCTCTCTAACACTCTACTCCTACACTCCGCCCATCAGGACCTTATTGGCCCTCTATTCTGATGTGCATGTAGGGTATGGAGCTCTGAGTTTTAACCATGTCATTGCTTAGTCAGAGAATAATACATCTGCTGTCTGGGATGCAATACACTCCTGTGACGCACTCGTTGCGGGGCACCACATATCATCAGGGCGTATGTAAAATTACCCTGGGTGATGGATCAACAGGGCTTATGTAAAAGTACCCTGGGTGATCAAAGGAAAGGTGGTGTATCATGGATGACTTATGATGGCTGATGATGAAAGGGCCATGCATGAGGCATCCACAAGGTAATAGGCGGTCGAATCTGCCATTGGGACTGACGGTTAGGTCAATAAGGTCCCGGTGGTAGTTATGGTAAATGTAGGTGTTCTATGTTATATGTAATGTATTATGTTGTGATGTGGTGTTCTAGGGTAATGTATGTATTATGTGATGTGCTTATGATCAATGTTTAATGTGCTACCCGGGTTATGAGATGTATGTGAGAAATAAACGGGTAGCCATTTGAAAAATTATAAGCACGTATTGGTGTCATTAAGCAGCAAGCGAGTCCCCGTGTCGCTACCTCACAGCAGATTTTCCCGCACTAAAATACGCAGCATATCGGCTGTATATTTTAGTGGCACCATGTGGACAGGAATTAGCAAACCCATATGCAGCTGTGTTTTTTCCAGCAAAGCCTATTTGTTGCAGATCTGCTGTGTATACGCACCAAATATGTGGCAAAATGAGTATCGTGCGAACGGGTCACAAAGGAAACTATACAAATCCGGTATAATTCCTTTACGATTTTAGGGTAAAAACCATATCCAGTCACATGCAGTTTTCGCCTGATCTCACCGGATACAAATAACTCAGGTTTACCGTCTCAGGTTTTTAGTGAGGGTGGTGTGCCAGGGTTGCCTGTTAATGCGTGGAGCATGGAGAGTGAGGGAGGCAGTTAGGTCGAGAGCATTTGTTATTGTGGTGTTGTATAGGGTGGTGGCAATGTCAATGTCGTCAGCGGAGGGTATGTCGGTGAGAGGGAAGAGGGATTCAGAGAATAAAGGAAGATCAAGATCTTTTAGGTTTCGGCGAGGGTGATCAAGTTTGCGGAGAGGGGGTAGTGTAGCAGGGGAGGAGAGGGCGGAGAAGGTCAAGAGATGGTGGTCGGACAGTGTGAGTTCCGAGGTTGTGAGGTTAGAGAGGGAGCAAAGGCGGGTAAAGATGAGGTCAAGCGTGTGGCCTTGTTCGTGGGTGGGAGAGGAGGACCATTGGGAGAGCCCTAGGGAAGTGGTCAAGAAAAGAAGGTTGGAGGCGGCTGGGCGGGGAGTGTCAATGGGGATATTGAAGTCGCCCCTGATGATGGTGGGGATGTCAGCGGAGAGGAAGTGAAGTAGCCAGGTGGTGAAGTGGTCAAGGAAGGAGGTGATGGATCCAGGGGGTTGTAGATGATGGCTAGTTGGAGGTTGCAGGGGGAGAAGATTCGGACCGAGTGGGCTTCGAAGGAAGGGACAGTGACGGATGGGGGCGGCGGGATAGGGCTGAAGGTGCAAGAGTTGGACAGCAGTATGCCGACTCCACCGCCGTGTTTGCCAGAGGGACGAGGGGTGTGGGACAGGCTGAGGCCGCCTTGGGATAGTGCAGCAGGGGAGGCTGTGTCTGAGGGGGTGAGCCAGGTCTCGGTGAGGCCAAGGAATGACAGTTTCCTGGAGATAAAGAGATCATGGATGTCAGGGAGTTTGTTGCACACTGAGCGGGCATTCCAGAGTGCGCCGGGTTAGGGCGGTAGGTGGGGCATGGGTTGGGGGAATGGGTCTGATGTTGGTGGGGTTGCGAGGGCTAGTAGTGGTGAGGTTGCGAGGGTTGGCAGTGGGTCGTGGGATGAAGGTTGTTGTGGGGATGTGGCTGGGGGGGGGGGGGGTCCAGGATTGGGGGAAATGTCACCGGCAAGAAGGAGGAGTAGGCAGAGGGTTAGCAGGTGGGAGCATGAGAGCTTGCGAGGCGGGCGTGCTTGTTTGGTGATTGAGGATTGAAAGTGAATGAAAAGGTTGGCGAAGTGGGTGAGGTGGTTCGGCAGGATGGAGGGTGAGAGCAGTATTTCGTTACTGGGAGGGGGTATAAGTGGGGGTAGTAGGAAGTGGAGAAGGATGGGAGTGAGAGTGAGGAGTAGCGGGAACATTGCATATGGAGGGCAGGGGGTGAGTGTGGCAACAGGGGTCAGAAGCAGAGTGGGGAAAGTTGTGGTAGTGGGTGATTGTTCATCAGTGGGGAGCGGTCACGGGATGAGGTAATGACCGGGGATGAGATGCAAGGCGGGGGGTCGGATGGATGGGCCAGATGGGGCAGTTGGGGGATCGGTCGAGGCAGTCGGGGGTGACAGAGGAGATTGCGGGGTTGGCTAGTGGAGCAGCCATGGGACAGGCGAGGCATCCAGGGTTCATTATGCTATAATGAGGGCTATGAGGCTGCATTATGATATATGGAGGGATGTGAGGCTGCACTATATTATATGGAGGATAATGGGGGTTCATTATAATAATTGAATGACTATGGGGGCTACCTTATCAATGGAGGACTATGGGATGCATATATAATACATGAGGATGGGGATACTTATATATGGAGGATATGAGTTCATTATAATAATTGAGATCTATAAGGGATGGGAGCATTATAAACATAGGAGGGACTATGATACCAGTAGGCATATAATAATTGGACGACTATGTGCATGGAGAGGAGCGGATCATATAAACAAGGTAGGGGAATGTATACACGATAAGGGCCATATTCCGGAGGAGTACTATATGCAGGTGGAGGGACATTGATACATAACGAGGGAGGAGGTGTCAATTGGTGAGTCTGAAGTCAGGGCTGGCTAGGACACTAATCCGGGTGGCAGTTTGGTCTGCAGCTTAGGTGGGAGGGGGGTGGGGGGGGGTACTGTCAGACTAATATGGTGACTGGGGGGGTGCTATCAGTCTATTTTGTCTATTTTTGGTTGGAATGCTGATATCATGGTGCTATCGCGGTCATCACTGTGTCACCGCTGTCTGCTGCTGTATACAGCGCCCCTGCAAGCACCGTGTCAGCTGTACTTTCACAGCGCCAGAAAAACCGGCCCATTTCTGTGGGGGGTGGCCTAATATATGAGGGCTATACCACCAGCCCAGGGGGCACTTGCCCCCCTTCCACCTGGGCCAGTCCGCCCCTGCTGAAGGTACCGTTACACGGCACAATGTTGAAATGATGTTGTTAAAGATCTCATGGGCGCGCTGTCATTTCCGACATCGTTTCAACACTGCTGGTGAGATGTCACACGTCTAGATACCGTGGATGACTCACCAACGATTTAGGCTGGCTTCACACCACAGCAAGGTCCGGTCCGAGGCTGTCCGGTGAAAACCAGACAGCCCCGGACCGGTTTTTGGCTCCATAGTAGCCTATGGGGCCGGATGGAGCCGGATGGCAGCTCTCTGCCATACGGATTCCATCTCTCTGGTATAATTCGGGAGAAATCGTCGTATTTTTCTCACTGTACACAAAAACGTTGCTTGCAACGTTTTTGTGTCCGGGGAGAAAAATCTCCCCAAAATGCCGTTTCCCGGATTTGCCCGGATTCTCCCAGGCAAATCCTCAGTCCGGGAGCCGGACACTGGCGGCTGCACGCACGTCTGACTTCAGGACTGCGGCTAGCTCCCTGCGAGCCGCGGACCTGATTCATTAGCTGCTGCAGCTGCGTCCGGCTGCACATAGGACAGGAGGGCACATTTGGCCCCCCGGTTCTGTGTGCTGATCCAGTCCGGGGCTGTCAGGTTCATCCTGACAGCCCCGGACCGCACCTTGCCGTGGTGTGAAGCCAGCCTAAGTGAGCAGTTATCGTTTGCACAATCCAGCGAACGATACCTGTTCATTGCTGTCAATGGGCGAAGTTGTAAACGACATTGTTATCGCAGTGTCAAACACAACGATATAGGAGATTGGCTGATCGTGGATCGTCTGGTTTGAGAACATGTTCTCAAACCTGTGATCCACGATCCAACGATTTATCGTTACAACTTGGCAGAGACACACGCAACGAGGTCGGAACGATGTCGCTGGAACGACTCCAAACCCGTGACGTATCAGCGATATCGTTAACGATGTCGTGCCGTTTAACGTAATTAAAGGATTTAGAATGTTACATGAGGCCCATACATTATATCAACATGCGGGGGGGTGGGTTGGCAGGTCTAAATTTCATACCGGGGCCCGCCACTGACAGGTTGCCCTGGGGAACCACTCCACTCGTGGGGAGCGATATCACCATAGCTGCGATTGCATCATCCCCAGAGGTCCATCCCCAGCGTCTGCCATCAATAGCCAAGCATCACGGGTGGCGTCATGACTTCAACCACCGAAACCTCACTTCCCGAATTCTTATTGACACTGCCAGGGTCATGGAAGCGGGACTCGACCCCAATGATTCTCCAGCAATAACGTAACCTGGTTCTGAGTACCCCACGGCCCTGGAGAGGAACGGGGGAAGGAGGCGTGTCATATATGGCCGGGGTCACATGCGGTGGTCTGTATACGGCCGAGGTCACATGTCACACTCTGTATACGGCCGGGGTCATGCTCTGTATACATCTGGGGGTCACACGTCACGGTCTGTATATGGCCGGGGTCACACGTCATGCTCTGTATACGACCAGGGTCACACGTCAGAGTCTGTATATGGCTGGGGTCACACGTCACGCTCTGTATACGGCCGGGGTCACACGTCACAGTCTGTATACGGCCAGGGTCACACATCACGCTCTGAATACAGCCGGGATCACACATCTGTATATGGCCGGGTTCACACATCACAGTCTGTATACGACCGGGGTCACACTTTCCAGTCTGTATACGGCCGGGGTCACACGTTACGCTCTGTGTATGGCCGGGGTCACATGTCACGCTCTGTATAAGGCCGGGGTCACATGTTGCGATATGTTTCTGTAGCGCCCCACTATGTAGGTGCCACAAAGGAGTACTGCACCCATAAAAGCGGTATATAGTGTATATAGGGTATATAGTGACCCCCAGGGAGAAAGAAGGGCGGTCTTGGTCTTGGTCTGTCTTTTGGGCTGGAGGCCTTCTGGGCTTCAGGCTGTCGCCTCTGGGTTGGAGAGCTAGGAGAGTTCAGGCAGGGAGCCTGAGGCAAGAAAGAAGGTCGTCTCGGCTGATGGACCCAGGGAAAACAGAACAGATCCCAGAAACAGAGAGAAGGGAGCAAGAAGCTCGGGGGGGGGGGGGGGGGAGTTCGCTCAAAGGAAGAAACCGGGTACCAGAGCCCGCACCTGTAGGAACCTTTACAGCCTGCAAAAAATCCGTAGAACGGGGGTATCTCAAGATATGGCCCCGATTCCCAAGCGACCATTAGAGGGGAACCAGACGCAGCTGGCAAGCCGCTGTGCCTAGAGAGCCACAGAGTCCCGGGAGCCGCAGTGTTTAACAGAAGGTTTACGTGACGGGAGCAAGGGAATGAAACAGGGACAGCAGGAGGTCAGATCAACTATATGAGGTCAGGCTTCACACAGCTACTGGGAAGCTAGGAAAATAGGAACAAGAAAGGCACATACTGGGGGTTCTGCCTATCTACCAGAGATCCGCTTGCAGCCACCCGTAGCCACTTGTTATTTTAACACCTAACTGCACTGAGGACTGTAATGACTTTGCAAAAGTTCCAGTAAAGTACCCGGTGAAGTGACTTTGACTCTGCTACATCTTTCTTTCCGCAAACTAATTCCTTTCACAGAATTGCTTCCCAGGAGGTCCAGTCCTCGCTGCGGAGGACTATATCATCTCTGCCGCAATACCACCGACCTCCGGAGGACTGTAGCGGCGCTGGTGACATCTCACCAGGTACTGCAGGTGGCATCACGACAAACTATAAACTTGTACATAGTCCCCTGTATATTATTCCCTCTGCCGCCTGATACCCGAGTACCCCATACCCTGGGACGACACATTTCTGGCTGGGGTCACACGTCACGGTCTGTATACGGCCGGTGTCACACGTCACTGTCTGTATACGGCCGGGGTCACACGTCACAGTCTGTATACGGCTGGGGTTACACGTCACGGTCTGTATATGGCCAGGGTCACACATCATGTTCTGTATAAGGCTGGGGTCACACGTCACGCTTTGTATACAGCTTGGGTCACATGTCACGCTCTGTATACAGCTGGGATCACATGTCACGCTCTGTATATGGCTGGGGTCACACGTCACCCTTTGTATACAGCTAGGGTCACATGTCACGGTCTGTATATACCTGGGGTCACACGTCACGCTCTGTATAAGGCTGGGGTCACATGTCACGCTTTGTATACAGCTTGGGTTACACGTCACGGTCTATATACGGCTGGGGTCACACGTCACAGTCTGTATACGGCTGGGGTCGCACGTCACGGTCTGTATACAGCTGGGGTCACACGTCACGGTCTGTATACGGCTGGGGTCACACGTCACGCTTTGTATACAGCTAGGGTCACATGTCACGGTCTGTATACACCTGGGGTCACACGTCACGCTCTGTATAAGGCTGGGGTCACGCTTTGTATACAGCTTGGGTCACACGTCACGGTCTGTATACAGCTGGGGTCACACGTCACGGTCTGTATACGGCTGGGGACACACGTCACGCTCTGTATACGGCCGGGGTCACACGTCTGTAAACGGCTGGGGTCACACAAAATGCCTTTATTTACTATTTCCTTATGGTTTTGGTGACGCCATGTTGCTGTGTCGGCCATTTTCGCCTCATGTGGTGCACTGTGTATGGAGCAGCTGAGGGCTCTTGTATGTGAAAACAATATATATATGAAATTTTAGGGGCTTTTATTCGTTTTCTGTCTTCATACAATAAATAACCCGCGATTTGTCGTCATAACTGTATTTATTGTGAGGTGATGAGAGCACGGTGTGTTCAGGGTCTTCAGGCGCCATGACTGGTTACTATGGAGACAGCAGAGCGGCCTGTGTGAGGCCAGGTCACGTGTCCCGGCTCGCAGCGCGTCCTGCAGTCACGTGGTCTGTCTATCTTGTGCGGAGCGGCGGCGGGCGCCATCTTGTCAGTTACAGAAGAAGCAGGAGGAGGCCGCCATCATGCCGAACAAGCGCACACACCGGGCGACTCGGAACGCTGGATGGGCGGTGAGTGACGGCGGCGGCGGAGAGGAGAGGAAACCGGGCCCGGAGAGAGAGGGGGGTGACCGACACAGGCGAACACCGGGCACAGGAGGGAGGGGGGAGGCCCGGAGAAGGCACCGGGCACAGGAGGGAGGGGGGGAGGCCCGGAGAAGGCACCGGGCACAGGAGGGAGGGGGGGAGGCCCGGAGAAGGCACCGGGCACAGGAGGGAGGGGGGAGGCCCGGAGAAGGCACCGGGCACAGGAGGGAGGGGGGGAGGCCCGGAGAAGGCACCGGGCACAGGAGGGAGGGGGGGAGGCCCGGAGAAGCACCGGGCACAGGGGAGGGGGGGAGGCCCGGAGAAGGCACCGGGCACAGGAGGGAGGGGGGGAGGCCCGGAGAACACACCGGGCACGGGGAGGGGGGGGGAGGCCCGGAGAACACACCGGGCACAGGAGGGAGGGAGGGGGGAGGCCCGGAGAACACACCGGGCACAGGAGGGAGGGGGGGGGGAGGCCCGGAGAACACACCGGGCACAGGAGGGAGGGGGGGAGGCCCGGAGAACGCACCGGGCACAGGAGGGAGGGGGGGAGGCCCGGAGAACGCACCGGGCACAGGAGGGAGGGGGGGAGGCCCGGAGAACGCACCGGGCACAGGAGGGAGGGGGGGAGCCCGGAGAACACACCGGGCACAGGAGGGAGGGGGGGAGCCCGGAGAACACACCGGGCACAGGGGGGGTGGAGGAGCCCGGGGAACACACCGGGCACAGGAGGGAGGGAGGGAGGCCCGGAGAACACACCGGGCACAGGGGGGGTGGGGGAGGCCCGGGGAACACACCGGCTACATCCCCCTACCTCCTCCATCCTCACACTTCAGAACGCTGCAGGTCAATTCGTGAGTCTTTATAGGATTTCGAACATTACATGGGGCCTGTACATCTGAGCAATGTGGGCGCGCGGGGAAGGGGGGGCCCCAGGTCCAAATTTCACATCGGGGCCCTTCGGACTCTAGTTACGCCACTGATCAGTATAGAAGCTCTTTGTCATTCCTGTGTTCCCAGACTGTCAGCTCCTGTGAGCAGGGCTCTCCTCCTCCTCATACACCTGTACAGTATAATATATATATATATAGTGATCAGTATATAGGCTCTTTGTCATTTTTGTGAGGTCAGATTGCCTTTGTCATTCCTGTGAGGTCAGATTGTCAGCTCTTGTGATCAGGGCTCTCCTACTCCTCATACACCTGTATAGTGTGTGTATATTAGTGATCAGTATAGAGGCTGTCATTCCTGTCTCCACAGATTGTCAGCTCCTGTGATCAGGGCTTTCTCTCTGTCAGCTCCTGTGATCAGGGCTTTCTCTCCTCCATTGTTACTTTCTATCTGTCATTGTTTGGTCCCTTCTTAGGCTACTTTCACATAACGATTTTGAAGGGAGCCGATGCTGTCCGATAAATTCGGACAGCATCGGCTCCCTTCTGATGCCTGGAATCGGGTGCCAAATAGGCACCCGATTCCGGCATAAAATCGCTCCCTGCGGGGTGAAAAAAAAAAATGTTATTCTCACCTCTCCACGAGCCCCCGCCGTCTTCCGCCATCTTCTTGGAGGCTCCCGCAGGCTGCTGGTGTCAGCAGAGGGCTTCCTCTGCCTTATAGGACCTGCGGTGATGTCACAGTCACGTGACCGCGGGTTCACCATGGTAACCCGCGGTCACATGACTGTGACATCACCGCAGGTCCTATAAGGCAGAGGAAGCCCTCTGCTGACACCGGGAGCCTCCAAGAAGATGGCGGAAGACGGCGGGGGCTCGTGGAGAGGTGAGAATAACATTTTGTTTTTGTTTTTTTTAAACCCTTGTGCTCCTAGTTAGGAGCAGTTTTACTGTACTGAGCATGCTCAGTACAGTAAAACGGGGTCCGAGGAGACATCAGATGTTTCCTCGGACCCTTCTCCATAGGGCCCCATGTTATAGGGTTCGGACCTAATCGGATGTGCACTAAATGCCATCCGATTTGGTCTGATCCGATTCTGTCAGATTTTATTTTCGGTGCAAAAATCTGAGCAAGCTCCGATTTTTGCACCGATAATAAAATGGGACAGAATCGGATCGGACCAAATCGGATGGCATTTAGTGCACATCCGATTCGGTCCGATGCCCATAGGGCTGCATGGAGGCCAAATTCGGATCCGATGCTGTCCGATTTTGATCGGACAGCATCGGAAATGCAAAATCCGTAATGTGAAAGCAGCCTTAGTAAGTTTTGTGATATCTGCTGTTCTGCATAGGAATATTATTCTGTCAGCAGGGTTAATTACTATACAGTACAGCCCTGGGCAAATTGTCACTGCCACGCTGATTACGCCGATACCTGTAGTAAAGGATACATTTTTTGGACGCTGTATTATTATTATCTTTCTGTGAAGATTTTTCATGCGGACGATATCACAAACGGTGACTGCTCTGTGGCGTTGGGGACGGTGGCTGTCTCTCCCCCTGTCCGTTCTCCACCCTTTCCCGCTCCCCCGTGTCTCCATTAACCTGTCTTCCCCTGTGCGCTGTCTTCTCTCATGTGCTCCCTTCTTTGCCTGTGCGATTGTCCTGCCCAGGCCCGGGGGAACTCAGATCTCAGGCGCGGGGTTTAGGAAGTCACGGGTAGCGGTGCCTGAGGCTGTGGGCCTGGTGGGCAATGAAAAACGGCGAAAAATAAAATAATAAAAATGTCAAGTCATGACGCCACCTGTAGGTTCTGGTGATGGCACCGGCGCTGCTAGGGCCTCCGGGGTGATGGGCGGCAGCAAGATGGAGTGGCCCCCTACAGGAGGAGCGGGGTCCCGGGGACTATGGGATGTGATGGTGGAATAGGGCAGCACAGTCATCTCTGCACAAGGTTGGAATAGGGGAGCACAGTCAGTGTGGTGCAGGTGGAAGGAGGGACACATAAAAGTCTTTTGGTACCTTTACTGATCTGTTACGGGTACACACGTCCGGAGTGAAGGGAAAACACCTTAGGATCTCCACAGCGAGTAGTGTTGTAGGCCTCCTTATTTAGCTTGCTTGTTCTGAGTCTGGCAGGTGTGGAACGTAACCGGACCATTACTTCTCTCTCTCTCTCTCTTTCTACACCCGGGTTGCTGCACTGAGGGTTCTCTCTTGGGCTACCACCGTCATCTCTCCACGGTCCCTGGCTCTCAACTGTTGGTGCTGCGGGTGTCTGGGAAGCTAAGCCTCCTCGTGATATTGGATTCTCTGCTGGGTTTATCTGTTCTGTCCCTGCAGACTCGGACTCCAGTGACCGGAACTCTGGTGGGGTGAGCCAGTATGGCTCCTCTGCCCCCGATAACGTGTTTCTTGCCTCTGCCTTCGTTCCCTACTCTGCTGGTCTTCCACTGCCTCTGGTGTGTACTGGTCTGGGCCTAGCACGGCTCCAGTACCAGCTCAGCTCACTAGTCTCTGAGCTCCTTCACAGTTCTGTAGTGACTGCACACTCTGGCTATTTTCCCTCCAGCACCTGTATTTATAGGGGTTCTGGCTTTAGGGCAGCCAGTTAAGCTCCCCCTACAGGCCTGGAGTGGAAGGTGTTGGGTGAAAGTGGTTTACTCGCTGTGGGAAATCCTTCAGTGTCCCAGGGAAGTCTGTGGTTACCTGGTACAGGGGGCCACACGATCTCTCTCCGCCACGAGCGCGCCCGCCCTCTGCCCCGCCGGGCGCGCCCCCTCTCTGCCCCGCCGGGGCATATTAGATGAGCCTTATGAGCCCCCCGGAAGTGAGAGGAGCAGGCAGACGGCGCTGGAGGGAGGTGAGAGGAGCAGGCAGACGGCGCTGGAAGGAGGTGAGATCAGTTTTTGACAAAAAAAAAGGACTCAAAACGTATTGCAATTTTGATGTGTTTATGCTGCTTTTTTTTATTACAGCGGGGGTGAATGGAGAAAACAGTGGAGAAGAACAGATCAGTAATGACACGCTCAGTCTTTTTCTGGATGTGTTTTCTATCCCCAAAAACAAACCAGTAAAAAACGCAGCATCTGAACAGCTTTTCTGAAAACTCATTGACTTTTCTGGGCATCACAGGAAATGCAAAAATGGATGAAAAACGCACTGTGTGACCATACATCAATAGAAACATGTCACCACTTCTGGATTTATCACCCACTGCTGGTTTTGGCTACAAATACTGAGGTCAAAACTCACCAAATCTTCAATATGTGCACGAGGCCTGAGACACAAGTGACCTAGGAGTCAGGCCATGTTCACATATTGAGGATTTGGTGAGTTTTGACCTCAGAATTTTTAAGCCAAAACCTGTAGTGGGAGATAAATCCAGAAGTGCTGACGTGTTAATATTAGACTTTTCCTCTGTTCCCCTCCTGGTTTTGTCTACAAATACTGAGGTAAAGAATCCACCAAATCCTCAATGTGTGAATGTCACCTAAGTCTTAGGTCACTTGTGTCTCAGACCTCGTGCATAAATTGAGGATTCTGTGAGTTTTTACCTCCTAATATGTAGCCAAAGCCTGGAGGGGAACAATCAGAGAAGTATAATAGAAACATGTCACCCCTTCTGGATTTATCACCCACTGCTGACTGTGGCTACAAATACTGAGGTCAAAATCTCACCAAATCCTCACTATATGCACGAGGCCTAGTAAGACATCACTTCATCCATCAGACCACCTGCACATGATGAGGATTTGGTGAGTTTTTTCCTCAGTACAAGAGGATAATTTATTTCAGTAATTCAATACATAAAGTGAACATACAGTTGTGGCCAAAAGTATTGACACCCCTGCAATTCTGTCAGATAATCCTCAGTTTCTTCCTGAAAATGATTGCAATCACAAATTCTTTGGTATTATTATCTTCATTTAATTTGTCTTCAATGAAAAAACACAAAAACAATTGTCCTAAAGCCAAATTGGATCTAATTCCACACCAAACATAAAAAAGGGGGTATACAAAAGTATTGGCGCTGTTAGAAAAATCATGTGATGCTTCTCTAATTTGTGTAATTAACAGCACCTGTAACTTACCTGTGGCACCTAACAGGTGTTGGCAACAACTAAATCACACTTGCAGCCAGTTGACATGGATTAAAGTTGACTCAACCGCTGTCCTGTGTCCTTGTGTGTACCACATTGAGCATGGAGAAAAGAAAGAAGACCAAAGAACTGTCTGAGGACTTGAGAAACCAAATTGTGAGGAAGCATGAGCAATCTCAAGGCTACAAGTCCATCTCCAAAGACCTGAATGTTCCTGTGTCTACCGTGCGCAGTGTCATCAAGAAGTGTAAGGGTATGTGCCCACACAGCGGTTTAGCAGCGAAAACCGCCGGCGGTTTAGCATAGGTTTTATTTAAATTTATGTAAATCCTAAGCAGCGTTAGGACTTACAAGTAACCCTATGTAATTTAGAAACCGCTGTGCACACATAGTCGGTTTTTGTGAGCGGATCTGCCCGCGGTTGAGCGGTTTAGCAACATACAGCATGTCAATTCTTTTCAGCGGTTTTTGATCGGTTCCATCAACAAAATCCTCCATAGAAAACCACTGGAAAAACCGCCGGTAAACCGCTGTGCACACACTGAAAAAACCGCCGGAAAACCTCTGGAGATATCAGAGCTCTGAACTCTAGGCTCCTGATAATTTCCATCGGTTTACTGAAGGTTTGAACGCCACTAAACCTTCCTGTGGGCACATACCCTAAAGCCCATGGCACTGTGGCTAACCTCCCTAGATGTGGACGGAAAAGATAAATTGACGAGAGATTTCAACGCAAGATTGTGCGGATGGTGGATAAAGAACCTCGACTAACATCCAAACAAGTTCAAGCTGCGCTGCAGTCCGAGGGTACAACAGTGTCGCCCCGTACTATCCGTCGGCGTCTGAATGAAAAGGGACTGTATGGTAGGAGACCCAGGAAACCCCACTTCTTACCCCGAGACATAACAAAGCCAGGCTGGAGTTTGCCAAAACTTACCTGAGAAAACCTAAAACGTTTTGGAAGAATGTTCTCTGGTCAGATGAGACAGAAGTAGAGCTTTATGGGCAAAGGCATCAACATAGTTTACAGGAGAAAAAAAGAGGCATTCAAAGAAAAGAACACTGTCCCTACAGTCAAACATGGTGGAGGTTCCCTGATGTTTTGGGGTTGCTTTGCTGCCTCTGGCACTGGACTGCTTGACCGTGTGCATGGCATTATGAAGTCTGAAGACTACCAACACATTGTGCAGCATAATGTAGGGCCCAGTGTGAGAAAGCTGGGTCTCCCGCAGAGGTCATGGGTCTTCCGGCAGGACAATGACCCAAAACACACTTCAAAAAGCACTAGAAAATGGTTTGAGAGAAAGCACTGGAGACTTCTAAGGTGGCAGCAATGAGTCCAGACCTGAATCCCATAGATCACCTGTGGAGAGATCTAAAAATGGCAGTTTGGAGAAGGCGCCCTTCACATATCAGGGACCTGGAGCAGTTTGCCAAAGAAGAAGGGTCTAAAATTCCAGCAGAGCATTGTAAGAAACTCATTGATGGTTACCGGAAGCGGTTGATCGCAGTTATTTTGGCTAAAGGTTGTGCAACCAAGTATTAGGCTGAGGGTGCCAATACTTTTGTCTGGCCCATTTTGGAGTTTTGTGTGAAATGATCAATTTTTTGCTTTTTGCTTCATTCTCTTTTTTGTGTTTTTTTTCATTTAAGACAAATTAAATGAAGATAATAATACCAAAGAATTTGTGATTGCAATCATTTTCAGGAAGAAACTGAGTATTTTCTGACAGAATTTCTGACAGCGTTTGGCAAATGTCCAGGAGACACCAATTCCTATGGCTGTGTCTCAATGTCTATTAGGCTACTTTCACATAACGATTTTTTAAAATCCGATGCTGTCCGATATAAATCGGACAGCATCGGATTCTTCTGATGCCTGGAATCGGATGCCAAATAGGCATCCGATTCCGACATTTTATCTGATGCCCGCCCTCCTGTCACCTCGCTCCTGTCAGCTGTCTCTGTCTCTCCCCCGGTACTCCCGCTTCTCCCCTGTGTCTCATCTCTGCACCCCCGGTCCTCCCCTCTTGTCCCCTGTGTCTCCTCTCTGCACCCCCGGTCCTCTCCTCTTGGCCCCCGGTCCTCTCCTCTTATTCCCTATGTCTGCTCTCTGCACCCCCGGTCCTCCCCTCTTGGCCTCCGGTCCTCTCCTCTTATCCCCTGTGTCTGCTCTCTGCACCCCCGATCCTCCCCTCTTGGCCCCCGGTCCTCCTATGTGTCCTCCCTCGGTCCTTCAATATGGTGCCCCCACGTGTCCTCTGGTTCCCCGGTCCCCCCATGTGTCCTCCCCCTCTCCTCCAATCTTTTCTCACCTGTCCACGACTCCTGCACGGTCCCGCGCGTCTCGGCGTCCCCGATGTCTTGCTGTTCTGTGCTGCCAGGACCTCTCGTGACGTCACAATCACATGACTGCCAGTTATTGGTTACTGGCAGTCATGTGATTGTGACATCACGGCAGGTCCTGTCAGCGTAGATAGCAAGACAACGGAGACGCCGGGGGCTTCGTGGACAGGGGAGTATAGATTTTTTTTTTTTTTTTAACCCTTTACTTCACTTTTAGGAGCTATTTTAGTGTACTGAGGATACTCGGTACACTAAAATCGGGTCCGAGGAGACATCAGATGTTTCTCCGGACCCTTCTCCATAGGGCCCCATGTTAAATTGATCGGGTCGGATCGAATGTGCACTAAATGCCATCCGATTCGGTCCGATCCGATTCTGTCAGATTTTATTTTCGGTGCAAAAATCGGAGCATGCTCCGATTTTTGCACCGATAAAAAAAATCGGACAGAATCCGATCGGACCGAATCGGATGGCATTTAGTGCACATCCGATTCGGTCCGATGCCCATAGGGCTGCATGGGGCCCAAAATCAGTCCGATGCTGTCCGATAAAAATCGGACAGCATCGGAAATGAAAAGTCCGCAATGTGAAAGCAGCCTTAGTTTAAAGTAATCATGCTCAGTCTCCTTTGTCACATCACTGTCTGTTTCAGGTAATAGTGTCTGGTTTAAGTACTGTACACCTTTTTATAGTGACATTTGGAGATGTAAGCAAAGATACTTCATACTTTGTTAGGCTGGCTTCACATTGCGGCGGCGTCCGGTCCGGGGCTGTCAGGAGTGACAGCCTGGACCGGAGTTTTGCTGCATAGAATACTATCGGGCTGCACGGAGCTGGATCGCGCCGGTGGCAATTATCTGCCATCCGGCTGCTATCTCGCCGGATGTATCCTGGAGTAGTGGGGTTTTTCTTCCGATTCCAAAAACGTTGCATGCAACGTTTTTGGATTCGGCAGACAATTCCCCACTACTTCAGGATACATCCGGCGAGATAGCAGCCGGATGGCAGATAATTGCCACCCGGCGCGATCCAGCTCCGTGAAGCCCGATAGTATTCTATGCAGCAAAACTCCGGTCCAGGCTGTCACTCCTGACAGCCCCGGACCGGACGCCGCCGCAATGTGAAGCCAGCCCTTAGTCTGTTCATTGATAAATGTTTTGTCCGTGCTCGGAGAGATAGCTCCTGCTCAGAGTGCATTGCTTGTATTTCTAAGGCAATGTTCAATACCAAATCAGCAACTCTTTCTTTTAGATTTGCACAGGCAGCGACCGCCCTGATACTTGAGGGGGCTCATTTTTATTACTGCATTGAGAATAATAGCCTAGTGGGCCATGTTTTGTCATGGGGAGCTATGGGAAAACAGGAGAAAAGAAACCTGGGCCCCTGAACTGCCCCGCAGGCTAGGAAGACCCTAACTTTACTTAACTCAGGGGTACCCTTCATGGTAGAGAGGCCTGAGTCTCCGACCTGTCCCTTTCTCCTGTCCAGCCCTGACCTGAGCCCCCAATCCCCACCCCAGAAGGTGAACCATAATGGAACCCACAGATAAAGACAGACTGGGATAAAATAAACAGACCCATGCAGCGAACAATCAGGAAGATACAATGAGTGTCTAAAGGTGGGGTCACGCGCGTCGATCTCGCCCGCGACATCGCCGCAAAGTGACGTCACAGCGATGTCGCGGGCGATATTGCAAGTGCGTTGCGCTGTGTAACAGCGCGACGCAACTGCAAATTATCGCTGGTCGCAGGTTGACAGGTTTATGAACATGTTCATAAACCTGTCAACCTGTGACCAGCGATTAGGCTGGATCGCGCCGTCTGACACTGTTGGCGGCGCGATCCAGCCTATATCGCAGCGTTCCTGAGCCATCGCTCGCTGGGCTGAGCCCAGCGAGCGACGGCTCCGACCACATCGCCGCCGCGTCACCGGCAACGTCGTGCCGTGTGACAGCTGGCCTGCGATGTCGGAAGCGAGCGGGCACCCGCGCATCGCTTCCGACATCGCAGGCCAGATCGCCACATGTGACCCCACCTTAAGGAGAACTCAAATACAAATAGGAAATTGAAAAACAACAAAATATACTTCACCAAACACCAAGCAACAATTTCCATTTATTGTGTTTCCCACTTACCCCATTTATACAGCTGATTATTATTATTATTATAGGGTCATTCCATGTTAAGTGGACCAGTGGTCCCCACTCGACCTTCTCTGATTTTGTTGAAAATTTATAAGGATGTACATGTATGTTTGAAAAGAGGTTCTGTAAATTTTTAGGGCCAGATCTCAAATACATTGGGCACTGTTGACCTTTCACTGGAGGTTCCACCAAGCCTGCGGCTTCAGCTAAGAGGATTTTGCAAACTTCGGCACATAGCCATTAGAGTTCTACACTGGCTATGATGCTGAAATTTGGCATATTAGCTCAACTTTTGCTGCTAAACACGATAAAATTATTACCGGCTATGACAAAACAATATTTCGGCCACAATTTTGTGTCAAAGTAGCTTGAAAAACGCGTCGCATAAAACTTTTGCTTAACTTTGTCCATATATAACTCAAGACCAAAAACCAATAGTAACTGGTGCTTGGCCCTGTACACCAAACATCTACATGACTTTGCATTGCTGCAATATCACGGTCAAAGCATATGTATTTGTGGAAATATTCACACCCACGTATGATGAAAAACTTTTTAAAAAAAAACGAATTTTACCTATTTTTAGGTCAAATTTCTCAAAAAGGGTACCCCTAAAATATATTAATTCTGATATCATTAGAAAGAGCACATTTTTCTCTACAAGGATCATTGGGGTTTTTTTTTTTTTGGTGTCTCTCAGTTTAAGAAAAGAAAAATGCCACTGAACATGGTGTTATTTATTAATACGCAATGAATGGTAACTGCACTATTCAAACCCTTGCGTTGGTCCATGGTGGTTATACCACAACCAATTCCCTAAGAATTGGTATTATAATCCTATTAAGAATTGTAATAATGCTGTCTTTCGAGAATTGGCAGCCCCATCGCCTAGGAGCCATGGCCGATAGCCGTGCAAGGCGAGCCGCGGGCGGTCTCTTTATCGCAGGTTCCGAAGCCTGAGGGCTTGTGTCTTTGCCTAGGATCTCAAACCTAATATTGGGTATCTTTTCTTGGTTCCCAAGCCATAATGTTCAGTCTAAGTGGTCTGGAATTGTTGCTGAATTTGCAATATAATCTGTTCAGAGAAGCTGTATTGTCGGCCCTTTGCTGTTGCAGCTGGTGCTGGAATTATTGCAATAATTGACTGCTCGGGAATCCACCATGTATAATTTCTCACAGGCCAGTGAAAGAAGCTAGCTGGTCCATGAGGATGCATAAAATTTATTAATTAATGCATCATGGTCGTCGACTGAAATTTCATAAATATTTCCAATCCACCAGTTCCTATCGTAAATGCAGGCAATGTATTGCCCTGGCTGGAGGTTTGCAAGTGGCACAAAAGGCATTTCTGATCTGACAGATCTATCTACATGGGCAATGAAAGATGATGGGTCTGTTGACACCCTTGAAATGCGAATCTTTTTGTCATCAATTGGCACAAACTGGTGATTTTCTCTTGTTCCAGCAATTGTATGTCCATCTTTGAACCTTTCCTCTTGAACGTATTTCGTCAATTTTTTCTTTTGGAACAAAAAAACCTTGATTCCATGCAGTTGCTCCAAAAGTTGAATAAATCCACCGGGGTCACTATTTGGTTTTCAGTTGGGCGTTGAAGACTGGTACAAGCTGCCAACCTCTTTGCTGTCCCTCCAATCCCATCACAGGGTGACTTTCCATGACTGGTACCAAAAACATTCCATTCAGCGCTGATATTGAAATCAGCATTGTGGTGGCACAAGTTGAGAAAATTTTTGACATTTTTGTACTGGGCTGCAGATCCACCGCTGAAGTAGTGGATATGACGAATCCCATAGATGAGTCTTGAGATACTCCACAATTACTGTTAAGAAAGTGTGGACTGCAACTGTCATGTCGTGAGCAATCACTGATTATGTTCTGCGCAGCTTCACCATTTAACTCCTTGAAGTAAAATAGTCAAGCTACAGTACACCCATTTGTAATTTAGTTTGTGCCAATTGATGACAAAAAGATTCGCATTTCAAGGGTGTCAACAGACCCATCATCTTTCATTGCCCATGTAGATAGATCTGTCAGATCAGAAATGCCTTTTGTGCCAATTGCAAACCTCCAGCCAGGGCAATACATTGCCTGCATTTACCATAGGAACTGGTGGATTGGAAATATTTATGAAATTTCAGTCGACGACCATGATGCATTAATTAATAAATTTTATGCATCCTTATGGACCAGCTAGCTTCTTTCACTGGCCTGTGAGAAATTATACATGGTGGATTCCCGAGAAGTCAATTATTGCAATAATTCCAGCACCAGCTACAACAGCAATGGGCCGACAATACAGCTTCTCTGAACCGATTATGTTGCAAATTCAGCAACAATTCCAGACCACTTAGACTGAACATTATGGCTTGGGAACCAACAAAAGATACCCAATATTAAGCTTGAGATCCTAGGCAAAGACACAAGCCCTCAGGCTTCGGAACCTGCGATAAAGAGACCGCCCGCTGCTCGCCTTGCACGGCTATCGGCCATGGCTCCTAGACGATGGGGCTGCCAATTCTCGAAAGACAGCATTATTACAATTCTTAATAGGATTATAATACCAATTCTTAGGGAATTGGTTGTGGTATAACCACCATGGACCAACGCAAGGGTTTGAATAGTGCAGTTACCATTCATTGCGTATTAATAAATAACACCATGTTCAGTGGCATTTTTCTTTTCTAAAAACCCCAATGTCCTTGTAGAGAAAAATGTGCTCTTTCTAATGATATCAGCATTAATATATTTTAGGGGTACCCTTTTTGAGAAATTTGACCTAAAAATAGGTAAAATTCGTTTTTTTTTTTAAAGTTTTTCATCATATGTGGGTGTGAATATTTCCACAAATACATATGCTTTGACCGTGATATTGCAGCAATGCAAAGTCATGTAGATGTTTGGTGTACAGGGCCAAGCACCAGTTACTATTGGTTTTTGGTCTTGAGTTATATATGGACAAAGTTGGGCATAAATTTTATGCGACGCATTTTTCAAGCAACTTTGACACAAAATTGCGGCCAAAATATAGTTTTGTCATAGCCGGTAATAATTTTATCGTGTTTAGCAGCAAAAGTTGAGCTAATATGCCAAATTTCAGCATCATAGCCAGTGTAGAACTCTAATGGCTATGTGCCGAAGTTTGCAAAATCCTCTTAGCTGAAGCCGCTGGCTTGGTGGAACCTCCAGTGAAAGGTCAACAGTGCCCAATGTATTTGAGATCTGGCCCTAAAAATTTACAGAACCTCTTTTCAAACATACATGTACATCCTTATAAATTTTCAACAAAATCGGAGAAGGTCGAGTGGGGACAATTTTTAAAACTGGTCCACTTGATGTGGGAATGACCCTATAATCATAAACATCTCTATTTAATTTTCAGTTTTTTACCACAATTATTTTTTTTCTTAGATTTTTCATCTGAGTTTTGGGCGTCTGATAAAGTCTCTGTATTTCTGAGTGATGTGTCATTTTTCAGATCTTCTTTGAGTTTGTTCAGTTTTGTTTGAATCAGTTCCAAATCCTCATTTTCACTGTGAAGAACTAAACTCCTGAGCTGAAGTGAGCAGTCAGGATCCCATTCCAGGTATCCACAAAGTCATCAGAATAGATGGTATTGGGAATCTTTTTGATGCATAGTCAGTCTTCTTGGGATGATACAATTGTTGAGGGTTGTCAGATCCCCCCCTTTCGTCTATTCTCCTTTTCCGCAAGTTTCGAGATGATTTTTACCGCACCGTCTGCACCAGGAGTGAAGTTGTCATTTTCAGATTGCATATTTTCAAACAGCAATTTTGCTTTATCCTGTCTCAAAGATGGTTCACTCATTGTATTCCAGATGGTGCAATGATTATGAGCAAATGTTCATACAAGACGAGTTACCTTAACGCCTTTAAGGTCTTTACACTCCATGTAATTTTTAATATTTATTATTATAGCTCCGTGTATTCCATGGCATTTTATATGTAAAGAGGGGCATACACAGTAGAGGCAAATACAATAATTATGAACAATACAAGGCACACAAGTATGAGAGAGGACCCTGCCCGCATGGGCTCCCAGTCTGCAAGGGATGGGTGAGGATACAGCAGGGGAGGAGAGAGGACCCTGTCCGCAAGGGCTCACAGTCTGCAAGGGATGGGTGAGGATACAGTAGGTGAGGAGAGGACCCTGCCCGCCAGGACTCAGTCTACAAGGGATGGGTGAGGTCACAGCAGGGGAGGAGAGTGGACCCTGCCCACGAGGGCTCACAGTCTACAAGAGATGGGTGAGCATACAGTAGGTGAGGAGAGAGGACCCTGCCCACGAGGGCTCAGTCTACAAGAGATGGGTGAGGATACAGTAGGTGAGAGTGGACCCTGCCCACGAGGGCTCATAGTCTACAAGAGATGGGTTAGCATACAGTAGGTGGGGAGAGAGGACCCTGCCCGCGAGGGCTCACCGTCTACAAGAGATGGGTGAGGATACAGTAGGGGAGGGTAGAGGACCCTTCCCATGAGGGCTCACAGTCTACAAGGAATGGGTGAGGATACAGTAGGGGAGGGGAGAGGACCCTGCCCATGAGGGCTCACAGTCTACAAGGGATGGGTGAGGAGAAAGGATCTGCCTGTGAGGAATCGGTCTGAAAGGGATGGGGGAGGATACAATGGGGGAGGAGAGAGGACCCTTCAGATGAGGGTTCAGAGTCTACAAGGGATGGGTGAGAATACGGTAGGTGAAAAGAGAGGACCCTGCCTGCAAGAGCTCACTGTTACAAAGGAGGGGTGAGAATACAGTAGCTGAGGAGAGAGGAGCCTTCGAATGAGGGTTCTGAGTCTACAAGAGATGGGTTTGGATACAGTAGGTAAGGAGAGAGGACCCTGCCAGCGAGGGCTCACAGTGTACAAGGGATGGGTGAGGATACAGTAGGATAGGATACAGCTGGTCGTGCAGCAGTTTAGTGTACAGAGGTTCATTGCAGATTGTAGCTTGTAGGGTCTTCAGGTTACTTTTGAAGGTTTCCAAAGTGGACGAGAGTCTGATGTGTTGTTGAAAAGAGTTCAAGAGTATGGGGGGAAGCACGAGAGAAATCTTGTATGCAGCTGTGGGAAGAAGAGATTGGAGGAGTAGAGAAGGAGATCTTGAGAAGATCACAGGTTGTGTGTAGGTGAGTACCAGGAGACTGTTGCAGATGTATGGAGGGGACAGATTGTGGATGGCTTTCTATGTCATGGTTAGGCCTTTGAACTGGAGTCTCTGGGCAGTGGGAAACTAGTGAAGGGCTTGGCAGAGAAGAGAGGCTGGGAAATAGCGGGGAGACAGGAGGATTAGTCGGCAACAAAGTTTAGGGTAGATTGGAGGGGTGCAAGAATGCTATAGGGGAGGCCAGAGATCAGGAGGTTACAGTAGTTGAGGCGGGAGTTGATGAGGGCATGCTCAAGTGTTTTTGCAGTTTCTTGGTCAAGGAATGTACAGATCCAGGAGATATTTTTGAATTATCAATAGCAGGAGGCAAGGGCTTGGATATGTGGCTTGAAAGAGTGTGTGGAGTCGAGGATCGCCCTGAGACACCGAGCATGTGGGACTGGGTTAAGTGAGCAGCCATTGACTTTGATGGATAGGTCTGGTGGAGGGGTAGAGTCAGATAGGGGAAAGATGATGATTTTTGTTTTCTCCATGTTCAGTTTTAGAAATCAAGCAGAAAAGATGAAATAGTGGACAGACATTGTGGGATTTTGATTAGTAAGGAGGTGGTCAGGTCCAGAAAGGTAGATCTGTGTGTCATCAACATAGAGATGATACAGTAGACTGTGGGATTCTATGAGCTGTCCCAGGATGTAGCTGTAGATGGAGAAGAGTAGGGGTCCTAGAACTGAACCTTGGGGAACACCGAATGATAGGCGGTGTGGTGAAGAGATGGTGTGGGATGGGGAGACTCTGAATGTCCGGTCTGTTACATATGAAGAGATCCAGGTGAAGCCAAGTCTGTGATAAGAGATGAGAGAATCTGTAGCAAGAGGGAATGGTCCACAGTGTCAAACACGGAAGACAGGTTCAGGAGGAGAAGGACTGAGTAGTGTCACTTGCTTTTGGCAGCTATTAGGTCATTGATTACTGTAGTTTGGGAAGTTTCAGTTAAGTAATGCAGTTGGGAGCCAGATTGTAATTGGTCAAAGAGGGAGCAGGAGGAGAGGTGGGAGGACAGTTCAAGATGGACATGCTGTTCCAACAGTTTTGAGGCATAAGGGAGAAGTGGTATGAGGCGATAGCTAGACACAGAATATGGGTTGAGGGAGGGTTTTTGAGGATGGGTGTGATTGAGGCATGTTTAAAGGGAACCAACCATCCCAAATGACCCCTCCGGACTGTTAATGTGTCCCTACACCCAGCACACATTTGGAGCAATCGATTTTGCTAAAAAACTGTTTAGTAGGAGCTAAGATATAGCTTTTTATAAAGTTTAAAAATGTTGCCGACTGGGTGTTACCTAGCTTGTCCTCCTGCAGTGTTCATGTGCCTGTCGGCCTCCTCTCCCCCTCCCTTCAGTAAAGCCCTGCCCTTTCAGCCTCTCAGGTTTCAGCCTTTCAGGTTTGCCTTCTGTTATCATAAACAATGAGACTCCGTGCAGCAGCCTGTGACGAGGCTGAGAGGGCAGGGCTTTACTAAAGGGAGGGGGGAAGAGGAGGCTGACAGGCAGATGAACACTGCAGGAGAAGAAGCTAGGTAACACCCAGTCGGCAACATTTTTTAAACTTTATAAAGCTATATCTTAGCTTCTACTAAACAGTTTTTTTTAGCAAAAACGATTGCCCCAAATGTGTGTGCTGGGTGTAAGGACACATATTAACAGTCCGGGGGGGTCATTTGGGGTGGTTGGTTCCCTTTAAAGAATGAGGGGAAGACACCAGTTGTTAATGATAGGTTGAAGAGATGGGTTAGTGTTGGGATAAATACTCTGATAAGGTTGGGGATGAGCTGGGACAGGAGCAGGTCAAGAGCGCATGTGGAAAGATGACATCTGGACAGAAGGGAGGAGAGCTGATCTTCTGTCATGGTAAAGAAGCTGGTTTTGGAAGAAGAGGGATGAGCAGTGATGAGGAGGGGCTGAGGAGTCTGTGAGACAAAACTTTCTCTGATGTTATCAATCTTCAGCATGAAGAAAGAGGCAAACTCTTCAGCTGAGATAAGAGGCGAGGAAGGAGGTGCTGGGGCATGGAGGAGAGAATTGACAGTATTGAATAGCTGTTTAGGGTTGTGAGACAGGGAGGATATGAGAGATGAGAAGTAGATTTGTTTTGCAGCACTGAGTGCAGACTTGTAGTTGGTGAGGGACTGTGTGTATTGAATTGCTCAGTGGAATGGGATCTCTTCCATTTCCGCTCAGCAACCCTGGAAGCCCGTCTCAGTTCTTTAGTCAGGCTAGTCTGCCAAAGTTACCTGTTGATTGTGCTAGTTTTGCTATGTGTGAAGGAGGCGGCTGAATCGAGTGCTGTTATTGTGGTGATAAAGTGGCAGCAGTTTCTGTATCGTGTAAGGAAGCTATGTCTGAGAGAGGGAGAAGGGGCTCAGAAAGTGAGTGTAAATCGAGGTGTTTGAGATTTCGGCGAGGATGAGCGAGTTTATGGATTTGGGGTTGCTCACTAGGAGAGGAGAGGGAAGAGAATGTCAGTAGGTTGTGGTCAGACGGGGGAGAAATGAGTTTGAGAGGTTAGTAAATAAACAGAGGCGGATGAAGATAAGGCCAGCGTGTGGCCATCTTTGTGGGTGGCTGTGGAGGACCATTGATTGAGGCCAAAGGAGGAAGTAGTAGATGATGAACGTTTAGAGGCAGCTGAGGTGGACGTGTCATTGGGGATGTTAAAGTCACCCATGATGAGGCTGGGGATGTCAGCAGAAAGTAAAGGAAGTAGCAAGGTGGTGAAGTGGTCGAGAAAGGTGGTGATGGCTCGCTGTGGGGGCGGTAGATGGCAGCCAGCTGGAGGGCGGAGGGGGAGTAGATGTGGACAGAGAGCACCTCAAAAGTGGGAAGAGTAACAGAGGGTGGTAGTGGAATTGGGGTCATAGAGCAGTTAAACTTACCATCAGCAGCCAAAAACGCTGCACTTAGCAGGACACATTCAGACCCCATTAAGTAGAGCAAACCCAGGTGCAAGCAGATAAAAATCATCATCTACCTACAAAGACATGTGGCAGTTGAATTGTTATGCAAATATTGGGTTTGCATAGGACACAAATCCAATAAGTGCAGTGTTGGTTTTTGATTTTGGCTGCCGATGGTAGGTTTTTCTGATGCTGCCTTTTTTGAGTAGTTTTTGTAACTATTTTGTTAGGACTCATAAGCTATGGGGATCCGTGACGTGGATTACGAGCTTAAGTGTCTTGGCCAATACATGAACCAATAACCCATATAAAAAGTTTTTTGTTTATCATAAAAACATTTTTGCACATTTTTATCATTTTCCTGGGGTGCGGCTGGACCCCATGGGGCGCTGTTCATCCAGTGGAGACATTGTACTGGGCGGCCCATTTGGTCAGGTGGCAGGGCCGGTGGGTACCTATCAGACACTCTGCATCATATGTATCAGTGTGAATGGTGTCCTATGCAGGCCCAACATGTGCATGGCAAGTCACCCCCACATGTCTGTGTAGGTACCTTGTTTCCCCGAAAGTAAGGCCCCCCCGATTGTAAGGCCGCCTGGGGGTAAAGGGGGGGCCTGCCAATGTAAGGCCTCCCCCGATTATAAGGCCTTACAACCGGGGGGGCCAATGTAAGGCCGCTAGCGGAGGGGGGGGGGGGAGCGGGAGCGGGTTGCACGTCACGTGCGCCCGCTCATTACATATGCACTGCATCCCCCTGTCAATCAGCGACAGGGGAGCAGTGCATTATACTGTATATATGGGCCCCCTATTGCTGGCACACTCCCCCCTGTTATGAGGCCCCCACCGCTGCTGCTGCTGAAGACATCTTACCCTCCAGGGTCTTCTTGCAGCAGCCAGCGCGTCCGTCCGTCCTCTGTACTCGGCGGTCTCCCGGATCATGTGACCGGCCCGTCGCAGTCGCGATGACGTCATGCGCTGCGACGGGTCACATGATCCGGGAGACCGCCGAGTACAGAGGACGGACAGACGCGCTGGCTGCTGCAAGAAGACCCTGGAGGGTAAGATGTCTTCAGCAGCAGCAGCGGTGGGGGCCTCATAACAGGGGGGAGTGTGCCAGCAATAGGGGGCCCATATATACAGTATAATGCACTGCTCCCCCTGTCGCTGATTGACAGGGGGATGCAGTGCATATGTAAAGAGCGGGCGCACGTGACGTGCGACCCGCTCCCGCAGTGTCCCAGCAGGAGGGGGCCTGTAGGCCACACTGCTGGGGCACCCAATGTAAGGCCCCCCCCGAAAGTAAGGCCGGGGGCCACTTTTGGCCCCCAAAAGAATGTAAGACAGGGCCTTACTTTCGGGGAAACACGGTAGATGGTGATTTTTATCAGCTTACACCTGGGTTGCTCTACATAATGGGGTCTGACTGCATCCTGCTAAGTGCTGTGTTGGTTTTTGTTTTTGGCTGCTGATGGAAAGTTTGTCAGATGCTGCCTTTTTTCAGTAGTTCTTGTAATAGAGCAGTTATCAGACATGAGCAAGCCAACTCCTCCACCATGCTTGTAGCTGGGGCGAGGGGTGTGAGAAAGATGGAATCTGCCATAATAATGTGCAGCTGGAGAGGCTTTGTCAGAGGGGGTGAGCCAGGATTGCCCCTAGAAATGAGTAACCCGTCCTGCACAAATCATGATGGAGGTTTCCTGAGCTTCTTCAGGTGTCCAGACACAGTGAGAGTGCTCAGATGTGACCAGGATGGCAGCCACGTGTGGTCACTGAGCCGTCCACTGAAGGGGGGAGCTCTGTCCATGAAACAGGCCACAATTACCGCTTTGTGTGTTTCCTGCATCCATGAGAATAAAAAATAGGAGTCACTGTATTTATGTGAGTAATATTATCATATGTCTGGTATAAGTGATGAGCAGATGACATCCCTCACTAATGGCTGCCGCTGGAGGGGACACAGCGGTATTCAGACCGCAGCTTCACCACATGATGTCCTGATCATTATAGTGGAGACCTCCAAGAAATCTGCATCATAAAGTGCAAAATACATGATGTGATCAGAGACGAGACGTCACACACCGGCCTATGATGCCGCAGCCGCCATTGCTATGCGTCGGACCTGATCAGCCGGGAGTCACTTCTGCTTCAGGAAGACGAGATTTGTTTTTCCGCTTTTGACTCTTCCTCCCTTTGTCAGAAACGTGACTGTTTTAATTGTCCCTTTTGACATACAGGAGCAGCTCAATGAATTAGAAGATCATCAAAAAGTGACTTTATATCAGTGATTCAATACATAAATGACACACATATATTATATATTATATAGTCATTACACACAGAGGGAGCTATTTCATGCCTTTATTTCTGTTAATATTGATGATTAATGAAAATCCAAAGGTCATAATCTCAGAAAATGAAAGTAGGGAGGGTTAGGGTTAAACACTGCACTGCCGTATTCCACGAGACATCAAAGGGGGAATATAATACTGATTCAGGGCTCCCTGTGACAATATATTGATTTTTGATGATATTCTAATTCATTGAGATGCTCTGGTAGCTGTATGGAGGAGTTCAGCTATTTAACAGTATGGAGAGGGGGAAATGTGCACGGATCTACAGGCGCGTGTGTCCCCCTGAATGCATTTTATTATGTATCCAAGGAAAATGCAAGGGGGAGAATTTGTACAAAAATGTATCCAGCAACAAGTGTATCCAGCTATTTACAAGGGGGGGGGTGATAATGTGCAACAAGTGTATCCAGCTATTTACAAGGGGGGGGTGATAATGTGCAACAAGTGTATCCAGCTATTTACAAGGGGGGGGGTGATAATGTGCAACAAGTGTATCCAGCTATTTACAAGGGGGGGGTGATAATGTGCAACAAGTGTATCCAGCTATTTACAAGGGGGAAGCAGTGATGTGGGGTGTCTTGCTAAATTTACCTGGAACGGGGCAGAGCCCGTACTTACGTACCGCTCACTGACTTACAAATCAGGCATGAATAATAATATTCTTTATAGCAAGATGAAATTTATTTGTTTACAAAGTAGCACATGAATTGTCATCAATTGAATACAGGCTTAATACAAAGTATACAAATTATACCTAGACTTAATTATAGCGAATAAGCATCAATACGTTTACCGTGTTTTGTAGCTGTGTCACCTTCTTCATCAGGGAAGTCACGATCAGCGAGAAGGGACCACGGCCTGCTTCACAGAGACTTCCATTCATGTTGGCCTCTGGAAAGGTTTTCCTCCCCCTCACTGAATGTGACCAGCTCCATTTATACCTTTTAGAATATCTAATCACGTGCTGATGGCATGATCCAGTGTTTTTTAGGACGTGACCATCAACGACATGATATTCACTATTTTCTCTGTTACCGACTGTGCAATACCCCCATCTGTTTTCCTGGCTGAGGATGTGGTTTCCTGTCCGATGATGTGGTTTTCTGTCACAAGAATTTCAGCTCAGCTCATGATTTCATCATAATCAGCATATTGTCAAGAAGAATTGACCCTGTTTGTATTTCAACTGAGATCTAATCATTTATTGAATATTGAGTGAGAAGACCTGTGGTCACTTATTGTAATTATGATTACCTGTTCTATACCTATTCTATCCACATTCACACACCATTCTTATCACATTGGTATCACAATCGGTCCTTGACCACAGGAATTATCTTCATTTTCCATTAAAAAAAAACATCAATACTTTTGGTCAAAATTCTTCCAGCGGAGGGTCAACATTCCATGAGAACATCATGCCAATGATGAGAAATTGCATCTGCAACTATATTTGATCAATACATCAGTAAGAAATCACTTTTACATCTGATTTCAACTTCCTTGATTTTTTTTCAAATATTGAACTAAAAATACTATCACTTTAACCGATACATATATTAAAACTAAAAACTATGACCTGGAAGGCCCCTTGCAGAAGTCACATTAACCATCCTCCAATTCCTTTAAATCAATTTGCCGGATTCAGGAAAGAGAACGTATAGGCCCACCAGCTATCTTTGTTGTCATTATTATCTTTCTGATATTTATCCCTTAAACGCTGTATATTCTGGAGTTAAACGAGCTAGGGCGCAACCGCCCTTAACCCCTACAGGAAGCCATTTATAAGCATTTTGCCCACATATCCACTAAATCCCTCTAGAGAGATCTCATAAAGCTGAGTGTTGTAAAGCTAATCAGTGTACTAAATCAACAAAGATACTCACATTGGTTAGCCTACACCACCCTGGTTTTTGCCCAACAGGACTATAATATCCTGCATCTAGGTTACTACACCTTGGTTCATTACCTTAATATTCAGAAGATTCATTACACATTAAATCACCTGGTATACTACTACAGGTATCATTAGTTCCATTAATAAACATAGTGGCATAAGGCCACAATACATCATGAATTGTCCTTTCTAGTAGACCAGGTTTGAAAGCGTCTGCTGTATTTGTAGTTGTCCCAAAACTTATACATATATTGTCCAAATCAGTCAACCGTTTTATTTCTCGGCACCCAAACTCCTCCTTTAGAGGCCATGTACTGCAAATTCTTAATTGTCCCGCTCAGATTTCAAACTGTCTGAGCAATTGTCCCACATCAGGATTTCTTCCATTGTTACCGGTATAGCCAGGAAAGGAATACTGGTCGCTGTCACAGGCAAATGTGTACAAATCCAAGAATCTGTGGGTTGAGTGTGATTCATCGCTTCCGTCACTTGATGGTGTACCAGGAACGTGTTGGCTATCGGCTCCTCTCAGTGTAGGTTGCTCCATCCATCAGCTACACCTAAAAATATGCCTCCAAGGATTCCACTTAAGTCATACCTAGGGTACAATATAAAAGATGGCATCATTCCCATAAATAACATTTCTCCTGTGGGGCATATTCCCACTTCTCCACCCCTGATCTCACTATTAAGAGTGTACGGTCTTTGCGACCGCTATGACCTCAGCCTCAGATGGCGGGCCTTGGGTATTCTGTACCCATATTTTGTCCCCCACATTAGTGATATTGGAGGACCCAAAACCTTTATTTTCCCTTACAGTCAACTCCGTAGGGGCAGTGCCTTCCTTAACTTGGAACAAGTTTACAGGTATAAGTAACATTTGGGAAATCCTTTGTCCTGTAGACAACACTAAAGTTTCTGTCTCTAGATTCAACATGAGAATTTTAATTTCTCCTTGATAATCAGGATCAATAACACCTCCTACTACTATTGCACCTTTTAAAGCAAAAATCTTACATGCAAAACCAGTAGAAATGGTCCTTACCTTCCCTGGTGCTATGAGCACTGCCTCTGAGTAGAGGTCCAGTCCTGCAGCTGCTGGGATAGCTCTGTAAGGAATGTGTGCTTCCTCATTCAATTTCCAATAGATCAGTGTATCTACATGTACTTTATGTATGCTCAGATTATGTGTAATCAGTGATAGGTCTGTTCTTAATTACTTAGAGAGCCTCACTCAAATTATCTCTCCATTGTCCATTTAAACCTGTAATGGAGTACCATAATACTATGTGATCAGTTTTAGTGTTCTCACAGTACTCCACTGGGTGGCAGATTTACAAAGAAACCTCCCCATCAATCCTGAGTATATGTCTGCAGCTGTACAGACAGATTTACAACTTCTACTCTGTGGCAGAGGACCGATGAAATCCATCTGCCAAATCTAAGCTGGCAATTCACCTATGTGTCCCATTACAGTATGTGGTACTGCCCTTTTCTGTGAATGTTGACCTATGGGACCTTGTACAATGACTTGTTTTATAACATCTAAAGTTAAGGGCACTCCTCTGTCTTGTGTCCACCTGTAAGTGGCATTTTCTCCCAAGTGTCCACTTTTCTGATGCGTCCAGACAGCTATACCTTGCAACCATATTTCTTTCTCTTTATCAGGTTCAGTACCTGCGACAGACATTGAGGCTGCCGCATCTGCTAGGGAATTAAACAAACATTTCAATGAGTCAAGAGAAACATGTGCATCAAATGAAGAGAGTATTTTTGGTTGTTTGGACATACTCTTCAATATTTTACCAAACTTCTTTCCCCCACAACTCTTTCCTATGAATTTGTCAATCATTTTATTTTTCATCTATTATCCAAGTAGCTGAACCACTAACTACCAACCATGAATCAGTGAACAAATATTATTTTATACTTTGTTCATATTTATATTTTTTGGGCTAAGAAAATAGCTAATACCCAATTTCACCTTCTAATTGTATAGCATCACCTGCCTTGGCAGGGATTCCCCTCAGTACATTAACAACATCGAGGGGTTATAAACCCTTGATCTTATTATTTCAAGCATCAGCTAATCTACTATAACAATTTCTGCTCTATGCTATTGTAGGGAGCTTTGGACATTCAACTTTTCTGAAACATGCAGAACCTACACAAAATCTGCATTTGCACTCAACACAATCGCTTCACTTGCAGCCTCCCCAAATATTAGTTACCGTATTTTTCCTTTTATAAGACGCACTTTTTTTCCTCCAAGTTTTGGAGGAAAGTGGGGGTGCGTCTTATAAAAGGAATATAACATTCTATCATCCTGGGTTGCTTGGGAGGGGGAGACAGCAGTGAAGTTTGGTCAGAAGGGCAGGGAATGGTCCCTGCTGAAGAATCCAGGTGGCAGGAGCACCACGTGTCCCCGGCTCATTAACTACTTTAAATATTCACTTCACTTGCTCCCAGTCCCCACCCACCTCTCTGCACTGAAGACAGCACGGAGAAGTGAGAGCAGAGGGAGCAGCTCCTTAGCCAGCACACATGGTCGCTCACTGCATATGCTGGGGAGATTGTGTGCTGCAGATAGTGAGAACTGAGAAGCCAGGTGCAGCTTTAGCTTTGTGCTGATTCAATGCAATGAAGACGGGGACAGAGCACAGCAGATCGGCACCTTATCACAGGTACCTTGTCACAGTGTGGTGCCTCACTCCCTCTGCTCTCTGTAATGTCTCCTCCTGCTGAGCCCCTAACACTGTGCAGAAATCCAGGAAGGTCGGTCTGCAGTTCAGGAGCTTCAGTGTATGAAGAGCAGGGCTGGAGCCTGCATATAACGGCAGTGTACAGCTCCCCTGGCCCTGCATCTACAGGTCAAGCTCTGTAGTGGTGACTTGTAATTAGGAGACAGGGCTGGAGCATCATATTTCAGCAGTGTACAGCCCCCCTCCCTGGCCCTCCCTCTTAGGCTGCTTTCACATAACGATTTTTCTAAATCCGATGCTGTCCGATGAAAATCGGACAGCATCGGATCCGAATTTGGGCCCCATGCAGCCCTATGGGCATCGGACCGAATCGGATGTGCACTAAATGCCATCCGATTTGGTCCGATCCGATTCTGTCCGTTTTTTTATCGGTGCAAAAATCGGAGCTTGCTCCGATTTTTGCACCGAAAATAAAATCTGACAGATTCGGATCGGACCAAATCGGATGGCATTTAGTGCACATCCGATCCGACCCGATCCCTATAACATGGGGCCCTATGGAGAAGGGTCCGAGGAAACATCTGATGTCTCCTCGGACCCCGTTTTACTGTACTGAGCATGCTCAGTACAGTAAAACTGCTCCTAACTAACTAATAAGGGTTAAAAAAAAAAAAAAAAAAAAAGTGTATTCTCACCTCCCCCCGAGCCCCCGCCGTCTTCCGCCATCTTCTTTGAGGCTCCCGGTGGCTTCCGCAGGCTGCCAGTGTCAGCAGAGGGCTTCCTCTGCTGTATAGGACCTGCGGTGATGTCAGTCATGTGACCGCGGGTTACCATGGTGAACCCGCGGTCACGTGACTGTGACATCACCGCAGGTCCTATAAGGCAGAGGAAGCCCTCTGCTCACACCGGCAGCCTGCGGAAGCCACCGGGAGCCTCAAAGAAGATGGCGGAAGACGGCGGGGGGGAGGTGAGAATAAACTTTTTTTTTTTTCCTTTTTTTCACCCCGCAGGGAGCGATTTTATGCCGGAATCGGGTGCCTATTTGGCACCCGATTCCAGGCATCAGAAGGGAGCCGATGCTGTCCGATTTACATCGGACAGCATCGGCTCCCTCAAAATCGTAATGTGAAAGTAGCCTTACAGTACATCACATCAGAACTTTATATACAGACTGGACACTTCCTTCATTTCAGCAGGGTGATGGCAAAGCAGGACACATTAAAGTGAGTGCACATGTATATGTAACATAACCACTAATAAAGTAAAGTTAAAGGGAACCTAACCCCACAAAATGACCCCCCCGTATCTTTATACCTGTCCCTGCACCCCCTCTTATCATTTGTAGCAATCCCTTTTGCAGAAAAAAATCGATTTTGTAAAGTAGAGAGAAGTTTATATTCACCTCCGTCCTGTGTGGGTTCTCGGTTTCTGAATTAGTCTCAAAGGCAGGCCTGTGTGCTGCAGCCTTGTAATTATGCACGCCCCTCTCTGCTTACTAAGAGCCTGGCCGCGTCATGAAAGGGGGCTGGGCTAACAGCACGACACGCTTTAGCTCCGCCCCTTTCATGACACGGGTAGGCTCTTAGTAAGCAGAGAGGGGCGTGCACGATTACAAGGCTGCAGCACACAAGCCTGCCTTTGAGACTAATTCAGAAACGGAGAACCCACACAGGACGGAGGTGAATATAAACTTATCTCTACTTTACAAACTCGATTTTTTTCTGCAAAAGGGATTGCTAGAAATGATAAGAGGGGGTGCAGGGACCAGGGCTGTGGAGTCGTGGAGTCGGAGTCGGAGCTAGTTTTGGCCGGAGTCGGAGTCGGTAGAAATGTACCGACTCCGACTCCAGCTTTAAAAAATATGTATTAATATTTCATAATTGAACTTTCATATTAATTTTATAAATGTTACTCAAATATTTATGTTCTATCAAACTATGAACAACAGTGATAAGCAGTTCTGCTGGAGATAGAGACATTTCTTACTTCTTGTGTGTCACTGTTCTCCACTGCCCTTATCTATTCTTATACTTGGTTAACTTCATGCTGCCCCAACCCCCCTACTTACAATGTATGAAACTGAAAGTGAAAATGTGTTGCAAATTCTTAGTAGTAACTTGGCTCCTCCTCGTCTAGACTAGATCATACTAGCCGGTGTGCATCTTCCAAGCATCTCACAGCTGCCTGCTACTCAGAAGAAGAGGAAGACTGTAAGAAGTATTATCCACAAACTTTGCATCAGTTAACTGTGAGTACATGAGGAATAATAACAGTATTACTGACCAGTATATCAGTTGTACGACCTGGCAATAATTTTGTACAATTGTTTTTAGGAAAAACAATTGTCATTTGGATTGTGAATACAGAATTAAAAACCTGAGAATGTCAAAGAAGCATCACATTAAATCAGCTGTATTTGAACATTTCACCATCACTCAAGATAGAAAACATTATGTCTGTCAGTGTATGACAAATGATCCAGACGAAAACAAAAGCTGTGAAGCGAAGATAAGTGCATTTTCAGGCAAAGATAAAAATGCTCCTACCAGAGCTTCTAATCTAAAGAGACATTTACAGCGCTTCCATCCAGAAGTACTGAAAGCAGTGGATGAGAAAGACTGCATCCAAACCAAAGAACCAGTGCCCAGCTCTTCCGGTCAAGCAAAGGAGTAGAGAACTTTGCAGCCATCAGTTGCAAGATATTTTGTCAGTGACAAAGTTACTGTGACAATGACAGTAGATACATTTAAAAAACAGATCATAGAGCTTGTTGGAAAGGATAGTGTGCCTATTTCATTATTTTCACGACCAGCTTTTATGTGTTTGAATGGAGAAATGGCCCGCAAGCTTGGTGTTTCTCTGGAGAGAGAGAGTATTAGAAAATTAGTAATCGAAGAAGCTTTTAAACAAAAGGAAGAACTTAAAAAAACTCTCAAGGGACGCTTTGTGTTTCTTAAAATGGATGCCTGCACACGTCACAGAGTGAACTATTTTGCCATCAATGTCCGGTTTGTTTGTGACAAAAATGAAATAATTACCAAAACATTGGCAGTAAAAGACACCAAAGCTCATCACACCAGTGAGTTTCTCCAGGCCTTGGTGGAAAAGGTTCTGCAAGACTATGAACTTAAAAAAGAGCAAGTTCTTTCTGTCGTAACTGACAATGCTTCAAATATGATAAGTACTATTAAGCTAATGAATGAGAGTAATGATGGTGACCAGCAGCTAGAAGAACATTCTGGGTCCACGGACACAGAAATTTTTGAAATAGAGGAACACAGTATAACTGAGGAGCAAACTGAAGTTGCTTCAGATGAACTGCTACATGATAGTTTAGATAATCTTGTTGAAACTGTGTCAATGCGATCTTTCATTCATCACATGCGCTGTGTTGTGCATACGCTACAGCTGGCTATAAGAGACAGTCTGCAAGAAGGACATGCCGCTGCACTGATTGGCAAGGTGAGAAAATTGGCTACTGTTGCCAGAACCCCTAAAGTTGACTCAATTTTGAAGAGACGTGCTGGAAAAGGGGCAATTATTGATCAAGCCACACGATGGGGCAGTACTTACTTAATGATTCAGCGCTTGATTGAACTGAAAACCTTTCTTGTAGACATGGCTAACCCTCAACTGACGCTAAATGAAAGTCAGTGGAATCAGGTGACTGAGCTGGAAAAATTGCTAGAGCACCCATTTACAGTGACTAAAAAATTACAAGCAGAGGACTTAACTCCAGGTATTTTCTTAAAGGAGTGGAGGAACCTGATGCTTCGCCTGTCCCAAAGAGGAGGGTTAATTGCAAGTGGCATTGCTACATCAATGAAACGGAGAGAGGACTACTATTACAAAATAACATTCTTTTGGCAGCTGTTTATGTAGACCCAATGCATCGGATTCTTCTAGATGATCAACAGCTGAGTAAAGGAAAAGAAGCTCTGTTTGAAATAGCAGTAAGGATGAAAGGATTGCAAAACAGTCAGGAGGAACAAGAAGAATTTGATCGTCCTGCCACATCTTCACCCTCATCATCAACTGATGAAGAATTTAATATCGAAAAATATTTGGATCACAAGGACCGTGCAAAGCGTTCCCGCATGGAAGAGTCATCCCCATCAAAGAACACAGCCAGTACATTTCAGCAGAATTTTTCATGTGCACTAAAGATTGAGAAATTTGATCGTTCATCAAAAATAACAGTGCAACAAGCGATTCCCCTGTATCCTGACATTGTCAGAGATGTTGCCCGAGTGGTTACTGCTTTGCCACCAACCCAAGTTAGTGTAGAGAGGTTGTTCTCTGCTCTTAAAATAATTAGATCAGACTTGAGGGCATCCATGAAGGAGGATCTGACAGAGGCTATACTTTTTCTGAGGACAAATGTATAGATTTCTTATTAACAGAACAACAGGGTTTATTGAAATTTACTTACAGTTTTGAAAAGTTTATAAAAGTTATTTGGTATATTCTAATTGTATCTAATAAATATAGTGTTTGCTCTAAGTGGTCTGATTATTTATATGATGGTGAGAAACTGAATAAGCTCCATGTTAATATTTTACAACAGTAAATTTATTGTTACGAAGTGGCCATTTATGTCGGAGTCGGAACCTGATAAAATCCAGGAGTCGGAGTCGAAGTCGGAGTCGCAACTGTGTCTTACCGACTCCACAGCCCTGGCAGGGACAGGTATAAAGATACGAGGGGGTCAGTTTGTGGGATTAGGTTCCCTTTAACACTACCAATACTGTGTTTAACTAGAACTCCAAGCATGCTATAGGATCTACAGTACATGCTGGGAGTTCTAGTTCTTAAAGGGATTGCTACTACATGAACAAATCCCATCTCATTCACCTTGTTGGCCCTTGTAAAAGTAATAAAGACCATTCTAAGGCTATTTGCTCACGGTCGGGAGGAGCTGTGTGTTGGACGCGGCTCCTCCGGACATGAGTGAAGCCGCATGTGGAGGCAGGGAGACCGCAGCCGCCCTGTACTCACCATGTGCGGCGGGTGCAGGGCGGCTTCTCCCTGCAGTCCCCCGATGGGAGCCGCTTCCAACTCCGCAGCATGAAATGAACATGCTGAGAAGGAGTGGACTGCCGGCAACCCACACCGCAGCTGTCAGAATGCTGCGGTCGGATGAAGCATAGTGAGTATGGGATTTCTACAAATCCCATCCACTATGCTTGTACTGTACTACGCAGCATTTTGGACACAGCAGCAAGACGCTGCGTCCAAAAGGCTGCGTATACTGATCGTGTGCACGCACCCATACCCCTGATGCTGCAGCACTTCCAACGTTGTCAGAGGTTGCATAATCATGTTCCCCATGTGACATTGGTATGAGACTCAGCCCTCTGACCAGTCAGTGCTGGTGTCTGTCTCTCCCGCCAACAGACACTGGAGCAGAAGTCATTGTTGTTTCTCACATGCTGCACCTGCATCCGAAGGAAACAGACGCCAACACTGACTGGTCACAGGGCCTGAGTGTCATATCAAAGTCATTTTTTGCTACAAATATTTTATTCCCTATTTTCCACCTCTAAAATCTGGGTGCGTCTTATAATCCGGTGCGTCATATAAAGCGAAAAATACGGTAGTTTACTGCAAAACCATAGACCACCGGCAAAACACGGACAGGACTAGCCCGACTACGTGTATTCCCAGTCTTTCTGCTTAATTTCGCAATGTTAACAAAATACTTGGTTTCAGCTTATCTCATTCTCACACGTGTGACTGTGTTTTTTCACTTGCTAAATCTTCCTCCGTTGTATCCCAGATGCCAGTTGACAAGGGATCACAACTAAGTGGACTCCTTTATACAATCAGGAGTTTTATTTTTAAATCCTTATTACATGCATACGGTCATTCAGTTCAATCAAGGAGTCTCATACCAGTCACGTACTTTCACACACAATTATTCAACAAACAAATGTTCCACAAATGCAATGTGAACAGATTATCTATTTTAATTTAACTTTTTTTTTTTTTACAAAATGCTAACTGATTCAAACTGCACATCAACATGCGCTTCAGTTCCTTAACTAGCTGATAATTTTTTTCTATAAACTGTCCTATAGACTGAGGCTAGCGTCCAGTTTCGCTTCCCCAATATTACTTCGTCACCTGCCTTTGCAGGGACCCTCTCGAGTAATTTTAACAATATCGAAGGGTTACCACATCACCTGCCTTTGCAGCAGAATCCCTCGAGTAACTTCACAACATCGAGGGGTTATCACATCACCTGCTTTTGCAGCAAGGATCCCTCGAGTAACTTCACAACATCGAGGGGCTACCACATCACCTGCCTTTGCAGGGGTCCCTATAAGTACATTAACAACATTATAGTGTTCAGAATTTTTTAACTTATCCTGCTATTTTTCCGCCAGTCCACAATTGATCAATTCATGTGCTATAATATTATATGGAGCCTGGGTCCAGCAAGGAACCTCCATAACAATTTCCTTAGCTGTTTCCTTTTTCTGAACATTTTGGTACTCTGCCAAAAGTTCAAGAAATTTGGAAAAATGCCAAATAAGAGAATATTACTAAAAAATGTGTTCTTTAAATACCCCACTGTGGGGTATCCTGCCGACTACGCCAATTAATGTCTTGCTAAATTTACCTGGATAGGGGCACAGCCCGTACTTACGTAGCGCTCACTGACTTACAAATCAGGCATGAATAATAATAATCTTTATAGCAAGATTAAATTTATTTGTTTACAAAGTAGCACATGAATTGTCATCAATTGAATACAGGCTTAACACAAATTATGCCTAGACTTAATTATAGCGAATAAACATCAATACTTTTACCGTGTATTGTAGCTGCGTCACCTTCATCATCGGGGAAGTCACAATCAGCGAGAAGGGACCACGGCCTGCTTCACAGACGCCCATCCATGTTGGCCTCTGGAAAGGTTTTCCTCCCCCTCACTGAATGTGACCAGCTTCTATTTATACTATCCCTGATCACGTGCTGATGGCATGATCCAGCCGTGACCATAAGCGACATGATAGTCAGTTCTTTACTGTGCAATACCCCCATCTGTTTCCCTGGCTGAGGATGTGGTTTCCTGTCACAAGAATTTCAGCTCTGCTCATGATTTCAGAAGAATTCACCCTTTCTGTATTTCAACAGAGAACTGATCATTTATTGAATATTGAATGATAAGACCTGTGCTCACTATTCTCTAATTATGATTACCTGTTCTGTACCTATTCTATCCACATCCACACACCATTCTTATCACATTGGTATCACGGGTGTGGGGGGGGTGATAATGTGCAACAAGTGTATCCAGCTATTTACAAGGGGAGGTGATAATGTGCAACAAGTGTATCCAGCTATTTACAAGGGGAGGTGATAATGTGCAACGAGTGTATCCAGCTATTTACAAGGGGGTGGACGTGCAAAAAGTGCATCCAGCTATTGGAGCTATAGGGTTGGGGTTGATTAGTAATGATACATCCATCTATTTCTGTATTGTTTGTGTATATATATATAAACTTGCATTTAAGTAAGGCAGTGGAAGAACTCCAGCACCACTTTCAAGCAGCTCCTCAAAGTCATAATCGCTTTCCAACAAGCTTTTTAATCTATATAAGAACAAAAAGGAGAGGAGGTGTACATAAATATATATTATTTAATATTAGACAAGTAAACTGGCTTCACAGAGTAAAAGGTTAGGTCACGCTGAAATTTCTTTCATTTATAAGCCTTTATATCCTTCTCCATTTTCTGTAGTTCATTTTCAATCTCCTCATTAAATTTTGACAAGGCATCACCTGGTAAAGTGTCCTCTATTCTCGCTGCCAACTCCTCCAGTTCTAACTCCATCTCGTTGAGTGATTCAGTGTTGAGTTCACTCAGTAACGATAGAAAACCACATGAGCATTCATTGGCCACCTCCTCCCATCTATCCCTGAAGGACTCGTTGCTGATTGGAAAAGAAGGAAATACTTGTATACGCAGTCTGCGGGGTATTAAGTCCTTCTCAATGTACTTGTTAAGAAACGCCCTGTTCCACCAAACCTTAGTTCTTCTTTTGAGGAGTTCTTTGTATCCCCTAGTCAGCTCCGGAATGGTATCACCGCTCCCAGACTCCACTGCCACACCGTCTGCACCATCCACGGCCAGATTAAGCTGCGATTGCCATGTGTCATCGCGAGCACGAAAGTCCATTATGCACCTTGGGAAAACTGTGGGAACCACAGAAAACAATATTAGAAAAAGTTCCATACAACCCATATAGCTGATGGTGAGTGTCAGCTCACAATTACCAGCAGAAAACTCCATAAACAGAGTATATATATATAAGAACAAAAAGGAGAGGAGGTGTGCATAAATATATATCATTTAATATTAGTCAAGTAAACTGGCTTCACAGAGTAAAAGGATGGATACATGAGATGCTTGGGGCAAAGTGCATACAATGCAGGTATAACAATGTAAATTCAACCATTTACAGTGCACAATACAACATCCAAATGGATAATAACCTAGACCACCTATAGTACATCAGAGATGAGGAGGTATAACACATATACATGTATAAAGTGCCAGTGCAACAATTAGAGCCACAAGCCCTGCAACCATAGGTTAAATCTAAGGTTACAACAGTAACCCAAATAAAGGCGCACAGAGGTAATTACCACACTGTATACAGCACAGTGGAGGATCCCCCAGGTCCGGACGCCTACGTACGTTTCGTTTTTGGTTGTAAAATAACTTCATCAGGGGGGTAAGGATGTCTTAGAGACTCCTGGTTTATATACCACTATCAGTCATCACGCTGATAGCCGCCATCTGCATGGCGTCCGGCCGCCACACCCTTGCCTGAAGTGTGCAGGCGTCGCCGCCGTGATGTGCACATCCGGGAGCCAGGACGCGTTGCCATGGCTCCCGGGCATGCACACCCGTGGTTGGAGACGCTGCGCCCACCATGGAGGGAGGGAGGGGAGCGGCAGAAAGCAAAGTAGCAGGGCTCAACCCCTGCAGCGCCTACAGCAGTAGGCATATTGCATAGAGCCACAAAAAGCATGTGAATAAATGCCAAAGGCATTTAAATAAGACACAAACAGAGAAAAACACTTGCAAGTACAAAAATGAATTTTCAGAAATAATAGAAACATCTCAATGAATGGGCAACAAATGTAATCTCAATTTTAATAATGTCCACATGCGCAGGGCTTCCATTGCTGTAGATGATGGCAATACCACAGTGGAATACAATTAAAGACCACCAGAGAGTGAAGACGGTCCCAAGAAAACTAAGAAAAAAACAACAAAATAATGAGTAATCTGCTTATCAGGGTATACGTAACATAGAAATCTAAGGAGCGGCTACTACAAGAACGGAGCAAAACTTAAGGTCTCATTTAATCCATTGGGTACCATTGTCCCAAGGGTGGAAATCCACATTTTCATGTTGGGCTAGGATCCTTTTAACATCACCACCGCGGGCGCTAACATGGGTGACCTCAATCCCCCTGATTTTCAGGGAGACCGGGTCACAACCATGATGCACCCTAAAATGGCGGGGCAGTGTTTATAAAGTCGAAGGATGCTCCACTGTTTTGGCTGCAGCAATGCCGTTCACATGTTCCCTCACCCTCTTGCGTAATTCTCGTGAGGTCAAACCAACGTATATCAACCCGCACGTGGCATAATACACCACGTAGCGGGTACTGCAGTTGATATACGATTGGATATGAAAAGTTTTATTACCATCAGATGATTTAAATGAGGTGGAATGAACGACATTGCTGCACGCCAAACAGTGTCCACACTGGAAACAACCCCTCACGGGTCTGCCAGACCCAAACAAAGGAGGAATGAAGGGAGCATAGTGGCTCCTAACAAGCACATTTCGCAGGTTCAGTGCTCTGCGCGAAGTCATTAGCGGAAAATCAGACAAAGAGTCCCTCAGATGCGGATCATTCTGTAGAACTGACCAATGACGCTGCAAGATAGACCGCATATTCTCCCACTCCTGGTTGTACGTAGTAAAATAATGTACCATGCTATTCAAGGATTTGTCCCCCCGACACCCCCCCCCCCCAGACACTTGAAGAAGCTGAGCCCTTGGAGTGTGTTTGGCCCTGAGATATGCCCTTTTGATGCTCCGATTGCTGTAGCCCCTCTCGGAAACGTGATGCTAAATCGCTTGCTTGCTCCTCGAAAATAGCATCAGAGGAACAAATGCGTTTAATGCGAAGGAATTGTCTGGTAGGGACGGCACGAATTGTTAACACATTTTGAGCAGACATAGATTGTAAGAGGGCATTAACAGATGTGGGTTTCCGAAATACATCAGTCATGATCATTCGATCGGACCCCACAACGATAGAGATATTTAAAAACTCTATCTTTGTTGGATCATGTTTGTACGTTAATTTGATATTAAAGGGGTTAATGCCCAGTCTGCTCATAAAATAGTCAAGCTGCTCCGCAGTGCCCTGCCACAAAAATAAGTCATCAATATAGCGGTACCATCACTGCACATGGGCGCAGCGCCCTCGCCGCCAAAAAGCCACCTCTCCCAAAAACCAAGGAAGAGGTTGGCGTACGAGGGCGCGCAGGCCGCGCCCATGGCAGTGCCCCGCCCCTGTAGATAGAATTTATACTGTATACAGTGTGGTAATTACCTTTGTGCACCTTTTATTTGGGTTACTGTTGTAGCCCTTAGATTTAACCTATGGTTGCAGGGCTTGTGGCTCTAATTGTTGCACTGGCACTTTATACATGTATATGTGTTATACCTCCTCATCTCTGATGTACTATAGGTGGTCTGTGTTATTATCCATTTGGATATTGTATTGTGCACTGTAAATGGTTGATTTACTGTTACACCTGCATTGTATGCACTTTGCCCCAAGCATCTCATGTATCCATCCTTTTACTCTGTGAAGCCAGTTTACTTGTCTAATATTAAATGATATATATTTATGCACACCTCCTCTCCTTTTGTTCTTGTATATACTCTGTTTATGGAGTTTTCTGCTGTTAATTGTGAGCTGACACTCACCACCAGCTATATGGGTTGTATGGAACTTTTTCTAAGCTTTTTAATATGACTCAGGGATTTGTGCCAGATCAGAACCCCAAACTACAGACGCTGCGTTTAGGGATAATTGCCCATCATCGGTGTAGTGTGTGGGATATTCTGATCTGGCTGTGTGAGTGAGCTAAGACAAGGTCTGGGAACTTGCCATCTACCTTATTACACTGATGAGGGCAGTTACCCCGAAACGCAGCGTCTGTAGTTTGGGGTTCTGATCTGGCACAAATCCCCTAGTCATATTAAAAAGCTTGTTGGAAAGCGATTATGACTTTGAGGAGCTGCTTAAAGGTGGCGCTGGAGTTGTTCCACTTCCTTTACTGAAGTGCAAATTTGTATATTACCTAGAGGAAGGATTTGGCTGCAATCTCTCTCCATAAGGTAGATAGCAAGTTCCCAGACCCTATATATATATATAAACCCTCTGCACAGTGGAATTAGAGGCTCCATGCATTGTGGCATCGTATTGTAGCACAGTGTATTAATTACATAATTTTATTCATCTTTTTTAGATCTTAGTCCTGACTTTCCCCACTCAGTGACTGCATCACTGGGGAGAAGTCAGTGGACACCTTGCACAAGCTTAGAAGAGACAAAGCATTCCAAAGAACATAAGATGGCACCTACAACTGGTCTGGGTGAAGGGTGTGAAGGCGGTGTGTCTCCGTGACACTGGATGCTCATGCACAGTTGTCAGAGATAATCCATTACCGGAGGAATATATTCTTCCCTCCAGCTCTGAGATTATTCATGTAGTAGGAGGAGGAACTGTGAAGATGTGGAAAGCCCGACTACATTTGGATTGGGGTCATAGCCAAGAAATGGTGACTGTGTTAGTCGTGCGGGACCTAAGGGAAGATGTGTTGCTGGGAAATAACATAGGAGCAGGTTTGATCAGCCACGTGGACCCTGTCGTAACCCAAAGCCCAGAATTTTCCCACTGCGTCAGCTGACCTCAACATGCCAAACACCTCTCCCGCCAAAGGTGAGTAATGTAAAAACTACAAAGTTACACTGACTGACCGTGACCTGGGGGAGTATGCTGTGCTGTCTCTGCCCCCTCCCCCCCCCCCCCCCCCCCCGTTAACTTGCTTTCCCTCTCTGTGTACTCTCTCCCTCCTGTGCACTCTTTCAAATTGTGTGTTCTCTCCCCCTGTGTGCTCTGTCCCATCCCCCTGTGTGACCTCTCTTACCCATGTGTCCTCTTTCTCCAGTGTGCTCTCTCTCCCTGTGCGCTCTTTCCCCTGTGTGCTCTCTTTCCCCTTGTGCTGTCTCTCCCCCCTGTGCTCCCTTCCACATTTGTGGTCTCTTCCCCTGTGCTGTCTCTCCACTTGTGCTGTATCTCCCCCCTGTGAGGGCTCTTCTCCCTGTGAGCTCTCTTCCACCAGTGAGCTCTCTTCCACCAGTGAGCTCTCTTCCACCAGTGAGCTCTCTTCCACCAAGTGAGCTCTCTTCCACCAGTGAGCTCTCTTCCACCAGTGAGCTCTCTTCCACCAGTGAGCTCTCTTCCACCAGTGAGCTCTCTTCCACCAGTGAGCTCTCTTCCACCAGTGAGCTCTCTTCCACCAGTGAGCTCTCTCTCCTTTTGCTCTCTATTCCTCCTGTATGCTCTCTCTCTCCCCTGTGTAACATCTCTTTCCCCTGTACGCTGAGGAACTGCGGTGGTAGCAGGATGGGTCTGCCCCAATGGTATGATGGAGCGGACACAGGCGCAGGCGATAACACTGGGGAACACAATTTTTTAGGAGTTAGGTCAGACAACTGTTCTTAATTAATTTTTGGATGCTGAATCCAGAAATGATCTGTTTTTCTCTATCACGTCAAGTTTTTGAACTATACATATTTTTGAGAAGACAAAAATCCTAAACTACTGTACCTAAAAAGTGTTTTTTTCTTTTTAAATAGTACAAATATGAACAAAAAATGAAATATATAAGAATTAGGCATGACAAATATGTTTTTTAACACTATCATGTTTTTTAATTGTATCATGTTTTCGAATTGTAATCAGATAACGTCTTATTACAGATATCAGTGCAATTGTGCATCTCTGGCAGGTAAGTTGTGGAGGAAAAACTTGACTTGCTAGAAAAAAACTGACTACATTTTTGGAATCGGCATGCCAATTTTAGTATAAATCAGCTCAAAAACCTAACTCAACAGAAATTTTTTTTCAAATTGTTCCCAGTGTAATGAATGCCTGCACTGTAGCCAGTGTCCTGGATGGCGTATGGCACCCCCCGTCAAAGATGTCCTATAGGTGGCGCTGTTTTCTTTGACTGACCAACCAAACTTGACTGGTCAACCAAAGTATGAGCTTTGTAACATTTCAGTTTAACTGTAATTTACATGATCTCCTACAGGTGGCACTGTTTGCAGAACAAACAGGCTAAGTTCACATTTAGGTTGGTCTCCGTTTTGAACGTATTGCATTTTTCAGCTGCATTAACGCAAGCAAAGGCATCCCATAGAGTTATATGGGAAATGGGGTAAAAACGTGTTCCAAACTCAATGCCAAACATAGTTGAGGTAAAAACACATGTGCTTTCACCCAGCGCACTCGAAACGTGCTTTGTTTGTGTTAACGCAGCTGAAATACACAATGTGTTCAGAATGCACACCACCCTAGATGTGAAAAGGGCCTGACATACACAGACAGATAGACAGATGGGGTAGGGCTTTTATATAGAAGATATGTACAAGTGCATCTCAATGAATTTGAAGATCATCAAAAAGTGACACATATTATATAGAGCCATTACACACAGAGGGATCTATTTCATGTGTTTATCTCTATTAATGTTGATGATTATGGCTTACAGCCAAAGAAAACCCAAAGGTCATTATCTCAGAAAATTAGGATAAAACCAACTTAAATAATGATTTTTAGCTCCTAAATGTTGGGGTAATTAAAAGTATGTCAGTAAATGTACAGTAAAAGTATGAACAGTAAATGTACAGTAAAAGTATGAACAGTAAATGCGCTCGATACTTGGTCGGGGCTCCTTTTGCATAATTTACTTTGATCTTTCCCTCTCATCTGGTGTCTTCCCTCCTCCTTCAAACATGCCAGCATTCACCCATTACTAACAAACCATCCCTCGCCCAGAACTCTGCTGCTAACTACAGACCTGTCTCTAATCTCCCCTTCATCTCTACACTTGGTCCTCTCCCGTGTGATCTGCTATCTCTCAGATAAGGGGATTTTTGATATCGTAAAATCCTTTTCTTGGAGCTTCAATTGGGGGACACAGGAAGACCTTGGGTGTATGCTGGCTGCCATCAGGAGGCTGACACTATGCAAAATAACAGAAAAGCAACTCCTCCCCAGCAGTACACACCCCCTACTGGCACAAATGCAACTCAGTGAAAATAGCAATAGGAGCAACCATAAAATCAACTTGCTCAACTATATACACAGGGAGGGAACTGTGTCCCCCAATTGAAGCTCCAAGAAAAGGATTTTACGGCGAGTACCAAAAATCCCCTTTTCTTAATCGCTTCATTGGGAGACACAGGAACACCTTGGGACGTACAAAAGCAGTCCCATCGGGTGGGTGCAATAACATTCGGGAGAACTCCAATCACAGCGGCCTCTCGGATCTTGCGCACCAGAACAGCATCTGCAGATGCTTGAGTATGAACCCTGTAAAATTTCATGAATGTGTGAAGTGACGACCAAGTAGCCGCCTTGCAAAGCTGAGCTGCCGAAGCCTGGTGTCTGACAGCCCAGGTAGCTCCCACTGCTCTAGTGGAATGTGCCCTTAGTCTGGATGGGCAAGAGACTTGTTTAGTGCGGTATGCCTCCAAGATATAGCGGAGCGGAGCGAATCCACCGAGCAATCGTAGCCTTAGAGGCGGCCAAACCCTTGCGAGGACCATGGGGCACCACGAAGAGGGAGTCCACCCGTCGAAAGGAAGCAGTTCTTGAAAGGTAGATACAGAGAGCCCTGACTAATTACAGATTGTGCAATCTCTTTTCTCGAGAATGAGATTGGGCTGGGCAAAGGGAGGGTAGGACGATTTGCTCATTGATGTGGAAAGAGGAGACAACCTTTGGTAGAAACTTTTCCATGGGACGAAGAACCACTTTGTCCTGATGGAAGATCAAATAAGGGGAACGACATGAGAGAGCCGCAAGTTCCGACACCCTACGAATGGAGGTGATTGCCACAAGGAAGGCGACCTTTCACATTAGGAGAGGAGGACTAATCTCTTGTAGGGGCTTGAATGGGAGATCTTGGAGTACGTCTAGTACCAAATTGAGATCCCAGGGATCAAGGGGGGGGGGGACGAAATGGGGGAGGGGGGGGGGAGACTTGAGCCACTCCTTGAAGGAACGTCTTGACCTGTGGGAGAGAGGCGAGGAAAGGTATCGAAAGGGCGAATACTTGGCCTTTCAGGGAGCTGAGAGATAGGTGTGCGTGAAGGCCAGACTGGAGAAAAGCCAGGAGAGATGGAAGAGAAAAAACCATTGGGGAACGACTGCGGTCCTCACACCATTGGGAGAAAGCCTTGCACGTGCGGTGATAAGCGCGTGATGAGGAAGGTTTCCTGGCTTTTAACATAGTCTGGATGACCTGTTCAGAAAGACCTGACGTTCTCAGAACCGCGGCTTCAACAGCCACACCGTTAAATTGAGCGACTGAGAATTCGGGTGTTGAAAAGGACCCCGAGTCAGGAGGTCTGAGAGATTGGGGGAGTGGCCATGGAGAGTCCGCAAAGAGGTTGACTACGTCTGCGTACCAGAACCGTTTGGGCCAATCTGGAGCTACGAGGATTACCGTTGCTCCTTCTGCACGGATTTTCTTGAGAATCCTGGGAACGAGTGGGATGGGGAGGGAAAGAGATAAGGGAGGGAAAATTGGGCCCATGGGACCCCAAGAACGTCCGCGTCTAGGGCCTGAGGATCCCTGGACCTGGCGACGAAGGGACGGAGCTTGTAATTGTCCCTGGAGGCCATCAGGTCTACATCTGGGAAGCCCCATCTGAGGCAAATTTGGTGGAATACATCTGGGTTCAGGGACCACTCTCCTTGGTCCAACCCCCCACGACTGAGAGAGTCGGCGGCCCAATTGTCCACACCTGGAATGTGGATTGCTGAAATTGCGGGAATGTGTAGCTCGGCCCATTGGAGGATTTGAGTCACTTCCGCCATGGCTGATCGGCTCCGAGTCCCTCCCTGGCGATTTATGTATGCTACTGCTGTTGCGTTGTCCGTCTGGATTCGGACATGTCGGCCTGTCAGGTGGGTTTGCCAGTGTAAGAGGGCTCGAAGGATCGGCCTGGGTTCTAGGATGTTTATGGGCAGGGAGGCTTCCTGAAAGCTCCACGTGCCCTGAGCTGTGTGGCCGAGAAATGTTGCGCCCCAACCGGAGAGGCTGGCATCGGTGGAAATGATTGTCCATGTGATCGGGAGAAACGATCTGTCGCGAGAGAGAAGGGGGGACTCGATCCACCAAAGGAGAGACTGTCTCGCTGATCTGGAAAGGTGGACTGGGCGATCGAGACTGCTGAAGGAGCGGTCCCAAGTCATCAGAATAAAGCGCTGGAGGGGCCTGGTGTGAAATTGGGCAAATGGAACCGCTTCAATGGAGGCCACCATTCTGCCCAGAACCCTCATACAGAATCGGAGTGTTTGAGGGGAGGGCTGCCTGAGACTGTGAATCCCGGACAGCAGGGATGCCCGCTTCTCTGGGGGAAGGAAAATGCGGAACTAGGCTGTGTCAAAAATCATGCCCAGAAAGGTGATCCTCTGAGTCAGGAAAAGGCAAGACTTCTTGACATTGATGATCCAGCACAGGCGGCGGAGAGAATCCAGAGATATTTGCAGGCTTTTGAGACACTCTGAGCGAGAGGGGGCTTTTATTAGGTGTTGCTAGAATTCCCTTGGACTGAAGGATGTCCACCACTGTTGCCATGATCTTTGTAAAGACCCGGGGAGCCGTGGCAAGGCCGAATGGTAGAGCGGTAAACTGGTAATGTTGGGACCCTACTGCGAAGCGCAGGAATCGTTGGTGAGATGCCAGGATGGGAACATGGAGGTAGGCATCCTGGATGTCTATGGAGGCCATGAATTTTCCTGGCTCCATAGATGCTATCACTGAACGAAGAGACTCCATCCTGAAGTGTCTCAATCGGGGCTTGGTGTTGAGAAGCTTCAGGTCAAAAATGGGGCGAATGGAGCCTCCCTTTTTTGGGACCACAAAGAGATTGGAGTAAAATCCCAAGAAGTGTTGATGCTTTGGAACGGGTATGATAATACCTGCTTCCTTGAGGGAAGAGATGGCTTGGTGAAAGCCGAGATGAGCTTGGGGTCTTTCGGGGGACGGGATAGAAAAAAACGGTTTTGGGGAAAAGAAGAAAATTCGATTTTGTACCCCACCGAGATGACGTCTCAGACCCAGGCGTCGTCGATTTACCAATAGCCAAACTGACTGGAATGCCCTGAAGTGGCCCCCGAGGTTGGGGTTGGCGTCATGAGCGATTGGCCCTGGAACCAGAGGGTCGAGTGTGTGTGTTACGAGGGCGCCAGGAAGGTGCGGGCTTGTAGGAGAGCCTTTTTCTATCCTGGCGGGCGGGGCCTTTTTCTATCCTGGCGGGCGGGAGAGCGGTCTCGCCGATTGGAGGATTTGGATGCTGAGGGACAAAAGGAGCGGAATTGGAAATTCCTCTTCTTGGGGATTGTCCGTTTGCGATATGATTTTATCAAGCTTATCGCCGAATAGGTGCTGGGGCCAGAATACACCTACGGAGGTTCTTGGTCCAGGAGGTCACAGCCAGGGAGACCCAGGTGGCTGCGAACGAAGGGCAAAGAAGCGCCTGAGGCCTCAAAAGCCGATTTCGCCATGGCCTCAATGTGTCTGTCTGGTCCCTCCTTAAGGGAAGCGCCGTCTGCTAGGGGTAGGATGGTGTTGGAAGCTAGACGTGATACTGGGGGGGTCCACTGCTGGTGAACCGGTCCACTTTTGGTGAACGTCCTTAGAGAAAGGATAAAGAGCCTCTAGACGCTTTCTGGATTGAAAGCGCTTCTCTGGGTGTAGCCATTCCTTGGAAAAGATGTTGTCAAAGTCTTCTAGGTAAGAGAAGACCCGAGGAGCTGGTTTAGTATGCTTAACCGACACTTTCTGTGTGGGCGGCTTGTCATTGGAGTCGACCTTAAAGGGAACCTGTCACCTGGATCTAAGCCCCTACACTATCACTACCTGTCCCTGCACCTTCCTAGCTGCTCCCTATCGATCCCTCTCTGAGCTAAATCCGCCCTATAAAACTGCAGGAAAATAACTTATAACTTACAGAAGTCCCTGAGGCTGGGGACTGAGAAGGCGGCGCCAGGCTCCATTCAGCCCCTCCTCCATGTAGCAGCACACACCCCACTGGGCGGCGTTATTCTTTCTTCATCGCCGCCTCCTCCATTTGGAATCTGTGCTTTACACCTATCATGTTGTGGTGATGCGACCTCGATGTGTCCCCTGACCGGGACACAGCATATGTGAGATTGTATCTTCTGCTCGGTAGCAGCACACACAGGGTGAGCTGCTACTGGAGCTAAGTGCTGATTGAAATCACTGAACCCCAGGTGTGCGGGTGAATAGGAGATGATATGAGCTGCCCTGGGCTGTGGGGAGGGGGTGGAGTGTGTCAGGACAGCAGCAGGAGCTGCTGGGATTGTATGAGGTTCTACTCGGCTGCTCCCCGGTGTAACAGGCCAGACTAAACCCCCGACCAGAATATACTCGGGGTTAAAGTGGCCTAGGCCAGATTATACCCCTCCGTATACCACAGCAGCTGTAGATCAGGGCTCCAAGCAACACATGGGGGCCCGAGGCAGCACAAAGTGGCCCCAGGCAGCAGAAAGTGGCCCTACGCAACATACAGGGGCCCCAGGCAGTGCTAGGGCCCCAGGCAGTGCTAGGGGCCCCAGGCAGTGCACAGGGCCCCAGGCAGCACAAAGTGGCCCCAAGCAGCACACAGGGGCCCCAGGCAGTACTAGGGGCCACAAGCTACACACAGGATCCCAGGCTACACACAGGGGCCCCATGCAGCATACAAGGACCCCAGGCAGTGCACGGGGCCCCAGGGAGTGCACGGGGCCCCAGGCAGTGCACGGGGCCCCAGGCAGTGCACAGGCCCCAGGCAGCACAAAGTGGCCCCAGGCAGTACTAGGGGCCACAAGCTACACACAGGATCCCAGGCTACACACAGGGGCCCCATGCAGCATACAAGGACCCCAGGCAGTGCACGGGGCCCCAGGGAGTGCACGGGGCCCCAGGCAGTGCACAGGCCCCAGGCAGCACAAAGTGGCCCCAGGCAGCACAAAGTGGCCCCAGGCAACATACAGGGGCCCCAGGCAGTACCAGGGGCCCCAGGCAGCACAAAGTGACCACAGGCAATGTACAGGGGCCCCAGGCAGTGGGCCACCTGGGGCCACTTTGTGCTGCCTGGGGCCCCTGTGTGCTGCCTCTGGCCCCCATGCGCTGCCTGGGACCCCTTTATACTGCCTGGGGCCCTTGTATGCTGCATGGGGCCCCTGTATGTAGCCTGGGACCCTGTGTGTAGCCTGGGGCCCCTGTATGTTGCCTGGGGCCACTTTGTGCTGCCTGGGGCCACTTTGTGCTGCCTGGCACCCCGTGCACTGCCTGGGGCCCAGTGCACTCCCTGGGGCCCCGTGCACTCCCTGGGGTCCCGTGCACTGCCTGGGGTCCTTGTATGCTGCATGGGGCCCCTGTGTGTAGCCTGGGATCCTGTGTGTAGCTTGTGGCCCCTAGTACTGCCTGGGGCCCCTGTGTGCTGCTTGGGGCCACTTTGTGCTGCCTGGGGCCCTGTGCACTGCCTGGGGCCCCTAGCACTGCCTGGGGCCCTAGCACTGCCTGGGGCCCCTGTATGTTGCGTAGGGCCACTTTCTGCTGCCTGGGGCCACTTTGTGCTGCCTCGGGCCCCCATGTGTTGCTTGGAGCCCTGATCTACAGCTGCTGTGGTATACGGAGGGGTATAATCTGGCCTAGGCCACTTTAACCCCGAGTATATTCTGGTCGGGGGGGTTAGTCTGGCCTGTTACACCGGGGCACAGCCGAGTAGAACCTCATACAATCCCAGCAGCTCCTGCTGCTGTCCTGACACACTCCACCCCCTCCCCACAGCCCAGGGCAGCACATATCATCTCCTATTCACCCGCACACCTGGGGGTCAGTGCTTTCAATCAGCACTTAGCTCCAGTAGCAGCTCACCCTGTGTGTGCTGCTACCGAGCAGAAGATACAATCTCCCATATGCTGTGTCTCAGTCAGGGGACACATCGAGGTCGCATCACCACAACATGATAGGTGTAAAGCAGGTGGGAGATTCCAAATGGAGGAGGCGGCGATGAAGAAAGAACAACACCGCCCAGTGGGGCGTGTGCTGCTACATGGAGGAGGGGCAGAATGGAGCCTGGCACCGCCTTCTCAGTCCCCAGCCTCAGGGACTTCTGTAAGTTATAAGTTATTTTCCTGCAGTTTTATAGGGCGGATTTAGCTCAGAGAGGGATCGATAGGGAGCAGCTAGGAAGGTGCAGGGACAGGTAGTGATAGTGTAGGGGCTTAGATCCAGGTGACAGGTTCCCTTTAAGGGTGTCATTTACTGCTAGGATTAGGGAATCTACTGTGTCCCTGATTCCCGACAGTTGGTCAGAGTCTATATCCGGGTCAGAATCCAATGCTGAATCGGAATCTGATGGTGCCGAGCGTGCTGGAGAAGAATGCCTCGAGTAGAGGACTCTGGGGGAGGGGGACTGGGACGAGGGGGACATGCGAACCCGCTTCCTCTGCAAGCGGTCTGGTCTCTCTAATTCTAAATCTGGAGGTCCAGGGGCAGCGTTCCCTGGTGGGCTTGGGTCGGTTTGCTCCGATGGATTAGGCCTATCTGTGTAGGCAGGTGCTCTAGGGCCGCCATCAGGTTTTCTGAGAACTTAATCAGAGTAGTGGTGGACTGAGCTAGGGAAAGAACTACCTCAGGTGGGGCAGAGACCACGGACGGGTCAGTGGTAGGCTCCTGAGCTGCCTGCATCGTCTGGGGACTACAAGCAAGGCACAGTGGAGAGTTCTGAGCCGAGGGTAGCTTCTTGTTGCACCCTGAGCAGGCGTAGTACACTGTGGTGGCTATGGTGGCTGTACGGGTGCTTCTTGTGTGAGGCATCTACTATGGCCAGTATGAGGGTGCCAGCAGTGTGGGGGGCTGGGGAGGCTTTGCTTATCCATGCCCAGACTTCCAGTGTCCCCTGTGGTGGTCCCAGTATTGGAGGAACACAGATGCAGCAGTTTGTGCTTTCCTCCCTGTAATGGCTCCTGAAAGCACGGGCTTCTGCGGTGCCCAGGCTTGGAGAAGAGGGGCGGAGCTAAAAACTGCGGGGAGAGAGCCCGCGCACGATTCCCATTGGACAGGGGGAGGAGCGGTGCTGGCTAGATAAGAAGGCGCCGCCCAAGGGCGCCGGGGCCGTGGCCAGCGCGGCTGAAGGATCCGGCCTCACTTAGTGAGTCCTGAGTGTGGGCGGGGCCTAGGCGGAGCTTTGCGGGGCTCCGAGTAGTGCCTTTGTAAGGAGCCCGCCCACAGACGTCCGCCATTGGACCGGAGGCGGTCCGTGGGCGGGCGGGAGAGCTCTGAAGGCCGCAGGGAGGCCTGGGCCTCAACTTTTAACGGCGGCCCGGACCGGGAGGCCCGTGGCGTGGAACCTCGGGTCCGGGGCTGTGGTGGCCTTTCTGGGGCTGTGTTGGCCCAGACAGCGCTGTGGAAGTATGTACAAAAGCTCTACTAACCTGTTGGTTAGGAGCTATGTAAGAGATGCAGCCACAGCACAGATGTGCTGGCTGCAAACTAGTATAAAGGGGCTTGCTGGTCCTGGAACAGAGCCAGGAGCCCCTAAGAAACCATAAGGCACCCCCCCTTACTTGGCCCCCATCCTTTATTGCCTATCGGGCAACCCCTGCTGCAGCACTAGGGGTAATGGGCCGTGGCTACCCAGTCTGCTGAGGTAGCCAGTGTCCGGCCTGTGTACGCAGGAGCAGAGTGTCCTCGCTGCGGCTGCTGCCCCAGAGCAATATCCCCTCTGGAGTAGCCAGGGGGGAAGCTGAGATGCTACCAGGAGGGGGCTGGTAAAGTGAGGATGGGGAAGGGGGGTTATATGGGCCCCGGACCTAGGGACTGTTTGCTGCCATCCGGGTGCAGGTCCCTACCTCGTCCTGAGAGGTGCCAAGCTCCAGACGCAGATATGTTCTCCTGTGTACCAGGGATCCATGCGTCTGATGACCCTACCGACAGGCTGTGGAAGGCGAGTGGGTAGGGGGGCGAATGGGCCAGGGCAGGCACCGTCCAGCCTCAGAGTCCTCCAGGATCCACTTCAATGAAGGGATGGATGGCCCTGGCCCAGAGAGGGAGAGTTAACAGTGCAACCAGCGTACACTGGACTCTCGATCTCTGTGCTGGGTGACGGATTGGCTCAATCGCTCCGTATTCCCTGATGAATCTTCTCTGAAGAAAAAAATAAAAAATCGAATCTAATAAAAAATTCAGGTAGATACGGGCTCGGAGAGACCCGTGTCTGCCTCCTATGACACTAAGCTAAAACTGAGTTGCATTTGTGCCAGTAGGGGGTGTATACTGTAGGGGAGGAGTTGCTTATCTGTTACTTTGCATAGTGTCAACCTCCTGATGGCAGCAAGCATACACCCAAGGTCTTCCTGTGTCCCCTAATGAAGCGATTAAGAAAATTCTCTTCTTCACCCTCTACAATCCAGTTTCTGCTCCTTTCACTCTAGTGAGGGCAGTTTCAGTAAAGTCTCTAATCTACTATCTAAAGGTCCCTACTCCCTGCTGATCCTCCTGAATCTCTCCGCTGCATTCAATACTGTGGATCACCAGCTCCTCCTCCTCCTCCTCCTCCTCCTCTCTCTGCTCTGCTCTATTGGGCTCAAGGACACCGCTCTCTCCTGGTTCTCCTCCTACCTCTCTGACCAGTGCTTCACTGTATCTTTCGCTGCCTCCTCTTCCTCTCCTCTGCCCCTCACGGTTGAAGTTCCTCAGGGTTCAGTCTTATTTACCCTTCTCTTCTCTCTATACGCTGCCCTTAATAGGCAAACCGTCAGTAGATTTGGTTTTCAGTACCATCTCTATGCTGATGACACCCAGTTATACATCTCTTAATGGTCTTAATGCCCATATATGGTAATATCACCCATATATGGTAATGTTTGTATGTGTGTATATTTATCATAGCTCTGCCCCCTTCTGGTAGCTCCACCCATTGATAGTTCCGCCCTTACACATAACCCCGCCTTTTCATAACTGCCCCTCCTGGTAGCCACATCCCATTCATAGCCACACCTTCCCAGTAGCCCCACCCCTTTCATAGTGCCACCCATGTATAGCTCCACCCATTCTAGCCCCACCCTTCCATATAGTCCCTGGGGTGGGGCTATGTGTAGGAGGCAGGGATATGTGGAGATACAGACTATGGAGTGGGCATAGCCTTGTGGTGTGGGCATTTTCCTGTGGGGTGGGCAGGGCTAATGCCACATATACACACACATACATGCACTCAGCGCTATATATTGATTATTATTATTACGTATATACATTATTATTTATGCATCAATGCGGCGTGAAAGGAGGTGATCAGTTGTTGAGGTGTTATGGGCGTTGCTCAATCATAATGCCCATATATGGTCGTAATGCTCATATATGGTAAGATCGTCCATATATGGCCATATCAACCATATATAGTAGTGTGTGTATGTATCATAGCCCCTTCCAGTAGCCATGCCCCTTCATAGCTCCACCCCTACACATAGCCCCACCTCTATCGGTAGCCCTATCCTTTTCATAGCGCCACCCCTCTTATAGCCCTGCCCCTTCATAGCTTCACCCTTCCACATAGGCTCAGGGCAGGGCTATTTGGACAAGGTGGGGATATGATGAGTGGGTGTGGCTATGCGGAGTGGGGGGCTATGCCACATACGTACATACATGCATACCTCAGCTTTATACATCAGACATTCTACATTGTATTGTGGCATCACAGGGTGGGGCTATGTGGATGGGTGGAGCTACTAAGTGGGCAGGGCTATGTGGGGGGATGTGGCTACATGAAGTGGGCGGAGCTTTGACATATACACATACTCAGCATTATATATTAGAAGGGGTGTGACTATGTGAAGGGGCGTGGCCACATGGAGTAGGCGGAGATATGACATTCACACATGCATACACTCAACTTTATATATTAGATTATTATTATTACTGCATCAATGCAGTGTGGCCTGAGGTGTTATGGAAGCCTAGGTGGCTTTCATAGCAGCCTTCATCTTGTCTGCATTGTTGGGTGGGTGACTCTTATAGATTCTCTATGGGGTTTAGGTCAGGTGAGTTTGCAGCCAATCAAGCATAGTGATCCTGTGGTTAGTAAACCAGGTATTAGTACTTGTGGCAGTGTGGACAGGTGCCAAGACCTGCTGGAAAAAGAAACCTCCATCTCCAAAAATCTTATCAGCAGAGGGAAGCGTGAAGTGCTGTAAAATGTCCTGGTAGACTCCAGTGCTGACTTTGGTCTTGATAACACTCAGTGGTCTTACACCAGCAGATGACAGGCTCCCCAAACTATCACTGATTGTGGAAACTTTACACTACACCTCAAGCCGCTTGGATTGTGGCCTCTCCACTCTTCCTCCAGACTCTTGGATTGTGGCCTCTCCACTCTTCCTCCAGACTCCTGGATTGTGGCCTCTCCACTCTTCCTCCAGACTCCTGGATTGTGGCCTCTCCACTCTTCCTCCAGACTTCTGGATTGTGGCCTCTCCACTCTTCCTCCAGACTCCTGGATTGTGGCCTCTCCACTCTTCCTCCAGACTTTGGATTGTGGCTTCTCCACTCCTCCTCCAGACTCTGGGATTGTGGCTCTCCACTCTTCCTCCGGACTCTTGGATTGTGGCCTCTCCACTCTACCTCCGGACTCTGGGATTGTGGCCTCTCCACTCTTCCTCCCGACTCTTGGATTGTGGCCTCTTCCTCCAGCCTCTTGGAGTTTGGCCTCTTCCTCCAGCCTCTTGGATTGTGGCCTCTTCCTCCAGCCTCTTGCATTGTGGCCTCTCCACTCTTACTCCAGACTCTTGAATTGTGGCCTCTCCACTCTTTCTCCAGACTCTTGGATTATGGTCTCTCCACTCTTCCTCCAGACTCTGGATTATTGATTTCCAATGACTTTTGTGGCTTACTCTCCTTGTGAATTGTGGCAATGACTGTCTTCTGGATATCTATCAAGTCAGCAGTTGTACGTAGCTTATAATATGTATCCTACTGAACTAGGCTAGAGGACCATTTTAAACGCTTAGTAACCTTTTGCAGGTGTTTTGTGTTAATTGTTTAAATTTTATGAGATAACGTTTAGGTTTTCACTGGCTGTAAGTCATTAATCATCAACATTAACAGAACTAAAGACTTGAAATAGATCATACTGTGTGTAATGACTATAATATATGTTTCACGTTATTAAATTACTGAAATAAATGATCTTTTTGATGATATTCTAATTTATTCACATGCATTTGTATGTGTGTACATCTTTGGAGATTTAACTCTATGCAGTAAAGCGAATGTAAGGTAAGCAAAATCTGAGGTCAGATTATTCATGAGATGTCCTCATTATAGATCTACATGAATTTCACACTATAATATCATTAGGACTCCTTTCTAAAAAAATTTTTTTTTGTTTTATTTTTTATTTTGCCTAGATGAAATAGAAGAAAGGGCAAAAAAATGCTGAATGTAACTTAACGGGAACCTGTCAGCTCGTTCTACCCCGCTATGCTGCCACTACCTGTCCCTGCATCTTGTGAACTGATCCCTAACCATACCTGTCTGACCTAAAAGTGCCCTATAAAGCTTTAGAAAAATGCTTTATAAACCTGCATGCAGTCTCCATCCAGAGACTGGAAAGGCGGTCTACAGGGCTCCATTCTGCCCCCTCGCTGGCTCTCGTCATGGTAGCAGAGGGGCGGGAATTTCAAATAGAGGAGGAGCCCGCCTTTTCAGTCTCCGAATGGAGACTGCGTGTACACTACCGTTCAAAAGTTTGGGGTCACACAGACAATTTTGTTTTTCCATGAAAACTCATACTTTTATTTATCAAATGAGTTGCATAATGTATTGAAAATATCGTCCAGACATTGACAAGGTTAGAAATAATGATTTTTATTTGAAATAATAATTTTCTCCTTAAAACTTTGCTTTCGTCACAGAATGCTCCTTTGCAGCAATTCCAGCATTGCAGATCTTTGTTGGGTCCTATATAATGAAGCTGCCAGATGAGGAGCTGTGAGGCGTCCATTTCTCACACTAAAGAATCTAATGTACTTGTCTTGTTGCTCAGTTGTGCAGCTGGGCTCCCACTTCTTTCTCCTCTGGTTAGAGCCTGTTTATGCTCTCCGCTGAAGGGAGTAGGACACACCGTTGTTGGAAATCTTCCAATTTCTTGGCAATCTCTCCCATGGAATAGCCTTAATTTCTAAGAACAAGAATAGACTGTCGAGTTTCACATGAAAGTTCTCTTTTTCTGGCCATTTTGAGAGTTTCATAGAACAAACAAATGTAATGTTCCAGATTCTCAACCCCTTTCTCAAAGGAAGGTCAATTTTATAGCTTCTCTAATCAGCCAAACTGTTTTCTGCTGTGCTAACAGGCCCACGTCTCACACACAGATATTTGTGCAGATATTGTTCACAGATCTCTGGTTGCAGTGAAATTATGGACACATTAATCCATTTATATACAGCCACAAAATGTTACACTGTGTTCATGATTTCACTGCAACCAGAGATCTGCGAACAATATCTGCACAAATATCTGTGTGTGTGACGTGGGCCATACTTGTACAAGGGTTTTCTAAACATCCATTAGCCTTCTTACACAGTTAGCAAACACAATATACCATTAAAACACAGGAGTGGTGGTTGTTGGAAATGGGCCTCTATACACCTATGTAGATATTGCATTAAAAACCAGACGTTTGCAGCTAGAATAGTCATTTACCACATTAACAATGTATAGAGTGTATTTCTGATTCATTTAATATTAGCTTCATTGAAAAATAATGTGCTTTTCTTTCAAAAATAAGGACATTTCTAAATGACCCCAAACTTTTGAACGGTAGTGCAAGTTTATAAAGCATTTTTCTGAACTCTTTTTATAGGGCAATTTTAGATAAGACAGGGATGGTTAGCGATCAGCTCACAAGGGGCAGGGACAGGTATTGGTAGCATAGGGGGTAGAACGAGCTGACAGGTTCCCTTTAACTTATAAAGTGTCTCAGCCAATGGTAATTATTTGGGATGCTGCTTCTACATTGATATTTAGTCTGACAAATCAGATAGAAAAATAGCCTCTTTAGTGCTTTAAGTTTTACCATTTTATGAAGTCATCTGTTTGTGGCTATACAACCTGTGTCAATACTGTGATGACAGAAAAATATATGTACAGTGGGGGGAAAAAAGTATTTGTTCCCTTGCTGATTTTGTACGTTTGCCCACTGACAAAGACATGAACAGCCTATAATTTTAAGGGTCGGTTAATTTAAACAGTGAGAGATTGACGATCAAAAATAAACTCCAGAGAATCACATTGTCTACATTATATAAATGTTTTTGCATTTTGAAGAGGGAAATAAGTATTTGATCCCCTACCAACCATTACGAATTCTGGCTCCTACAGACCAATTAGACGCACCTTATCACCTCGTTACCTACATTAAAGATATCTGTCTTACATTGTCACCTGTATAAAAGACTCCTGTCCACACACTCAATGAATCAGTCACCTCTAACCTCTTCACCATGGGCAAGACCAAAGAGCTTTCTAAGGATGTCAGGGAAAAGATCCTACACCTGCACAAGGCTGGAATGTGCTACAAAACCATAAGTAAGACGCCGGGTGAGAAGGAGACAACTCTAAAGGGTACTTCACAAACTGAAACATCACTAGCGATATCACTGAAACGTCACAGGTTTTGTGACGTAACAGCGACCTCTCCAGCGATATTGCAGTGTGTGACACGCATCAGCGACCTGGCCCCTGCTGTGAGGTCACTGATCGCTACAAATCGTTCAGGACCATTTTTTGGTCTTTGGTCTCCCGCTGGTCAGCACGCATCGCTGTGTGTGACAGCGAGAGATCAACTACCTCCCAGACAATGCCCAACGCCGCACTTTAGATGCTGGACACTGGTAACCAGGGTAAACACCAGGTAACTAAGCAGCACGCTCTGCTTAGTTACCCGGTGTTTACCCTGGTTACCAGTGATGTCGCTGCTGACTGGTCGCTGGCGAGTCTGCCTGTTTGACAGCTCACCAGCGACTGCATAGAGACTTTCCAGCGATCCCGGCCAGGTCGGATCACTGGTGGGATCGCTGGAAAGTCTGTGTGTAAAGGGGCCTTTAGTGCAATAGAAAGGTAATGGAAGAAATACAAAAGAAGTTTCAGTCAACATCGATCTGGAGCTCCATGCGAAATCTCACCTTGTGGGGTATCCAGGATCATGAGGAAGGTGAGAGATCAGCCTTAAAGTACACGCAGGGAACTTGTTAATGATCTCAAGGCAGCTGGGACTACTGTCACCAAGAAAACCATTGGTAACACATTGCGCCATAATGGATTAAAATCCTGCAGTGTCGCAAAGTTCCAGTTATCCAGAAGGCACATGTGCCGACCGTCTGAAGTTTGCCAATAAACACCGTGGTGGTTCTGAGAGTAATTGGGAGAAGGTGCTGTGGTGTGCTGTGGTATGCTGAGACAAACATTGAGCTCTTTGGCATTAAATCAACTCGCCATGTTTGGAGGAAGAGAAATGCTGCCAAGACCCAAAGAACACCATCCCCACAGTCAAGCATGGTGGTGGATGTAACACTGCATCTCTCCTCTGCCTGTGTTTATGGACTCTAATGTAATGTAGCCTGCTTTAGTGTTTCCTGGTGTCATGAATTTGGTCAGAACCTGCAGCTCTCTGGCACCCCCTTATCCTGCTGGCCAAACACCGTATTGATAAAGGAGAAGAAAAGGAGCGCAGCTGCTCTAATTTATGTTGACTATTGTGGCACATGATGTGACAAGATGTATATATACCACCAGTTCCTGCCAGGAACGAATATATACCTCAATCCAGGCACCCTCTAGCAACAATTTCACATAAATACAAAATGTATGCTACCACCACCGACCTCTTTCAGATGGATCGTAACCAGTTTGGTAACGTTAATTTGCGGGAAGAACATGATCAGCTCGGTCATGGGGCAAGAAGAACGAAGCTAAGCAAATTTTAAGTTGTACTCCAAAAGAATGGCAGTGTTTGCAAAAGATATTACAAAAAAGAGGCAAATTACAAATATGCATAAATAGTCAATAAAATTAAAGGGATTAAAATAAAGATCGGAAACTAAGCCTGTGACACGCGGCGACAGTCGCAGATTTAGGGGAGAAGGCACCCTGGAAATGGGTTATGATTCCACCTCACAGCAATAGAGTGTTTGCTATGTCCTTTGTCCGGCTGGAATGAGATACCAAAGATGGGTGCTTGAGCTTTGTTTTAAGCCATAAACCTAGGCACTCCCACTTTGCTAACCCCACACATGGGCTGCATTCTTGGAGAAACACCCATCTCCAAAGTGATCAAAAATTCAATTTTTCATATCTTTGACCTAGGAGCATCCAGGCCAAAGATATTGGCCTCATGTTTTCCCTCGAGATTTTACGTGGTTTTTTAGTCCAAATATGATATGTCTGTGATGTGCTGGTGGGCAGATTTAATTTCTCAGGTTTCTGATAGTCACTCCGAAATGTAAGGGTACCTTTACACGCGGCAACTTTTGGCGGCTCTCGGAGGCAACCTAACGTGCGCGTGCACATTTTTCATGGTTGCCTCCAAGCGCCGAAGTCGCATTTACACACCACAATTGCGCCACAGACAGAGAGAGGGTGGATCCTGGAGCCTGCAAAACAGCTCGCCCTGGGGACTAAAGAATATAGCCCCTGCTAATTATAATCACTAATGAGTAAGCATTAAAATGTTTTTATGCACTTTCACAGGATACTTTTAGGAGACAAAAGGAGTGTGAGATTAGTGATGATATGCTGCAGAGACATGTTTTGGTAACTTAGGAGACGTTCTGGAGGTGACAGGATCCCTAACACATGAGGAATTATATACTTAACAAAAAAGTGTGAAACAACTGAAAATATGTCTTATATTCCAGGTTCTTCAAAGTAGCCACCTTTTGCTGTGATTACTGCTTTGCACACTCTTGGCATTCTCTTGATGAGCTTCAAAGCAGCAAAGCCCCCCCACACCATCACACCTCCCCCTCCATGCTTCACGGTGGGAACCAGGCATGTAGAGTCCATCCATTCACCTTTTCTGCGTTGCACAAAGACACGCTGGTTGGAACCAAAGATCTCAAATTTGGACTCCTCAGACCAAAGCACAGATTTCCACTGGTCTAATGTCCATTTCTTGTGTTTAGCCCAAACAAGTCTCTTCTGCTTGTTACCTGTCCTTTGCAGTGGTTTTCTAGCAGCTGTTTTACCATGAAGGCCTGCTGCACACAGTCTCTTTTTAACAGTTGTTGTAGAGATGTGTCTGCTGCTAGAACTCTGTGTGGCATTGACCTGGTCTCTAGTCTGAGCTGCTGTTAACCTGCGATTTCTGAGGCTGGTGACTTGGATGAACTTATCCTCCGCAGCAGAGGTGACTCTTGGTCTTCCTTTCCTGGGGCGGTCCTCCTTTCCTGGGGCGGTCCTCATTTGAGCCAGTTTCTTTGTAGCGCTTGATGGTTTTTGCAACTGCACTTGGGGACACTTTCAATGTTTTACCAATTTTTCAGACTGACTGACCTTCATTTCTTAAAGTAATGATGGCCACTCATTTTTCTTTACTTAGCTGCTTTTTTCTTCCCATAATACAAATTCTAACAGTCTATTCAGTAGGACGATCAGCTGTGTATGCACCAGACTTCTGGACAACACAACTGATGGTCCCAAGTTGTAAGAACATTGATGAGACACTGATACCAATGTCAGACCTTTCAGATGTTCAAAAAGGCCAAATTGTTGGTGCTCGTATGGCAGGCGCTAGTGTAACAGAAAGTGCCCGAATGCTTGGTTTGTCAAGAGGTCCTGTCTCCAAAGTAATGAGAAGGAAAAACGTCCGCAGCAAAGCACAGGTCCGGCCGAAAGTCGAAGTTGACTAAGAGAGACCGTCGGACTCTAAAGCGAATTGTGAGAGGATCGCAAGACCACGGCTCCGAAAATCACTGCTGAGCTCAATGATCACCTACACAACCCAGTGTCCACGAAAACTGTTCATTGGGCGCTGCACAAATCTGGATTCCACGGAAAAGCTGCAATTAGAAGACTGCTGCTCTCATTGACAAATGTTTCCAAGCGTTTAGAGTGGTGTAGAAACCTCCAGAATTGGTCCCTCGAGCAGTGGAAACGTGATATTCTCAGACCAATCATCGTTTACCCCATTTTTCCGACCTCCGGCCGAGTGTACGTTTGGAGACAGCCGAAAGAAGCATCCAGACTGCCTTCTCCCAACTGTAAAACATGGTGGAGGGTCTGTGATGATCTGGGGTGCTATTTCGTGGAGATCCGCCGGGCCAATGATATCACCTTGTATGAATCCATACCTCGGAGAATTGAGGCTGTAATCGCCGCAAAAGTTGGACCTACACCATATTAAACTAACTTTTGTTGATTTTTCCAGGTTTTTCCATTATTTGGTCCAACCCCTGTATATACATAAGCAAATGAAACAAAAAAAAAAAAAAAACCCCAAAAAAACAACAGTCTTAGATGGACGGGGGGATGCCGTGCATATTCATTACACTAATGAGGCGGCCCCACGTGACCGCCCCCCACAGCAAAAACCGAGTGACTCGCGTATAAGCCGAGGGGGGGAAATTTTCAGCCCAATTTTTGGGCTGAAAAACTCGGCTTATACGCGAGTATATACGGTATATAAAAACGCATGAATCTGTGATGTCACCAAATGTCCATTCATGTTATATAAAAATCCATGAGTCCATGTGATACATTTAATCCTGTTTTGAATGTGTCAAAGTTCGTTATCAGTTTGTATTCCCAAATTCTTCTCTCTCTCTGAGATTTGAAGTTACTTTTTAAGATGAGCAGTCCCATATCGGTTTCACTGTGTTCAGGGCTGGAGAAATGTTTTGCTACAGGTAGATCTATACGCTTTACTTTTATTGAGTGGCGATGAGAATTCATTTGTGTTCTGAATTTTTGCCCGGTCTCCCCTATGTACATGCCACCTGTTGGACATTTGGTACATATAATTAAATGCACCACATTGCTTGTGGTACAACTGAAGCTACCTGGGATTGTATTATCTACCTGGGATTGTATTATCTGCCTGATGAAGGGGCCACAGTGTCTCGAAAGCTTGCTATGTTTACCATCTTTTCAGTTCGCCATTAGAAGGTATCAACCACTGAAGACGCTCAGATTGTAATATTTTTCTATCTACTGGCTAACACTGTACAAACATTTTTTATGATAATTTGGTAAAACTGCAGTCTCGTGTTTTCTTCCATACCAGACCCTAACTCCTTAGAAGTTAGAGGCTGGGTAGTCACAAAGGCACACGTGAGAAGTCCAGTTGAACTGAGATTTGATGGGCCCTTTCAAGTCTGCACCTATGGCAGTTAATTTCAAAGGAAAACCAATATCACCCTGGACCTGACCAAGGATGACTAGGGGAGAACTTCTGTATGTTCTCATTGCATTTTTGTATTTTGTGGATGGTAAATGGCAACCTCAGGACCATGGGGATGATCAGAAACCTAAAATCCCCCTAAATTTATAAAATTGCGTGTCTATTGCCAACAGAGCTAGACTGACTAACTATTGGCTTTACACTCTAAATACGGGATGTGACAGTGATGCACAGTCCAACGGTTTCCCCTACACAAAGCAACAGATAAGTGAAACTCCGGGGGGGGGGGGGGGGTGTTGGGGAAGCACAAATACAATGGAGGGATCTGCGCTTAGGGAACGGGGTAAAGGTGAACTCCTGCAGTCATCTGTGTCTGTGCCCTGATCTACCTACCATCCCTATATGGGTTCTTTCAACCGTCGCCGAACAGGATACCTAGTCCTTCACTGTCCCTGATGTTAACCATCAATAGGGAGATGACCGGCGGGAGCACTAGTCCCAACAGCTGCACTAAAAACAAGAAGAGTGGAAGGGAATATAGATAGGGGAAATAACAAGGCAACTTCACACCTGCTTCCACTCTCCCAAGCAGCAGACAGCTTAGCAACGGTCAGCTTCTCCAGAATAGATCCTTCACCTCAGGTAGCTATTTGAGGAATGAAGATCAATTACCAGCAAGGAACGCTGGATTGTGTGATCATATAAAGGAGATGGAAGTGATCACAAAGTAGCCACACTTGGAAAGAGAACTAAGGAGCTTTGCTAGCAACAGACACTGGCATTACCTCCTACACTGCCAAAGGAGAGAAACCCATTTAATATGATGTCTCAATACAGGAATGAGACGCGGGTCCCAAATCTGTCACAGACTCGTGACAAACTCATGCACCTCTGTCATCTAAAACAATGCTGTAAATTGCTGTACCTTTGACCCCTGTGGAATTGTTTACCCAAACTTCTGCTAGTAACCTGGTAAATTCTACTATGCAATCTTGTGAAGGGTGGAACAAGACCTTGTCTCCCTCAAGGTGGTAACATGGTCCCAAATCACATGGTGGGTAATGGATTTTACACAATATTCTCTCTTTCTCTCTTTTAATGTTCTTTTTATTGAAAGAGAAATATGAACATACAAATAAGCGACTTTTACATATAGTAAAATATAAAAGTGCATAACAATAAGGAAACTAATACAAGATACAGTACGTGTAAGCAAAGTGGGTGAAGTGAGGAAGTCTGGACCAGCTGTTCCACAGTTCATGTTCGTCTTATTAGAATTAGATGTTTTCCTGGTCCAGGTCGAAAAGTATTGTATCAGGGTATTTGTATTATAGGAAGACAGAGTATGGGACAGAGGGGGTAAAGGGGAATTAAAGAAGGGAATACAAGAGGGGAAATCTAGTGACCTCTCTTGCTCTGTGATAAACAGTGTGCTGTTACAAGGGAATATTTCGGGGATATTAGATCCAATGCCGAGCGTTTATGGCATTTATTGTTTAAGTATTAATTTATCATTAGGAAAGAGTGAGCATTTTGGCAAAGGATGGTACAGATCTGTACCATAACCAGGGGGTCCACGTCTTTTCAAAGAGAGAAAACGATCCATAAGAAAGGGCTGCTAATTCGGCTGCTCTATACCAAATCAATCTCTTGTAATAGTTGGGTCTTGGAAGGGATAAGTAAGGTATTCCAGTGTAATGGTACCAGAGCCTTGGCTGCCACCAAGATATTATTGGACAATTTAGTAGGCGTGGGGTCCCCTGGCCACAATTGTAAATTTAGTAAGACTGTTTGTGGTGACGATCTACATCTCTTTCCAATACCTCACAGATCACCTTCGACACCATTTCCCAGTATTCTTGGATTACGGGGCAACTCCACCAAAGGTGTAAATATGTGCCCTTCTCCATATTGCATCTCCAGCACGCTTCCGATACTGAGGAATTCCAGGTGTGTAATTGAAGTGGTGTACGATACCATCGAGTGATCACCTTTAGCGAGTTTCCTTGTAATTTCACACATGGTGAAGGGCCGTGTGATCTCTTGTAGATCTGAGCGATCTGCGATTCTGTGAAAGAAATTGCTAAATCTTTTTCCCGTAGGCCTAAGTAAGCTCGCTTAGGCTGCCTTCAGACTTGCAGATGCCTCCGCAGCGTTTTGCAGAGGCATCTGCAAGTATCTGCATGCAGACCGCGGCCCCTATGTTTATAATGGAGTGCACGGCGGTCTGCAGATGCTTGCAGACCGCCGTGCGCTCTCACTGCCCGCCAGTAGTGATCTGTGCGCAGGCGGACGCCTGCGCACAAATCACACACTCTCGCCCGCACCAGGGACGCAACATGTCGCGTCCCTTGTGCGGACGAGAGTGTGTGATCTGTACGCAGGCATCCGCCTGCGCACAGATCACTAATGGCGGGCAATGAGAGCGCACGGCGGTCTGCAAGCATCTGCAGACCGCTGTGCGCTCCATTATAAACATAGGGGCCGCGGTCTGCATGCAGATACTTGCAGATGCCTCTGCAAAACGCCGCGGAGGCATCTGCAAGTCTGAAGGCAGCCTAAATCTTTTTCCCGTAGGTCTAAGTAAGCTCGCTTAAGGGGGTGTCACACGCGTCAATGTCGTCAGTGAGAAGATTGCTGACGACATTGACGGCTGATCGCTGGTGAGCTGTCACACAGGCAGACTCACCAGCGATCAATGGACCAGAGACATCGTGGAAACGATTTAAATATCGTTTCCACGATGTCTTGCTCCCGCTGCCAGCCTGCTGGAAGCGGGAGCAGGCTGGTCTCCAAGGTAAACTGCGGGTATCTAGGCAGCGCGCGCTGCCTAGATACCCGATGTGTACCTTAGTTACCAGCCTCCTCCGCTCACCGGCTGGTATCTAAGGTACACAGCGGGTAACTAGGGTCCCTAGTTACCCGCTGTGTACCTTAGATACCAGCCGGTGAGCGGAGGAGGCTGGTAACTAAGGTACACATCGGGTATCTAGGCAGCGCGCGCTGCCTAAATACCCGCAGTTTACCTTGGATACCAGCTCCTGGTGTCACACGCAGCGATGCTGCGTGTCCACTCGGCGGCCATCGCCTGGTTTTAGAATAGATTCTAAAACCTGGCGATCATCAACCAGCGACTGGTTGATTCAGTATGTCACACGCGTCAATATCGCTGCAACGTCACGTGCAGCCGTGATCGTGCAGGCGATATTGACGCGTGTGACATACCCTTTAGTGTGTGCAGTGTCCTGTATCAGAAGCTGATATAATTTAGATAAGGTTCATATGGGTGGTTGTGTGCACATTTGTTCAAAGTAGGTGAGGGATCTAGATAGGTCTGAGGTCCGCATGTGTTTGATAAGATAGCTTTTCAGGCTATTGTATTGCATAAACGAGATATTCATTAGAGGGCCTTCAGATTTAATTTCAGTAAGTGTCAGTAACAGGGCTGTGGAGGCAGTAAATCAAACCACCGACTCCAACTCCGACTCCAACTCCTGAATTTCCCTGGCTCTGACTCACTCCTTTGACTCCGACTCCTTCATTCATGGCTCGTTTTTAAGTGATTACATTATTGTAGGTCAAAGGTAACATTAGGTTTTAATCATTATAATGAAATAATAATAAAGATATTTAGATAGAACATAATAATAATTCATAGTAATAATATTCAGCACATTCTGCATTGAACTACTAGACCAGTGATGGCGAACCTATGACACGCGTGTCAGCACTGACACGCGTAGCCATTTTCAGTGACACGCGGCCGCTGGAGAAACTAGACTCGCTATTTGGATAAAAACCACAGACACAGCAGCAAAAAACTGTTGCGAGTCAGGTTTCCGACACGGCAAAGCGAGCACTTTCCGAGACATCTGCGATTTGTAAATCACACATTACTCGCTATTACTCGCTTCCTCATTCATTAACATTGGACTCGCTAGACTAGCAACGAGTAGCGAGTCCCGGGCTCGGACTCGCTAGACTAGAGTCAAGCGATTCCGAGTTAGGACTCGCCCATCACTAACTACAGCTGAGGAAAAAAAAATGTGCTGGAGGTCTGTAGCCAGAACAGCAGAGCTCCGGCACAGAGCGTCTAGTCCTGGGACTTCCGGTAGCCGGAACTTCTGGCTGGCGCAGCAGGGAGCAGCGGAACGCTGCGGGGGACGCATATCTGAGGCCCTGTGATCGCTGTCTGGAGGTCCAGTGATTACTACAGCAACCATCCTCCAGTGAAAGGTTCTGGGCAGAATCTGGGGTGTCATGAATGTGCGATTGGCCATTACTGAGATAAGTGAGGGGGAGGCTGGAAGAGGCCTGTGCTATGGGTGCCGTTTCCCGCCATTGATTTACATAAGGAACGCCATCTTGCAGCATAGTACAGACTCCATTTCACCACTATTATTGTTGCGCACCCTATTAATCCCTATTTCTGCTTATTAACTCTGCCCTTTCCTAAAAGACAGTTAACCCCTAATTGCCTGCAGGGCTATCTATAAATCTTCTGTCACTGCCCCTCTGATGGAGAAGCCAAAAAAACCAAGGTTAAGTAAAGGAAGTGGTAGTAGTAGCAGTAGCCGACCCTTTCAAGAGACATGGACAGAGATGTATGGCATTATAGAAAAAAATGGCAGATCATTTTGCGTTCTATGTAGTGAAACGGTAGTAAGCAGAACGTGGAATATAAATAGACATTTTGACAGATAACCTTAGTAGCGCTTGCTTGGCCTTGAAGTGTACAAAATACCAACCTTCAATTGAAGATTTAGCCAATGAAATTCAGCAACAAAAAAGTCACTAAATCAGTGATGGCGAACCTGTGGCAGTCCAGCTGTTGCTGGACTGCCACAGGTTCGCCATCACTGGAAGAATTCCCCCTCACTTATCTTAGTTCATGACACCCCACACAGGTTAAATAACAGCAAGACCAACAAAAGAAACCAACTGACAGATTAACAAAGAAGTCACTAAGCAGGTAAGTTAAAGAATTATACATATTTGTTATTTAAACTATAAATATCGTAAAATTAGGGGTTTTTTTCTCAAGGTGACACACCTCCCGATTTATGCTCGGTTTTTTGGCGAATTTTGACACACCAAGCTCAAAAGGTTGCCCATCACTGTACTAGACCCAATTCATTATAGTTTGAGTCGGAGTCGGAACATTTTCTACCGACTCCGACTCCACCAAAATGGGCAGCGACTCCACAGCCATGGTTGGTAAGGCTCCGTCCAAAAATAATGTATCTATTGGTGTAGGTCGTAATGTCCCAGAATCTGTGCTGTTGCCTAGTTTTGTCCTGGTTGGGGGAGTTACACGTCCAATAATATCTTGTAACTTGAGGATAGGTGAGATTGAGGGGGTCATTTTATGATAGATTTTTTTTCCATGTGTATAGTACTGCCTGTGTCAATTCATTTTGTGGAGTACGAGACCCATCCACAAGGTCCGACACCAAGGCCATAGTTCTCAGAGGGAGTCGAGATAATGAATTTTCAATCCGTAACCACAGCTTATTAGGTGGATCTCTGATCCAGTCCACTACTCTGGAAAGCAAGGTGGCTTCATAATACTTAGATATCTGGAGCCCCCCCATACCTCCTTTTATGTTTTGGAAGGGATAAAGTGGTTGTGTTAATTCGTGCTCGTTTCTTGCTCCAGATAAAGTTAAAGAAAAAGGTGCGGATTTTAGCAAGTATCCACACAGGGATTTTAATTGGGAGCATTTGGAATATGTACAGAAATTTGGGTAAGATTAGAGTCTTCAGCCAAGACAGATAGGGCGCTCACCAAGTTTTCACCTCGTCTATCGCACTATATAGCAAGGGTAATACATTCAGGTCCAGTAGGTCTTTAGCTGTTCGGCCTATCTTTATTCCTAGATAAGTGATAAATTTCGGGGGCCAAGTGAACGGGTGGTCGGATTTAAATTCATCAATTTTGGCTTTGGAAATGTTGACAATCAATGCCTCCGACTTAGTTGGGTTGATTTTATAACCGGAGAGATGACCATACCGTTCCAAAATACGTAGGAAAGCAGGGATGCCCTTATCAGGATTAGAGAGAATAACTTAAGTCGTCAGCAAATGCCGCAGACTTATGGTGGAACTTCTGTGTCACCACTCCTTCTATCTCCGTGCTCAACTGAATACTGCGTAAGAGCCGTTCCATTGTGAGCACAAAAAGAAGCGGTAACAGAGGGCATCCCTGCCTCGTGCCATTTTGTATCAGGAAGGGTTCTGATAGCAAATTATTAATACGTAATCTTGCCGAAGGTAGATGGTACATTTTAAAGATAGCCTCTACCAATGTCAGTGGAAAATTAAAGACCGCAAGTGTATGTCGCAAAAATGTCCAGTCCACCCTGTTGAACGCTTTCTCAGCATCTGTGCCTATTGGGACCTATGGGGCCTTGTTTATTCTAGCGTATTGTAGCAAATGCAGCACCCTGCTGGCGTTGTCTTTCCCCTCTCTCCCCTGCACAAATCCTGTCTGTTCTAAGGAAACTAAATGAGGGACCACCTCCGCTAAACGTTTAGCAAGCTTGCATCCATTTTTAAGACTACATAATATTCTCTCAACATGACTCAGAGTGATAGCAGGAAAAAAAATTAATAGAATCGTAGATCATAGAATGGAAGAGATGGAAGGGGCCTCCTGGGTTGTCGTGTGAAGGGACCTCTACGGTCATCATATGAAGGGGCCTCCCTGGGTCATTGTGTGAAGGGGACTCCTGGGTCATCATGTGAAGGGACCTCTGGGGTTATTGTGTGAAGGGACCTCCTAGATTGTCGTGTAAATGGACCTCCTGGGTCATTGTGTGAAGGGAACTCCTGGGTTATCATGTGAAGGGAACTCCTGGGTCATTGTGTGAAGGGACCTCCGGGGTCATCATGTGAAGGGACCTCCGGGGTCATCGTGTGAAGGGACCTCCAGGGTCGTCATGCAAAGGGTCCTCCTGGGTCATTGTGCTCATCTCTTGAGTTGTCATGTAAAGAAACCTGGGTCATTGTGTGAGGGGACCTCCTGGGTCATTGTGTGAAGGGATCTCTTGAGTTGTCATGTAAAGAAACCTGGGTCATAGTGTGAGGGGACCTCCAGGGTTATCGTGAGAAGGGAAATCCTGGGTCATTGTATGAAGGGACCTCCTGGGTCATCTGCTCCAACCCCTGCTCAAAGCAGGGTTCACTAAATAATCCAAGACAGATGTCTGTCCAGCCTCTGTGTTTATACTTTAATTGAAGAACTCACCACCTCTCATAGCCGCCTGTTCCACTCGTTGATCACCCTCACTGACAAAAAGATTTTTGTAATATCTAATCTGTGTCTCCTCCAATTCAATTTCATCTCATTGCTTCTAGTCTTTCCTTGTATAAATGAGAATAAAGCTGATCCCTCTACAGTGTGACAGCCCTAGAATAAAGCTGATCCCTCTACAGTGTGACAGCCCTTTTTATATTTGCAGACAACTACTAAGTCTCCTCTCAGTCTTCTTTTTTGCAAGCTAAACATTTCCAGATCCTGTAACCGTTCCTCATGGTCTGCAGACCGGTCACCGTTCAGGTTGCTCTTCTCTGAACTTGTTCCAGTTTGTTGATGTCTTTTTTTATAATGTGGAGCTTAGAACTGGACACAGTATCCATATGAAGCCTGACCACAGAGGAGTAGAGGTGGATAATGGCTTCATGTGATGTAGACTGTTGCTTCTGTTAATACATCCCAGAATTGTTTGCCTTTTATGCTGCTTCATTACCTTGTTGACTCCTGTGCAGTCTGTGATCTATTAGTATACACAAGTCTTATCACACGTGCTGTTGCTTCATCCTATTCCTCCCATTCTGTAATGCATTTTTCATTTTTCTTGCCCAGATGTTGGACTTTGCATTTCTCCCTGGTATAGACCATTCTGTTAGCTGCTGCCCACTGCTCCAGTTTCTTTAGATCTTTGTGAATCCTCTCTCTTCTCTAGTATTCGCTATTATCCCTCTGATCTTTGTGTCATCAGCAAATGTAATCAGTTTACCCTCAATTCCTTCATTGAAATCACTGATAAAGATGTTGAACAGCTCAGGATCCAGGACAGAGCCATCTGGATGTGCAGCCTATTATTACCATTCATCCGTCTGATCACTGAACCAGTTATGAATCCACCTAACAGTTGTCTTCTCCATTCCACACTTGATCATCTTTTCAATAAGGATGGTATGAGATACAGGAAGGAAATCCAGTCCACCTCCAGATACAACAGAAATAAATTAAAAAGTCAATTTTATTAGAAAAAGTTTAAAAAACACATAATAAAATGGTGTGTAAGGTGAAGACGTTACATGTTTCAGACCCTCTCTGGGGTCCTTAATCATAGGAAACACCACATACCATATTTATCCAATTATAAGATGCCTTCTTTTCCCCTCAAATTGGGAGAAAAATGGAGGTGCACTTTACAACCAGAATCTAAAAAAAAGAAACTAATCTTACCTGAGGGGGGAGTTGCAGTGGAGGAGCGGAGGTGCTGGAGGCAGGCATCATGGGTCCACAGAGGATGGGGGCAGAGCAGTGGGACCACAGCTGCGGGGGAAGTAGAGCCGACACCGTGTGGTGGATGCCGTCATATTCTGTGTGTCTGCATTCAATCAATCACAAGATGTAATTGGTCAGAATGGCTGCGGATGGAGATCCTGGATAACCTCTTGCAGCCATTTCCGGCACCCCTGATCCACCAAAACAATTCCCCCTCGTTAAGTCATAGTGGGTCCAGGGGGGGGGGGGATATATATATAAGTAATATATATGTACACCAGGATGGGGGGGCATGTACCAAAAGATGAGGGACCATATACACCATGATGGGAGACTTGTATACCAGGATGGGGGACCTATATACCAGGATAGGGGACAAATATAACAAGATGGGGGACATATCTACCAGGATGGGGGGCTATATCCCAATATGGGGGATATATATATGCTAGGATGAGTGACATATATGCTGATTGTAAGACAGACACTGGCATTATAAGACAGACCCCATTTAACATTTTAAATTGTTTTTCTCTTTTCCTTCAAATTCGGGGTGCGTCTTATAATCTGGTGCGTCTTATAAAGCAAAAAATACTGTATATGAAATAATGTATCTATATATACATATGGAATAAGAACGAAAAGAGGGGAGGAAGCAGCAGCATTCATCAAGAAGCGATGTATGTGGGAACACCCTGGAACAATAATATGTAAATTAGACAGAATTCATACAATATAACATTCAAAAATTAATTGTAAAAATATCCAAAAATCTGAAAAATCTTTATCAAAAAACATACATCAAATCATGCTGCAATTAAAGACCGTGGGGCAAATGGGAATTCTAAGAGAGAATCCATCGTGCTTCATGACATAATCATAGTTTTTTCATGTCACCACCCCTGAGCAGCTTAACCTGTTAACGACAGCCTTACGTCTCTAGACGTCGGCTGTCATTACCCCCGTGTTTGCAGTGAGCTCCGGCGTGGAGCTCACTCCAAACCTCCCACATCTCAGCTGATCTCACTAGCTGAGATGTCGGTCTAACAGCACCGATCGGTCCCGCCATCCGATCGGTGCTGTTAACCTCTTAGATCCCGCCATCAATCTCTGAAAGCGGGATCTAAGGGAGCCGGAGCCGGCAGCGCGTGCTTACCGGGCTCCAGGGGAGATCTCGCAATAGTATCGCGGGATCTCCCGTGCTGATGTGACAGGCCAGGGTCCTGGCTTGACCCTGGAACCTGTCATGGAGCATTTCCTGCTTGTGGTTGGCAGGGGCTGCCAACCACAACAGGTCCGCGATTCTGACACATACAGAGAAGTGATCAGACTGTGCATCTGCGTGCCTCTCTATGGGGCAGTGTAAAATTAAGAATCAATAAACAAATAAAGTTTTTACAAAGTTGAAAAATAAAAAAAAAACATGAAAGTTCAAATCACCCCCGTTTTCTCCCATCCACAATAAAAGTATTAAAAAATTAAAATACACATATTTGGTATCGCCGCGTTCAGAATCGCCCGATCTATCAATATAATCAAATAATGAGATCCGTAAACTGCGTAGCGCAAAAAATGGTTCAAACGCCAAAATCACGTTTTTTTGGTCGCTGCAACAATGCTAAAAAATGCAATAACGGGCGATCAAAACAGTGCATGCACCCAGGTATGGTATCTTTAAAAACATCAGCTCGAGACGCAAAAAATAAGCCGTCACCCAGCCCCAGATCCCGAAAAATGAAGACGCTACGGGTCGCAGAACATGGCGCAAAAAGTGCAATGTTTTTTTTTTTTCCATGCTTTTGAATTTTTTTCCACCACCTAGATACCAGTAAAGGTATACATGTTTGGTATCTACAAACTCGTACTGACCCGAGGCATCGCACCGTCACGTCGGTTTTACCATATAGTGAACACGGCGACTAAAAAATCCAAAAAACAAACGTGTAATTGCACTTTTTTTGCAATTTCACTGCACTTGGAATTTTTTTGCAATTTCCCTGTACATTATATGGTAAAACAAATTATTGCATCTGAAAGTACAAGTCGTCCTGCAAAAAACAAGCTGTCATATGTCTATATTGACGGAAAAATAAAAAAGTTATGGCTCTTGGAAGCCGAGGAGCGAAAAAACGAAAATGAAAAATGACAAATTTCTTCATCACTAAGGGGTTAAGCACTTTTTTCCAATGCCAATGACTGTAATGTGTATAGTTTTTTCTATATATGATGTATATATAATTCTGTATATTGCTCCTGTGTATCGTTCAGCCTAGATGCCAGTTACACCCTTCTTGTATAGGATAGAAGACGTATGTTATATCTTTATATCTTTTTTCTTTTTAGATGTCTTGGAATGAGGATGATTTGGTGACAGCGAATTTAGCTCCCACTGCTTCCACCGATCCTGTGACACTTGAAATAAAATAAAATAATGGGAAGGGCAACTTCAGGTAAGATCCAGAGAGTGGAGCCGTAAGTTTAACAGGAAACATTAGGCCACTTTCAGATCTGCATTTTGCAAACCTGGCAGAATTCCGCCTTTTTTTGCAAAAAAATGGATTCTGCAACATTGCGCTCTGTACAATGCATTTGTAATGGAATTCCGGACATGTACGACGACCTGCGGTTTCATCCGGATTCGGCAAATCCGGCATTTCAGACTTGTTTTAAAACCGCATTTAGCAGCATCTTTTGTCCGGTCCCTGAAGTGCTGGGTTTGCCGAATCCGGATGAAACCTTTCTCATCTTAGTTATCGGATAAATTGATTTTATATTTTGATAGATCGGCATTTCTGAAGACAGCAATTCAAAATGTGTGTTTTGTTTTATTTTCAATGAGGAAAAAGGGGAGTGATCTGAACTTTTGTGGAGATTTTTGTGTGTTTGTTTTTTTTTAATATATCGTATATACTCGTGTATATGCCAAGTTCTTCAGCACAAAAAATGTGCTGAAAAGTCCCCCCTCGGCTTATACACGAGTATATACGGTAGCCCCAGCTGTATACAGCAGCCCCAGCTGTATACAGCCCCCCCGTGGTATCCAGGTCTTCATGCTTCCTGTTCCTTCTCTGGCGCAGACCCGGAGCAGCGCGGTGACCGAGCAGCGGAGCGGCGGCGATAAGTATACTGACATCTTCATTTACAGGTGGTGCAGCAAGGGGGGGCCCTGGATACCACGGGGGGGGGGGGGCTGTATACAGCTGGGGCTGCTGTATACAGCTGGGGCCCCTGTATACTACTTATGGGGGGGTAGGGTCTGATATACCCCTGGGGCTGCTGCTGTATATACCCCCTGGGGCTGCTGCTGTATATACCCCCTGGGCTGCTGCTGTATATACCCCCTGGGGCTGCTGCTGTATATACCCCCTGAGGGCTGCTGCTGTATATACCCCCTGGGGCTGCTGCTGTATATACCCCCTGGGGCTGCTGCTGTATATACCCCTGGGGCTGCTGCTGTATATACCCCCTGGGGCTGCTGCTGTATATACCCCCTGGGGCTGCTGCTGTATATACCCCCTGGGGCTGCTGCTGTATATACCCCCTGGGGCTGCTGCTGTATATACCCCCTGGGGCTGCTGCTGTATATACCCCCTGGGGCTGCTGCTGTATATACCCCCTGGGGCTGCTGCTGTATATACCCCCTGGGGCTGCTGCTGTTATATACCCCCTGGGGCTGCTGCTGTATATACCCCCTGGGGCTGCTGCTGTATATACCCCCTGGGGCTGCTGCTGTATATACCCCCTGGGGCTGCTGCTGTATATACCCCCTGGGGCTGCTGCTGTATATACCCCCTGGGGCTGCTGCTGTATATACCCCCTGGGCTGCTGCTGTATATACCCCCTGGGCTGCTGCTGTATATACCCCCTGGGCTGCTGCTGTATATACCCCCTGGAGCTGCTGCTGTATATACCCCTGGGCTTTCTGTATATACTCTGGGGCTGCTGTATACTACTACTGGGGCTGCTGTATACTACACTGGGGCTGCTGTATACTACCACTGGGGCTTCTGCTGTATATACCCCTGGGGCTGCTGCTGTATAATCCCCCTGGGGCTGCTGTTATATACCCCCTGGGGCTGCTGCTGTATATACCCCCTGGGCTGCTGCTGTATATACCCCTGGGGCTGCTGCTTGTATATACCCCCTGGGGCTGCTGCTGTATATACCCCTGGGCTGCTGCTGTATATACCCCGGCTGTACTGCTCTGTATATACTACTGGGGCTGCTGTATACTACTACTGGGGCTGCTGTATACTACCACTGGGGCTTCTGTATACTACTACTGGGGCTGCTGCTGTATATACCACTGAGGCTGCTGTATACTACTACTGGGCCTTCTGTATACTACCTCTGGGGCTTCTGTATACTACCACTGGGGCTGCTGTATATATCTCTGGGGCTGCTGTATACTACCACTGGGGCTGCTGGATATATCTCTGGGGCTGCTGTATACTACCACTGGGGCTGCTGCTGTATATACCACTGGGGAGCTGCTGTAACACTGCTGGGGCCTGTATGTACCACTGGGGAGGCTGCTGTATACCACACTTCTGGGGGCTGTATACTACCACTGGGGAGGCCTGTACACCACTGCGGGGGCCTGTATACCACACTGCTGGGGGCTGTATACCTGTGCTGGGGTCCACCCTCGGCTTATACACGAGTCAATAGGTTTTCCCAGATTTTGGGGGCAAAAGTAGGGGGGTCGGCTTATACACGGGTCGGCTTATACACGAGTATATACGGTATTTTTTAAAAAAATGTGTTTACTTTTTTAACGTTTTTACTAGTCCCTTTCGGTGACTTGAAGTCTGCACTGTCCAATTGCTTGTGCTGTACAGACCTGAGAATCAGCATCATCAGCTCGTCTCTGTACAGTACAATGATCATCTCTGGTGAACGCCGGCGCACAGACAACATCCACAGGATCCTGTAAGCAAAACACGGATCCTTAACAAATGAAAGAAAAATGGAGGATAAATAACAAATCAACAACAAATCTTTATTTATATAGCACTAACATATTCCGCAGCGCTTTACAATACAGTGGTTCGTATACGAGCGGTCATAGGTAACAATAAAAAATATACAATACAGTAAGTAATTAAAACAGAGAATCAATGTAAAACATCCAGTACACTAAGCAGAGAATCAATGTAAATAGTACAATACAATAATTAAAAAATATCAATTAGAAGATCCATTTTCTATTGACTCCAAAGTCAAAGAAAGGATCCTGCACTTTTTTCCAATGGATCTCTGTAGAATCCGTTCTAACAGATGATTACTGCACATGTGCACTCAGCCTAATAAAAGCCTTTATTACTACTTTCCTTTGTTTTCCCTTCATATCTGCATTACTGACATTTATACATTTTTATTGTTTTACAGCGCGGTTACTTATGACAAGCGGGGCTTCAGGCTGCGACAGGGAGCCGACAAGAGGATAGTTGTTCATGTCCAACAGACCTCCACCCAGGTGTTACCAATCAAAAGGTAATTTACATTACTATTATTATTATTATTATTTATATCCTGCTAATGAGCTAATTTTTCTCACTATATTTCATGCCCACTCTGATTCCCTGGCATGTAAAGTTTCCCGGCCAAGATTGACCTTCCTAGTAGTGAGAAGAGTAGAAACGACAAAATACAGCTTTTTTTGTGTTCTTTCCCCAAACATACTAGGGCATATTCCGGATAGAGATGAGCCAATAGTTCAGTGTTTGGGTTCGGATTGCTCTTACCGAACACTTTGAACTGTTCCAGAATTCATAACGAATAACGAACCTAATACAAGTCAATGGGGAATTTGAGCATTGTTCTGGAAGATTTCCCGGAAACATATTCAAGATCCTCATTGACTTGTATTAGGTTCATTATTCGTGATGAATACTGGAACAGGTCAAAGTATTCGGTAAGAGAAATCCGAACTCAAATATCTTACTATTCACTCCTCACTATTCAGGATACATTATACTGGTGCGTCCCAGGTTTAGGGACCTAAAAAGAGTGACAGGTTCCCTTTTAATTTTTGGTTGCACTGAATTATTATAATGAATAATATTATTGTTATTTATATAGCACCACTGATTCCATGATGCTGTATATGTAGATAATATGAAACCTGTATCTGATAGAAATGCACCTTCTATGTAGTTTGGATAATAGTGGAAATATAATTAATAAATGGCTTCTAAAATAAATTTGTTTGCCCTAAGAGATTGTCTTATGAAGCCTGTCCATTATTGTCAGAACCCTGACCGATACTGAATGAGAATACGCCATCACATGGTGGCCATTAAAATGAATGATCATCAATGTAACGAAGTTCTCGGTTTTGGCTCATAGACAGCTGTGCATTATGACACAACGTTTTATCTAAGACCCTGTGCACACAGTGTTTATATTGCATTTTTTATGAGTTTTTTTTTAATGAAGTTTTGTCACAAAACTGCATGGCAATCCTTATGCTAGCAAAGTCAATGAAAACCCTCGGTTTGTGCACACGTTGCTTATTTTTCCCTTCCAGAAATAAATCTGCAGCATGTCGGTTCTTGCTACATTTTTCCACAGGCAGCGCAGCCGCAGATAAAGATCTAGGATAGATGAAATCTGCGCCTGCGCTGCCTCTGCAGCCATTTTACTTTCAGCCATCAAGTCAACTGCCGGGAGATTAATGGCAGTCGGTGATAACCTGCGAGGACACCCCCTCCTCCCAGCCTCAGCCCACCCACAACATTACAAAAAAGGTGGGGGAACAAGAGGCACAATAGTGCCCTATCACTAGTGACACTCTCAGATGTGAGTGGTGTAATGCAGTTACACTCACCTATTCCAGTTGTGAGACCCACAACTGGTTTAACAGCATATCACAGTATCAGCTGCTGCAGGACCTCCACCGACCACTCCAACGTGGAAACACAGCCAGAAAATATGGGAAGCAAGGTGTACCACGGTCCGCGCTGCTGAGTCCACAAAATCACCTGGGATGCAAGATGTTGTAGCAGTATACTTTATTCCTTCCTATGCGTTTCGGCGCCCTTCCTGGCACCTTCCTCAGGGATATTACATCAGCCATAGGAGCAGGGAATTTATAGCCTCTTACATTAGCAATTATGGGTGTGTTCTGTTTACATATGATGTCATCACTGGGGGAGGGGCCAACAATTTTGGCGAAATTTCACACAAATAACATAATAAAACAAGAAAATAGTTCAAAAAACGTTGCTAAAGCATGGGTTCTACTCCCCTGAAGGTTGGGTGACGAATTTTTTTTTTTTTTTTTTTCTTTGCATTGACAGTCTGGATATTTTAGCAACGTTTCCGCTGCAATTTTCATGGAGGTTTTTATATCATTCTATTGGTAGGATTTTTATGTACATTTTAGCAAGTTTTTTGAACTATTTTCTTGTTTTATTATGTTATTTGTGTGAAATTCTGCCAAAATTGTTGGCCCCTCCCCCAGTGATGACATCATATGTAAACAGAACACACCCATAATTGCTAATGTAAGGGTCTATAAATTCCCTGCTCCTATGGCTTATGTAATATTCCTGAGGAAGGTGCCAGGAAGGGCGCCGAAACGCGTAGGAAGGAATAAAGAAGTATACTGCTACAACATCTTGCATCCCAGGTGATTTTGTGGACTCGGCAGCGCGGACCGTGGTACACCTTGCTTCCCATATTTTCTGGCACCCACAGCATTGTCTCACCATGCTGACAACCCCCACCACCACAATCCTGCCTCTTGTGACTCCACCATAACCACCCCCCAGGGTAAGATGCTATCGACTTGCCCCTAGCGGGGGCCGTGGGTTACTCGGAGCCAAACCATTTTTGGGGATGGGATATCAGTTGCGTGACCCGGTCCGTGGTCCCCTGTCGGGTGGTCAGTAAGAAGGAAAAAGTGGGGGTTTTGAAGAAAATAGGATAAAAAGAAAAATAAAAGAATTTGAGAGTTTATCCGTGACACCACCCATGGTTTGTGGCTATAGGTAGCCACTGCTGCTACAATTGGGACCTGTGGGGATGATGGGAGAGGTGGCCATGGTGGTTTGGCTCTCCACGGGCAGAGCAGGTCCCCAGGGCAACCGTGAAGTTTGTGGATGTATATTTGAGCAATTAAAAGGCCAGCATGGCTGAGTTGTTCACCGGCAGGGATAAGAGTCAATCTTAGGCAGGCTCCTGCTGCCTCCTCGGCGCTTCAGTCTACCTCTCCTCAGGCGCAGAAATAACAGTCTCACACAGTGCTGAGCTTCAACCCGGTTTACTTAACTTTCTTTGCCGGTGTTCCTAGTCACAAGACGGTGCAGTGGCGGTTTCAGCATCCGGGATGGTTTGTCCAGTTCACCCCCTTTTATGTTCCTTTCCATGGGCCTCTCTTCCTTTCACTTCCGTACACAAAGCTACGATCCAGAGGCTACGGGCTTTTTTTTGGGCGACCTTCCAGGTCTCCTAGCCCTAGTACGGAGGCCTTCTCTTCAGTGCGTCGGGGGGTTGGGTCACGGGACATAAAGACCCCGCAACTGGTTGGCTTTGTGGTTGGAGCTTGGAGCGCCCTCACCACCTCAGGGTCTGCACCCTGGTTCCTGCCCCATCCTTCAGTTTCACAGCTAATTCAGGCACACAGGCGGATTGCTCACTACCCGTGCCCCTAGGACCCCTCTTGCCTCCCTCTATGGTCAGTGGCCCGGGACCTGGACAAGCGTCATGATGGTACAGGCTGCCAGGTCCGAGTTCTTTCAGTCTCGTGGGATTATGGCTCTTCTCCCCTCTCCATCTTGACTCCATGGCTGGTGACTAACTACTTCCTGTTGTGTTGTTTTGTTTTTGTTGTCCTTCCTGACCATTTCCTGTCCTAACTTCCCACCCTCCACTTGTCATCTCCCGCTGTCCCATAGCTGGGCTTGAAATGCCTTGCTCCAGGTCCAGAGTGTGTTGGGTGTGTGTTTGGGTGAATGGACTTACCGATCCCTGTGGTTGCAAACCTCTAGTGGCAACTGGACCGCAGGGGCGCCACACTATGCTGCTGTTTGGATTCTGACACGCACCACCATTTTCCCTACAGTTTTGGAAGACAAAATGTGCATCTTAAAATTCCAAAAATATGGTAATGCTGAATGCGTTCCTCTATCTGAAGTCTGCATGGCAAGAGGACACGTCCCCAGCTACTTCAGCCATGCACAAGAGACTCACCCTCTTCACTACTGCAGAACTTAAACCGAGAGGAAGATGTCCTGTGTACAGTGTGTGCGTGTGGTTATAATCTGCAGAACTAAAACCGAGAGGAAGATGTCCTGTGTACAGTGTGTGCGTGTGGTTATAATCTGCAGAACTAAAACCGAGAGGAAGATGTCCTGTGTACAGTGTGTGCGTGTGGTTATAATCTGCAGAACTAAACCGAGAGGAAGATGTCCTGTGTACAGTGTGTGTGTGTGGTTATAATCTGCAGAACTAAAACCGAGAGGAAGATGTCCTGTGTACAGTGTGTGCGTGTGGTTATAATCTGCAGAACTAAAACCGAGAGGAAGATGTCCTGTGTACAGTGTGTGCGTGTGGTTATAATCTGCAGAACTAACACCGAGAGGAAGATGTCCTGTGTACAGTGTGTGCGTGTGGTTATAATCTGCAGAACTAAAACCGAGAGGAAGATGTCCTGTGTACAGTGTGTGCGTGTGGTTATAATCTGCAGAACTGAAACCGAGAGGAAGATGTCCTGTGTACAGTGTGTGCGTGTGGTTATAATCTGCAGAACTAACCGAGAGGAAGATGTCCTGTGTACAGTGTGTGCGTGTGGTTATAATCTGCAGAACTAAAACCGAGAGGAAGACGTCCTGTGTACAGTGTGTGCGTGTGGTTATAATCTGCAGAACTAAAACTGAGAGGAAGATGTGCTGTGTACAGTGTGTGCGTGTGGTTATAATCTGCAGAACTAAAACCGAGAGGAAGATGTCCTGTGTACAGTGTGTGCGTGTGGTTATAATCTGCAGAACTAACTGGGGTCTCATGAATGAGAATCACCTCACAGTAAGATCGTTCTGGTGTCTATAGCCTCTGCAGAAGTAACTGGGGCCTCATTTATGAGAATCACCTCACAGTAAGATCGTTCTGGTGTCTATAGCCTCTGCAGAAGTAACTGGGCCTCATTTATGAGAATCACCTCACAGTAAGATTGTTCTGGTGTATATAGCCTCGGCAGAAGTAACAGGGGCCTCATTTATGAGAATCACCTCACAGTAAGATTGTTCTGTCGCCCTTCGCAACTAGATTGCAGCTTTCAGCATTGCAGCTGCTGAGGTAAAGTGAATGCTGAGCTCTGATTGGTTGTTATGGACAACTAGACACTTATCAATTATAACCAATAATCTATAGTATATTGCTGAACGTGTCCTTCTGTCTGAAGCTGGGATGGCCGGCACATGTGCATTGCTATGTTTACGTTGTAGTTGTAAATGGCGCCGGAGTTGGTGCATGTGCAGACTGCGCTATTTCACTTAAGACACTGTCTCTGAGAATATCACCAATCCCCAATTTATTTCAGATGTTTGTGCAGACAGTGTCTTCTAGAACCTGGCGCTGGAGATCACTGTATGTGCACGCGGTGGCCATAGGGGTGGGCGAGGGTTTGTGAGCGTGAAGGACAGAATGTTGTAGTCAGAGAGAGGAAGAGGTAAGTTATCTAAGGAGGAGGTTGAGCAGAGCCGGGTAAAGACCAGGTAAAGGGTGTCACAGAGGTTGAGAGCTGTGGAGGCCAAGAGTTGTGGTTAGAGATAGGAGCTGGGATGCAGATGGGGAGATGGGGCTGTTTATGGGGATGTTGAAGTCTCCCAAAGTAAGGGTTGGTAATTCTGAGGACATGAAGTGCGGCAGCTATGCAAAAAAAAGGTCGAGGGACTGGGTGGGTGACCCTGGTGGACGGTATACCTCCGCTACTCTGAGGGGGAGGGGATGGAAGAGCTTAGTGGCGTGGACATCAAAAGAAGGGAATGAGCGTGATGGAGCTGGGGGGTGACCTGGAAAGTGCATTGTATATATGAAGGTTTCAATAAAATCATTACTTTTTGATTGATGTTTTTTCTTTGTTTTACTTTTTTTTATTTCATTTCTATAGAAACACTATTTGATCATTAATGAATTTCTTTGTTCCACGTATTGGTACTTGGATCCAAGCTATATTGTTGTTGTTTTTTTTTTCTCTTTTCCTTCTTTAATTACCGTATTGTCACGCTTCCGGGGGAAGGCGTCCTGGAGTGTACCCACTGGGCCGTGGTACCGAACTCCCCTGGGTGAGCTGGTCCTAGTTTAACCAACTCCTATACAGGGATTGTCAGGGGCAAGCACGGGGGGTCTAAATACTACAGCTGCTAGTACCAGGGGGCGGCACGTAGGGTTAGCCTATACTACGGTAAGGCCAAACAGGGGAGGAGGCACCAGAACCCGGGTTCAGGAGAGCTGGAACGGGTTCTACCAGAGGAGAGCACAAGGTAGGCCTTACTACCAGTCAGAGAAGCAGAAGCATACTAACACAATAATCAGGCACCTCCCAGAAGTGGAGGTGGCCTGATATACCGGAGGACGGACAGCTATTGGTCAAGGGGACTGTCAGGTTGAGCCATGCTCACAAAGCACTCACTGATCTCAGGGAGACCAGTCAAGAAAAACACTGCGGGCAGCCGGCTAAAGCGCTCAAACACAGTGAGATCCATGATGCATTGCCCCCTGGAAATTTGAATATGGAAATGGAGTCCGTGGAGCCTCGATTAAGAGTCTCAAACACGGCACTAGCCGGATATCCCTCCAGGGAAGGACCTAGCCCTGGGGTGGAATTCTTGCGGAGAACACCATAACCACCATATTAAGTGGTCCTTTTACTCAATATCCCGCTCAGTTATGAGTTAAGGATATGTCAAGGGAATACCAAGGCCAGGTATCCATCCACAGACAGCTGTTTCGGGGTGTTGCCCCTCATCAGTGTGGAGTAGGATTCTGGCTAGTTGGGAGCAAGGCCTGGTAGACCAACATCACAAAGCACTCACCTTCAGCCTGACATATCTATCGCCAACGCTGAACACGATAAATGGACCTGTCTCCTCCCTTGGGCAGAATTCGCTTACAACAATCACTCTAGTGAGTCGTCAGCTAAATCTCCTTTTGTCGTGGTATTCGGTCAACATCCTAGTTTGCCTCTTCCGATATCCTCAGCATCCGGCAACCCGGTGGCTGATGCATTTTCCGTGGACTTCTCCAAGGTCTGAAGGGAGACAAGAGATGGATGCTTTCACACAAGCCTCTGGCAGGATGAAGAGACGTCTGGATATGCTATCTTTCCTCCCAGGCGATAGTGTGTTTTTTTTCCAGATATGTCAGGCTGAAGGTGCCATCTTACAAGTTAGGGCCGCGTTATATCAGTCCCTTCGAAGTCCTGGGACACATCAACGACGTTGCCTACAAGCTGAGACTGCCTGCCTCGCTTCACATGCCTACCTCCTTTCATGTCTCGTTGTTGAAACCAGTGGGGCTTAATCGCTTTTATCCATTCTCCGGCACTGTGCCACGGTCTCTCTGCAGATAGGCCCTGTGACTCTGTGGAGAGAGCTGGAGGGGGTTGTGGCCATGTGGAAAGTGCCTTAGGCCCTGTGGAGGGGGGCTACAGCCCTGTAAAGAGAGCCTGTGGCCCTTTAGAGAGAGCTGGAGGGGGTTGTGGCCCTGAGGAAAGGCCTGTGGCCCTATGGATAGGCCTTTTGGCCTTATGGATGGAAGGGGCTGTGGCCCTGTGGAGAGAGCTGGAGGGAGTTGTGGCCTGCGGAAAAGGCTTTTGTCCCTGTGGAGCGGGCTGGAGGGGCCTGTGGAGGGTTCCGGAGTAAGATGGGGGGCCTATGAAGTCCTTTACAGTAAACATGTACGTTTTCAAGGTTTATGTCCGATCTGCAACAGGGTTGACTCTGTTGCCGAAGTGCAACACAGATTGACTGTTTTGTTGCAAAAGGGCAACATGATGCCTGTGGAGAGAGTTGGTGGGGCTTGTAGCCCTGTGGAAAGGTCTGTGGACCTGCAGAGGGGCCTGTGGCCTTGTGGAAAGAGGTGAAGGGGGTTTTGGCTCTGTGTAAATGCCTGTGAATCTGTAGAAGGAGCCTGTGGAGAGAGCTGGAGGGGATTATAGCCATGTGGAAGGGACCTGTGCCCCTTTGCAAAGGTCCTTGGCATTGTGGATGGGGCTTGTGCTCTGCAGATAGGCCCTGTGACTCTGTGGAGAGAGCTGGAGGAGGTTGTGGCCATGTGGAAAGTGCCTTAGTCCCTGTGGAGGGGGGCTATAGCCCTGTAAAGAGAGCCTGTGGCTCTTTGGAGAGAGTTGGAGGGGCTTGTAGCCCTGTGGAAAGGTCTGTGGCCCTGCAGAGGGGCCTGTGGCCTTGTGGAAAGAGGTGATTCATCTCAGGAGTCTGCGATTCCTGTGAGCCAGGAGAGGTAGGAGGAGTCCTAAACATGAGGTTGTGATGCAAAAAAAAAAATATATATATATTCACTAACATTTTGATATTTAGGGACTCCAGCTGATTTTATCAAAGAGGAAACTCCAGGAAAAAAGGTGCGGACAGAGAGTGTGGAGAGTGAGCAAATGGGTAAAGAGGAGCAAGCCAAGATGGAGGGAAAGGAGGAAATATTTTTCTTGCCAGTACGTTCCTGCCCACATTCACATTTCTCCTCCATTCACACTGTAATGCCCCTGTCACACGGGGTGATATCTCCGGCGATGTTGTCGGCAACTGAGGGGCGTGGCCAAATTGCGGCGACATCGCCGGAGAGGTGCCGGTGAAGTCACCGGCACGTTGCTCCATCCGACACCTCGCCGTGCTATGACGAAACGTGTGACGGTACCATAAAAAAGACCTAATTGAATGTGCATTTTCTACAGCCAAAATTGATCTTTTTGCGGGGTGAAAAAAAAAAAGAACTGAATACCAACCCATTTGTGATGCTATTTTTGTATTAGAATGCAGTTGATGACTAAAGTGCTGCAGACAAGAGCAATAATTGACATGCTCATTTTCTGGATGCGCTTTCTACACCACCAATGCAGCAGTAGAAAACACTAATGTCAAAACAGCATTTAAAAGCTGCATTCACTTTGCTGGCAAATGCATTGACTGACTAAAAAAAACGCACCAAAAGTGGATTACTAACGCAGCACAAATGCTCAGTGCTTTAATTAGACTCCTCTTTTTGTAGGTCAAAGGTGTCAACAACTACATGATATTAAGAAAATTAAGGGATTCCCTACAAGCTCAAGCAGAAGCAGAGACGTTGAAAGTGTAAGTGATCACAAAGCTACACAGTAAGAATTATTTTACATGGGATAATTTGTCAAGCTATCACACACCTGACCAATCTGATGCAATTGATCTCTACATTTACACAATTAGATTGTCAGTGTGGTTTTAGCTTTAAAAAAAAAAAAAAAGATTAAAAAAAAGTGCCAATGAGCACTTACCGTATTTTTCGCTTTATAAGACGCACCTGATTATAAGATGCACCCCCCAAATTTGGTGAAGGAAAAGAAAAAAAAATTTTTTAATGTTAAATGGGGTTCATCTTATAATGCCATTGTCTGTCTTACAATCAGTTTATATGTTCCCTATTCTGGTATATTTGTCTCCATTATGGTATATGTGCCCCCTCCTAATTAAATGGTCCCCCACCTGGTATCCATGCCCCCATCCTGGTATGTTTCCACCTCCTGATATATGGTCCCCTTCCTAATATATGGTCCCCTCCTGGTATGGATGCCCCAATCCTGGTTTATGTTCCCCCTCCTCATATATGTCCTAAAATGGGGGACATGCATCCTACTACATAGACCCCCAACTCTTACCGAGGGAGGTTTGTGGTGGTGCTCCGGGCCATGGAGGTTGGGTCCTAAGCAGGAGCTGCGGGGGTGCCACAGATGTTGGGGGCTAAGGCAGGAGCTGCGGGGGTGCCACGGAGGTTCGGAGCCAAGGCAGGAGCTGTGGGATGTTGCGTCGATCTCCGGTGGGCGCTGCCATTATTATTTCCCAGCATGCATTGCCGGTCTGGCAATGCATGCTCTTGTGTCCAGAATTATCCGTGAATTGCGGTTTGCGCATGCGCCGCGGCCATTTTATTGAAGACTGGAGAACATAGTATTGGAGTACATAGAAATGGCCGCGGCGCATGCGCAGACCCCTATCCGCGGCCATTTACAAGAGCATGCAATGCAGACCAGCAATGCATGCTGGTAAATAATAATGGCGGCGCCCACCGGAGACCGGCGCAACACCCCCACAGCTTGTGCCTTGGCCCCAACCTCCTTGGACCGCATCAGGCACCTCCGATCCCCCCCTAGGTAATATTTTTTTACATTTTTTTTTTTACTTTTTTTTTTTTTTTTTTTTTTTTTTTACATTCCCTTTTTAAGACTCATCCCTGTTCTCCCCCCCAGTTTTGGGGGAACAAAAGTGCGTCTTAAAAAGCGAAAAATACGGTAGCTCGTTTGAGCGCCTTAGCAATTGCTAATCACCTTGTGAAAAGGCTCCTTGTATAGTATAATGCACTGTTCATTATTTTTTTCTTCTCCCCCCACAGATTGAATGCTGGCAAAGATGTGTGTACCGTATGCCCCCATACCCATTCCTTACATTGTTGTTTTTGTCATGTCTAATTTGTTTCAGTAATAAAGTGTTTGACCATTTTTTTTGTGTCTCTTGTGTAGTGGTGGGGTGTACTGTTGTCAGCTATATTTGGGAATGCTCAGCATCTGAATAGATCTATTGCTACTGATGATGTTGTGACAGCCTCCAAGATGTATTCTTGTTAGGAAAATACACTATCCTGAACACAGATGCTGCAAATTAGCATCCAGGATAATGCAGAGAAAAAAAATGGGAAGACTACCCACACACCTGCAGCATTGACACCTGTCTGGTTGTCCCCACCAACAGTGATGCAGAGTTTCCCACCCCAAAAGTATGCATTGCTGCATGCAGATGGGCAAGAACATACTTGCATGTTGTAAATGTGGGTGTAGAGACCCATCTTATATGGACTGGCAAGGACATCCCAGGAATAACCAAACGTGTCACTTGCAGGGGTGTTCCCAGTGTTCCTGCCCACCATCAGGTATGATTGAGCATGCTTGTCACTGCTTGCTAATTGATCAATTAATTGCAGTATTTGAGCAACATGCTTGGCTCACCATTGCAAGTGATGTCGCCTAGGATTTTCTGCAGCGCGTGCTGCCTAGTTACCCGCAGTTTACCATGGATACCAGCCTGCAGACATCGTGGAAACTGATCGCTGGTGAGTCTGCCTGTGTGACAGGTCACCAGCGATCAGTCGTCAATGTCGCCAGCGATCAGATCGCTGATGACATTGAGGTGTGTGACCAGGGCCGGCTCCAGGTTTCTGTGGGCCCCGGGCGAAAAAGTCTCAGTGGGCCCCTTTTAGTACATATTGCGGACTATAATATAGTCAAGCCCCATAGACAATGCATGGGGCATGTCGCAAATGTTCAGCAAGTGCAGCCGCTAGGCGGAAAATGTGGCAGTTGTGGGTTTTTTACCGCAACTACCACATTTAAAAAAAAAAAAAAACGCCTATGTGAAGACAGCCTTACAGGAACAGTGACTGCTGAAACCAGCAAGAGCTGTTTCTGACAGTGAGTATATTACACGTTAGGAGCGGGCTAAAATGCGTTTGCATTCTCTTGCGCTTTTTAAAAATACCCTTCAAATGCAAAATGTTGCATTTTTGTGCGTCTGAGGATGCTTGGTATATACACAAGCATCCTGAAGCACACAAGTAATGCAAGCAGCTCAATGGAGCCGCACTGCCATATGGGTGGCACCGCAGCCAAGCTGAGTGTCTGGCCATCCGGATCTCGCTTTCTCCTTGCCTTTCTTCTCGCCGCTCCGGTCTCCTTTGGTCGCATTGCACATATCAGCACAGTGATGACAACATTGTGCCCCGCCATGCTGAGCTGCAGAATGCAGACAGCGGCAGAAGAGACTATGGAGAAGAATGCTGCTGGCAAAGGCGGCTGGGACTATAGGAGCGGGAGCAGAATCCACGGGGGGCTACCACTGGTACACACACTCGGCTCTGCTCCGTACACCCCGTACACACACTCGGCTCCGCTCTCTACACCCCGTACACACACTCTGCTCCGCTCTCTACACCCCGTACACACACTCTGCTCCGCTCTCTACACCCCGTACACACACTCTGCTCCGCTCTCTATACCCCGTACACACACTCTGCTCCGCTCCCTACACCCCGTACACACACTCTGCTCCGCTCCCTACACCCCGTACACACTCTGCTCCGCTCCCTACACCCCGTACACACACTCGGCTCCGCTCCCTACACCCCGTACACACACTCGGCTCCGCTCCGTACACACACTCGGCTCCGCTCCCTACACCCCGTACACACTCGGCTCCGCTCCGTACACACACTCGGCTCCGCTCCCTACACCCCGTACACACTCGGCTCCGCTCCGTACACACACTCGGCTCTGCTCCCTACACCCCGTACACACACTCGGCTCCGCTCCCTACACCCCGTACACACACTCGGCTCCGCTCCCTACACCCCGTACACACACTCGGCTCCGCTCCCTACACCCCGTACACACACTCGGCTCCTCTCCGTACGCCTCGTACACATTCCGATCCGTACACCTCGTACACACTAAGCTCCGTACACCTCGTACACATTCCGATCCGTACACCTCGTACACACTCGGCTCCGCTCCGTACACCTCGTACACATTCCGATCCGTACACCTCGTACAGACTCGGCTCCGCTCCGTACACCTCGTACTCTCGGCTCCGCTCCGTACACCTCGTACACATTCTGCTCCGTACGCCTCGTACACACTCGGCTCCGTACGCCTCGTACACACACTGCTCGGCTCCGTACACCTCGTACACACTCTGCTCGGCTCCGTACACCTCGTACACACTCTGCTCGGCTCCGTACACCTCGTACGCACTCTGCTCGGCTCCATACACCTCGTACGCACTCTGCTCGGCTCCGTACACCTCGTACACACTCTGCTCGGCTCCGTACACCTCGTACACGCTCGGCTCCGTACACCTCGTACACACTCGGCTCGGCTCCGTACACCTCGTACACACTCGGCTCGGCTCCCTACACCTCGTACACACTCGACTCCCTACACCCCGTACACACACTCGGCTCCGCTCCCTTCACCCCGTACACACACTCGGCTCCGCTCCCTACACCCCTACACCTCGTACACACTCTGCTCGGCTCCGTACACCTCGTACACACTCTGCTCGGCTCCGTACACCTCGTATACACTCTGCTCGGCTCCGTACACCTCGTACACACTCTGCTCGGCTCCGTACACCTCGTACACACTCGGCTCGGCTACATTCACACTGTAAATCCCTCCTCACCCCACACATAAACTTAACCTAATTTAGCATCATGATGGGAAGCACAGCAGAGTCCTGTATACACTGAGGAGCTGATCATGTGACCCCTGACTCCTCCCCTCCATTGACATCATCACAGGTCCCGTCAGCACAGTGTGCGCGGCTCTGTCGGCTCCCACAGAGGGGGGAGGAGGGAAACATCCGGCACTGCAGGAGGCTGAAAATTACCTCCCTGCAAATGACCCCCCAGCTGCCCCCTGGATATGGCCCTGGCTGTGGGGGCAGTGTGCTCAGGGGCCCCTGAGGCTAGGGTCACACTTGCATTGTGACCCTAGCCTGATGCAAGTATTTTTGGCTGCAGTTTAATGCTATGCACTGAAGCCCATAGAAACCCGATGTTTACCTTGCCAACCACTGGTTGGCAATGTAAACATCGCGTTTCTATGGGCCCCGTTGCTGGCAGCGCATAGCATTAAACGCTATGTGCTGCAGCGGACAATACTTGTGTCAGGCTGGGGTCACAATGCAAGTGTGACCCCTAGCCCTCAGGCCTCCAAGCAGTCGGGCCCCGGCACTTGCCCAGGTGCTGACGCCGGGCCTGTGTGTGACGCCGGCTTAAGAGAGCCTACAGTAATCATAGTATATCACTGTGGTCAGGTTTTTGAAGGAGCAACTTGCGATTGCTCGCCATTACTAGAAAATGGAGTCTACTGGAAAGCCAAACCTGTATCTTTGCAAGAGACGCCTGAAGCTCTATTAAAATCTTCCCAAGCATCTCAAAACGGTATGCATGAAAAACCCGTCGGGCAGAGATCAACATTGAAATCAAAAATACAAAAAGGGACATGCACAGGGTGGCCAAATCACTTTCTGTTGTGCCTTATGACAGCCTAGATTTTAAAAACAGCCAATATACAAAGTGCTCAGGACTTCTTCATAGAATTTTTGGAAAGTTGAGGTTGCATTGTCACAGGAAAACCATCAGAAAGGTATGTATATGTTTCTTAATAATTCAGGGTTTTCTAGTTTTTAACTATTCATTACCTATCCTAATTTTACACATGTAATTTTTTAACTATATAGATCTTCAATATATATTAGTTGAGTGCTATCAAATTATGACTTCTCCATGGGTATAATGACATCATAGTGGGGTATAATGATATCCCAGTGAGGTATTGTGACAACACAATGGGTTATTTTGACATCATAATGGGATATTACAGAAAAATGGGGTATTATGACATAATAGCGGTTATTATGACATCACACTGAGGTGTTATGACATCAAAACAGGGTGTTGTGACCTCATAGTGACATATAATTAATAGAATCCAATATACCGTATATACTCGCGTATAATACCTCGGCTTATACGCGAGTCAGTGCTGTATACCGATGTATACATCGGTACATACCGATGTATACATCGGTATACAGCAGCCCCCGCATCCCCAGTAATGCAGGGCCCCCCCAGCGTCTCTCCGGTCACCTGTAAAGGAAGCTATACTTATCAGTGTCCCGCTCGCACCCGCCGCTGCCGACATCCGCGATCCTCCATCTTCATGCAACTCCTCTTCCTGTTTCTGTGCGCGTCGCCGGCAATGACGTCATTCCCGGCGACGCGCACAGGAAACAGGAAGGAGTCGCATGAAGATGGAGGATCGCGGATGTCGGCAGCGGCGGGTGCGAGCGGGACACTGATAAGTATAGCTTCCTTTACAGGTGACCGGAGAGACGCTGGGGGGGCCTGCATTACTGGGGCTGCCTGTATACTACCGCTGTGGCTGCTATATACCTCTGGGGCCCTGTATACTAACACTGGGGCTGTATATACTACCACTGGGGCTGTATATACCTCTGGGGCCCTGTATACTACCACTGGGGCTGCTATATACCTCTGGGGCCCTGTATACTACCACTGGGGCTGCTATATACCTCTGGGGCCCTGTATACTACCACTGGGGCTGCTATATACCTCTGGGGCCCTGTATACTACCACTGGGGCTGCTATATACCTCTGGGGCCCTGTATACTACCGCTGGGGCTGCTATATACCTCTGGGGCCCTGTATACTACCACTGGGGCTGCTATATACCTCTGGGGCCCTGTATACTACCACTGGGGCTGCTATATACCTCTGGGGCCCTGTATACTACCACTGGGGCTGTATATACCTCTGGGGCTGCTGTATACTACCTCTGGGGCTGCTGTATACTACCTCTGGGGATGCTGTATACTACCACTGGGGCTGTATATACCTCTGGGGATGCTGTATACTACCACTGGGGCTGTATATACCTCTGGGGCTGCTGTATACTAACTACTGGAGCTGCTGCTGTATATACCACTGGGGCTGCTGCTGTATACTACCACTGGGGAGGCTGCTGTATACTACCATTGGGGGGCCTGTGTACCACACTGCTGGGGGCTGTATACCTGTGCTGGAGTCCACCCTCGGCTTATACACGAGTCAATAGGTTTACCCAGGTTTTGGGGGCAAAAGTAGGGGGGTCGGCTTATACACGGGTCGGCTTATACACGAGTATATACGGTATTAACAATATACTATAATATAATACAATATAAAAATATAAATTAATTTAATATATACTAATATTTTTTCCATATAACACTTGCACATTTACAAGATGAACTCGAAATGTCCTTTCTGATGAAATTCTACTTCTAAGGGCCCTTTCACATCTGCGTTTTTCGTAATTCGCGGCAGATGCGGTGAAAAAACCGCATCTGCCGCGATTACCGCATAACCGTTCCACTTGCGGCGCGGTTGCGGTTTTTTCTATGCAAAGTATAGGCGTACTTGCGGCAGGTGCGGCAAGTGCGGTTTTGCATTTGCGGCAGGTGCGGCCGCGAAAAAAAACGCAGCAAGCCGCGGTTTTTTTCGCTGCCGCAAGTGCAAAACCGCACTTGCCGCACCTGCCGCAAGTACGCCTATACTTTGCATAGAAAAAAACGCAACCTGCCCCGCAAGTGGAACGGTTATGCGGTAATCGCGGCAGATGCGGTTTTTTCACCGCATCTGCCGCGAATTACGAAAAACGCAGATGTGAAAGGGCCCTAAATCAGATGTCTCAAAGCCGTCCTTTGCAATTGGTTCAAAACCAAGATAATTGTCACTATAATGGTCCTACAGGTACCACGATAGTGGTAAAGGGCCTTGACCAACCATCCAAGTCGTTATCCAAGTCATCCATCCAGCCATCCAAGTAAGTACTTTTAAGAAATACTGAAGGTGAGTGAGGGCTTGCTACGGATTGTCATAGAAGAACTGTAGTCAGCTGTCACCTGTTGTGAGGGTGACAACTGGCTACTGAAGGTTCTAGATTACCCTGTACCTGGCTCTCACTGAGGTATTATGACATCACAATGGGGAAATATGTCAGTGAACGATAGAGAGCGATAATGGCACGTGATGGCAAGAGCGATAGAGAGCTATAGAGAACAATGGCGAGCATTAGAGTGATACTGAGCGATAAATTACGCATGATAGCAAGTGCTAGAAAGCGATAAATAACAATGGCGAGCGACACAGAGCACTAGAGAGCACCAGACAGTGATAGAGAGCGATGTAGAGCACTAGAGAGTGATAGCACTAGAAAGCGATAGAGCAGTAGAGCACCAGAGAGCGATGCAGAGCACTAGAGAGCACCAGACAGTGATAGAGAGCACCAAAGAGCGATAGTGAGCACCAGAGAGCGATGTAGGGCACCAGACAGCGATAGAGGGCACTAGAGAGTGAAAGAGAGCACTAGAGAGCGAAAGAGAGCATTAAAGAGCACCAGACAGCGATAGAGGGCACTAGAGAGCAATATAGAGCACCAGAGAGCACAAGAGTGATAGAGAGCAGTAGAGAACACCAGAGAGCACTAGAGAGTGATAGAGAGCACTAAAGCGCACCAGACAGCAATAGAAAGCACCAGAGAACAATAGAGGGCACTAGAGAGCGATAGAGAGCACAAGAGAGTGATTGGTGCTTGCTTGTGCTCTCTGAGAGTGATAGCAGTAGAGGGCACTAGAGAGCAGTAGAGAGCACCAGAGAGCAAAAGAGCGATAGAGGGTGATAGAGCACTAGACAGCGATAGCACTAGAGTGAGAGCACTAGAGAGCACCAGGGAGCGATAGCACTAGACAGTGATAGTGAGCACTAGAGAGCACCAGAGAGCGATAGAGAGCAGTGAATAACCCGGACGTTAATGATCGACCCTGATGTAGGCAGGATAAAGGGACCCGGTAAGTATAATGATAATATTTAATAACCATGTGCTTTATTTTACAGCCCCCCCGCCACCATCCCATAACTTTAAAGTCCGAGTTCAGGGTTTGGACTCTAGTTCATGTCATGTTCGGCCCTGAACTCGGACCCAGGCAAGTCCGCCCATCACTAATGGTGAAGCATCTCTCTGCCACACTGTGCAGTGTTGAGGTGCCATAAGGGGCGATGTAAAACAAGGAAAAAGTGGGGAAAAAAAGTTTTAAGGAACGTGAAAAAACAAATGTACAAATCACCCCCCTTTTGCCTTATTGAAAATAAAACTATTGTACAATACTTGGGGGATAATGGGGGTGTATCGTACAATCAGAATCTTGTTTTTTTTTCTTTCTCTTAACAAGGGGGGTTGCAGTGGCAGCTGTGGTGGAGCGAGGGTGCAGGAGACAGGGTCCACAGAGGATGTGGGCAGGGGAACAAGGCTAGAGCTGCGGGGGGGTGAGGGCATATGGTGGCCGCCCTTTTTCAGGTTATGGCAGGCAAGCTGCACCTCTGCCTCTACCGCCCAGGACTCCCAGGCAATGGCTGCGGAGGCGGCGCGCGCGCAGATCGAGGTCTCGGAAACATTACCACAACGACCAACCAGAGGTCAGCTTTCATTTTACCTCAGCAGTGTAAGAAATGAGTGAAGCCATTCACTCGTTCCTGTCAGTCGGGTGATTCTCTGTGGAGGGCGGTAGTGATTTGTCTGTGCCTCCAATATGGCTTATTGTGTATAGACAGAGTGCATAGGGGTCCCCTTACGGGTGTGGGAAGGTGAAACAGAGCGCACAGGAGTCCCCTGACAGGGATGTGGGCGGTCAGACAGAGCACACAGGGCGCTGACACCGACTCCGCATGGTGTCACCACATGGCTAATTTGCATGTGTAGCGATGGGCTGCCTTTCCCTTACTCCAGCCCTGCGCATGCACACCTACTCATGCGTTTGATAGGAGGACATCCGGACGGAAGTGGATGACATATACATATATTGCCTTGTGGTGTCAGTCGAGGAGGAGAAGTTAGCTACTTCCTCCATGACCTAAAGAGATGATGAGGACTCCTGTCTGATGGATAAACACATCCCGCCATCGATGGATCACGTTTCATTCTCTACTAGATGTGGGCCCCATGATATTGCATTGGGAGGGGGATGACATTACAATGGTGGCGGGCTTTGTGGCGCTGTGGGTGGCTACTGTCTCTCACGCCCCACCCATCATGTGCTCTAACTCTTCTCTTGTGCTGTCTCTTTTGAGCTGTCTCCCCACTGTGCGCTCTCTCTGCCCCCAGCGTGCGGAGAGCAGGGGAGGTTGAGGGCGGCATGCGGAGACTGGGCAAGGTTGAGGGCAGCACTGTCTGTGCGCAGCTCTCTATGCACCCCCACTCCGTGTCAGGGAAAGGCCCTCTGGTGATGTGACGGTCAGGTGATCTTGCTCCGCCCATGACCGTGACATTACTACAGGTCCTGAAGGGTGTTTGCAGGGGGCGTATAGGACTTGTGGTGATGTCACGGTCATGTGCTGGCCAATCGCGTGATGGGAGGACACAATTACAGCGGAAGTGGAAGAGAGACGCCACAAGGCAAGTATATAATAGATGGTGACAGAAAGCACCAGATATGAGTAAACATGGCGGATCACATCTCACAGTTATTCCCCACCCCGAAACCAACGACAAAACAGAACAGACACCTACAAAAAGAAAGATTCCAGGAAGACGGCGGAGAAGAGCTGATGTTTTCTAAATCCCTTTAAAACAAAGAAGAAAAAAATATATTCTCCAAAATGAAAACATTGTTATCTATATATATATATATATTTTGTTTTTTACAAGAAAAAAAAGGTCATAAATAAGTGAGAGGGTGAACTCCGGTGTAACAAAGATCTGGAATGTGATTTTCTCGAATCTAAATATTCGTCTTGTCGTACAAACATCCGTCTAAATAAAGCTTTCATTGTTCTACAGTAAGAAAGGTAAAAGTCAAGGCTCGGGTGGGCAGTGTACTGTAAACGATCCATAATGCCGGACAGTTCTGAGGAGTGTACGGGACTCGCCCCTCTAATGTCGCCGTCAGTTCAGCTAATTTCAGCAGTCGATAAATTAATAATTAACGGCGTAATCCGGTGAGGTTGGCGCTGGTCCCTGGCTCTGCGGGGGTGGGATCAGTCTTCTGGCTAGTGGTGCGGTTTTCCGATATCAACGGTAATGTTGATGTACAGAGGCTCATGTTCAATGGACAGCACCTTGTAGCTGCAGGAGTTCAGTCCGTCCGTCTTCCACACCTTGGACGCTTGCTTTAGTAACTGCCCCCTGCGAGAACCGAAAAATATTCTATATAAATACTGATTATTACACACACATGTAATTCACAGTGGCGGCACCCCTGGTCAAAATTACCGCCTTTTGTGGACTATAAGACGCACCCAAATTTTAGAGGAGGAAAATGGGGAAAAATGAAGCAAAAAATGTGGTTATAATGCTCTGCTATGGGGGAGGGCCCCTTCCATGTAATATATGACCCTCATCCTGGCTATAGCCCCCCAACCTGGTTTATAATCCCCATCCTGGATATGGCTGTCCAACCTGGTTTATAATCCCCACCCTAGATAGGGCCCCCATCCTGGTATATAGCCCCCAATCCTGGTTTATAATCCCCACCCTGAATACGGCCCCCCCATTTTAGTATATAGCCTCCCCATCCTGGATATGGCTACCCACCCTGGTTTATAATCCCCATCCTGAATAGGGCCTCCAACCTGGTATATAGGCCCCTCTTCTTGGATAGTTCCCCCCATCCTGGTATACAACCCCCATCTTGGATATGGCCTCCTCATCATGGTACATGTCCCCCCAATCCTAGATATGGCTTCCTCATCATGGAACATGGCCCTCCAATTCTAGATATGGCCTCCTCATCATGGTACATGTCCCCCCAATCCTAGATATAGCCTCCTCATCATGGTACATGTCCCCCCAATCCTAGATATGGCCTTCTCATCATGGTACATGTCCCCCCAATTCTAGATATAGCCTCCTCATCGTGGTACATGTCCCCCCAATTCTAGATATAGCCTCCTCATCATGGTACATGTATCCCCAATTCTAGATATGGCCTCCTCATCATGGTACATGGCCTACATACAAGCGCACACGGGCCATTCCATGTCAAGTGAACCAATGATTTTTACCTCTAGATTTTTAATTCTTTTGAGATTTTGTTATTTGATAATAGCAGTCAGACAATGCAAAACGTGAAGAGAAATTTTTTTTTTTAATTTATTTATTTTTTTTAATGATTTTCAAAGTTCAAAAAAGTGTGAATTTCGGTGTCGCCTGCCTTTACATTTCTCCTCATAACTCAGGCTAGAAATAAGATAGACAAAATAAACACCATTCTACTCAGAACTGTCCAGGCTTTCACCAGATATGTCACAAGAGGATCTTTGCTAATATTTTACCCATGCAAAAGCAAACGCAAAATTTTAAAACGCATTTCCGAAAAATCGGCATAATTTAAATATTTAAGAAATTGCACATGTGTCTGCTGTGCACTTAGCCACATCTGTACCAAATTTCAAGTTGGGATCGCAATGGGATCATATTTTACAATATTTTACTATTAATAGCGTCAATGTGTCATTCCATATCAAGTGATCTAAATATGAATATAATTTTTTACCTGATGTCTTTAGATTTTTTTTTCTTTCTATATGAATTACTACCTTAGTTAATTACAAATAAGTAGTTTTGAATTTTTTTCTTTATCAGTTAATTTTTAACAGATTTTTAAAGTTTTAAAAAAGCTTGAATTTTGGCCTGGTACGGCTTTACATATTTTTATCTCGGGCTAGAAATAAGATAGAGAAACAAATTAAACACCGTTCTACTCAAAACTGTACAGGCTTTCACCAGATATATCACAAGAGGACCTTTTTTAACCCATGCGAACGCAAAAGCAAATTTTTAAAACGAATTTCCGAAAAATCGGCATAATTTAAATATTTCAAAAACTGCTCATATGTCTGCTGTGCTCATAGCCACATCTGTACCAAGTTTGTTGAGATCGCGATGGGATCATTTTTTAAAATATTTAACTATTATAGTGTCAATTCGAAAATCTTGAATTCAGATCTGTTCAACCTGTGGTCTAAAAGTGTGGGGTCTATATTCACCAAATAATCCATGATTTGTAGACATTACTGTATTATTTTGATATGTTACAGCTTAGAAGCAGGAGAGGACATATAGGAGAAAGCTTTGTTAGAGCTCAACCTGAGAATGAACAATATTGTATTGAATATTGTACAAACCACGACTACGAAGAGGAGGAGAGTTTGTTAAAACATTGGTTACAGGAAGCAGAACCCATCAAAGGGACTCAGCAATAACACACTTTCATTCCATGTAGTGAAACAGAAATAAAAACAAGGATTCTTTCATTCAGCAAAGACAGTGAAGTCCATGACGTGGTAGAAGGCGGCACAAGATTGGCAATGGATGACATAACTGGCTATGTGACCTGTGAATATGATTGGCGCTGGTGGCAGCTACTGTACTCTCCGAAGATTGTGAAAAAGTCAGATAATAACTCAGTGACCGGCCGTACATACTCTGACACAAAAGGAAATGGCGATTGCTAGTAAGCGCTTATGTACAAGATTACATTTCACCCACTAGAAGGGACAAATTGATGATAAAAAAAGCCACTTTAAAAACGTACTATTAATTGTGTGATTAGTTCTTATTTTATAGAACGATGATTTAACTACTGTACTATTCTTATTAAACTCTTAATAAATGACATGTTTAGTGATATAATAGAAAGCAAATTTACATGTATAAATAGGGGTTAACATTTTTGGTTCTTTTAATCTTGTTTAATCACACTTGAGGATATGATCACCTTTCTTCTTTTGGTTTGTTCAATGCATTCAGGTTGAAAATGCTGAGCGTTGTGTTCTGATGATTAAGAGATATATTTATCCTGGCACTTACAGGATTTGTATTTTGTGCTTCTTTTTTGTTGCATATATATGTTTTATTCAAGGAGTTGTAATAACTCATACAACCATAAAATAAAAAATATAAAAATTTGACAGGTTCCAAGTTGAATCTCTGCACAAATATAACCAAGAACACAAGTAACACACAGGTAACACACACACACAAGTAACACACAGGTAACACACACACAAGTAACACACAGGCATTTTTTCACAATTTTCAAACTAGCATTTATTTCACAATTGTGCATCAAAAGTTTGAATTTGACTTTTCCCAAACAAAATATAAAAAACCATAGTCTTGTGACATATCAAATGAAAGCTGTTACTGTTCTGAGTAAAATGATGCCTCTCCCACTTCATTATCTTATTTCTAGCCCGAGATAAAAAAAAATGTAAAGCCATACCAGGACAAAATTTGCACTTTTTGAAAACTTTAAATATCTGTAAAAAATGAACTGATTAAGAAAAAAATTCAAAACTTTTAATTTGTTATTAACTAAAGTAATACTTCATATAGAAAAAAAATAAAAAGACGTCAGGTAAAAAAAAATATTCATATTTAGATCACTTGATATGGAATGACCCATTGATGCTATTAATAGTAAAATATGTTAAAATATGATCCCATCACAATCCCAACTTGAAACTTGGTACAGATGTGGCTATGAGCACGGCAGACATATGGGCAGTTTTTGAAATATTTAAATTATGCAGATTTTCCGGAAATGTGTTTTAAAATTTTGCGTTTGCGATCGCATCGGTAAAACATTAACAAAGATCCTCTTGTGACATATCTGGTGAAAGCCTGGACAGTTCTGAGTACAACGGTATTTATTTTGTTTCTCTATCTTCTTTCTATCCCGAGATATGATAGAAAATGTAAAGTCATGCCAGGCCAAACTTCGCACTTTTTTTAAACTTTAAAAATCTGTAAAAAATTAACTGATGAAGAAAAAAATTCAAAACTTTTTTTTTGCAATTAACTAAAGTTGTTCTTCATATAGAAAAAAACAAAAAAAAAATCTGACGACGTCATGGAAAAAAATATTCATTTTTGGATCACTTGACATGGAATGACCCAGCTACGCACACTGTCCTGCACCCCTTGCTTACATCCAAAGATCCGGACTCTTAACCCAGAGGCCGTCTGGGTTTTTAACGGCCTCTTTTAATTTGGCAAAAATTTGTTGTACAATTTTTTTTTTCGTTGTTGGACCAAGCTTTTGCCTCACGCCCTGCCTCACCCTCCAATTGTCCCAATACCATAGTTACTTGCTGCGCCTCCGTCGTAGGGTACACTCCTAACACACTTTACATTCGTTCACGGAAGTCACTGAGGGCATCAGGGGCTCCTGAATATTGTGGGAGTCACTTCACACCAGGATGAACGGCATGAGGGCGGCATTCAGAAGCACCACAGCATCTGGTCCCGCGGCAGCATCGCCGGTCCCTCTCCGTCTGCAGAGGACATCGTTTTCCCCCTTGGTGAACCACAGACCTCCGGCGGCTTTCAGCTGGAACAAGTCTTTTGTTTTTAGCGGGGGCTTTTCCGCAAAGGCCTTCTGGCGCAGGGTTTTCGGCTGACATTAGAGCATGGGGTCTTCACCTACGCTCGCGCCCTTTCTGTGGCCCCGGCCCCTTGCCTTTCTGCGCTCCGCGCAAGGCGGCATGAAATGAGAAGGAAGATGGTGATTGTTCACAGTTCAACAATCTTCAACACAGTCTTAGGCACACAAGACCCGGATTTACCGGATCGGAAGATCCTGTTCGTGACACCAGATCCTGTTCGTGACGCCAAAAGTGTCGTCCCTGATTGGGACTGTGGGGTACTCAGAACTGGGCCCTCTCCTCGTCATCGGGCTGGGGAGTGTCACTGTTACAAAGTATTCACTGATCTCAGGAAGACCAGTCCAAGAAAACACTGCGGGCAACTGGCTAAAGTGCTCAAACACAGTGAATTCCTAGGCACATTGCCCCCTGGGAATTATGCAAATAGAGTCTGTGGAGCCTTGGTTAGGAGTCTCAAACACAGGACTAGCCATATATCCCTCCAGGGAGTGTCACTGTGGCGCGACCTAGTTCGTGATCCCCTCATTGGGCGAGCAGTAAAAAAGGGTTGGAAAAATGGATAAGGATAAAAAGAAAACAATAAAATAAAGATGGTCGTGACGCCACATGTGGAATGCAGCCGGTATAACCTCTGCTGCAGTCGGGACCTCTGGGGATGATGGGAGTAGCAGTGTAGATGGATCAGCTCTCCATAGACGAGTGGCTCCCCAGAGCACACGAGAAGTCTATGGATGGGTAGGGATCATTGGAGGTGCAAGGTCTTATGGTACCTTTACACGCAGCTACAGGTAACAGGTTTTCCCAGGTAACTTACTGGTTGCAGTGAAATCATGGAGACATGGTTCTATCTTGTTGCTGTATACAAATGGAACTATGTCTCCATGATTTCACTGCAACCAGTAAGTTACCTGTGGAAAACCTGTTACCTGTAGCTGCGTGTAAAGGTACCATTAGTGTGCAGAAGAACTGACAGACACAAGGATAGCAGTCTCCTTTTACCTTTACTGAAGACAGAAGTAGGTTCATCCAGGGCACAGTTTACAGATGATATTCGGGAACTTGGATGCAAGATGGGCATTCCACACCCGGCAAGTGTTGAGGCCTTTCTGCTGTACTGTTCTGTTTGTAAGCCCTGGCTGCTTAAAGCTATGCTTAGGCTTCCTCCTCTCTCTTGTGTCTTGGATGTGTGACAGGTGGCTTGAGCCCTCTCTGGGTTACTCTCTCTCCCCTATGTGTCTCCTGTGCTCACTGTTGCGGCTGTGTCTCCTGGCCTTTTGGGTGGACGTTTTTTTTTTTTTTTGAACCATCAATTTTTATTATTTTCAACATAGAAAAGAAAACGAAAGTACATACACCAATGTCAACATCCATGACAGTAATGGTATCAGAGGATAAAAGTCAGTGCTTACAGGATTCAAGAAAAAGGAGTAAACATTAATGTATTCATACAAATATATTTTTGAGTCCTTTCTGAGGATCAAAATGTTCTCATATAGTGTCCTCTGAGTTTGTTCAATAAAAGAAAAAGAAAAAAACAAATAAACTGTCTGTTTTATGTCAACTTCTCAGCCTGAAAGGCTAATTAACCCTATGTAAGAAAAATCTATTCTAACTTATTTTCTGAGAGTGCTAACTCTATTATATAATATAGTTAAGTTGGTACTAAGAGAGCATAAACACCAAATAATTTAAAAACCTGCCACTTTGCAATGTCATATCTGTTTCCCATAACAGTCAAGTCAATTTCAACTGTCCCAATGTTCCATTGAGATCTTCCAGGGCGTACCATGACGAATTCTTGTAGAGCGTCATCAACATCTTAATGTCGGAATCTCCCAATTCCCCTTCAATACATGGTCTCCATTTCAGAAAAAACTTTTTTTGTCAATCTATCTGCGTTTCTCAACGTTTGTATGGATTCTAGATCCATAACCTTTCTAAGATTCTCTCGCACCATGTCTAACCCCGGAACGCGGTCTCTGAGCCAGTTTTGAAGGAGTAGCCTCTTTGCCACCATAGTGATCGTGTGGAATAGAATATGTGGTTGTTCTTGTCCACCTCCTCCCCCTTCTATTCTGAGATGGAATAACCATAGCATAGTATTTAATCTTAAGCAGTCTCGAGGTCATATCTCCCACCCTGGCCCAGAACATCTGTGACTCCACACATGACCACATTCCATGCTCTAGATCTGTCCCATGCATCTTACATTTGGGGCAATGAATCCTCCTCCCTGGATTGTTAGGTGAAGGTGGTATGGGTGGACGGTTTTGGTTGTCCGTACTGTAGTAGATGCTGAAGCGAGCTGGCACTGTTTCACTCCTCGCACCTTTTCTCTACTTTCCTCAGACCCTTACCGCGGGTCACTCACACTAGCTATTCAGTCACCTAGGACGAGCTTAGCGCGGCGACCATTCTTAGGATGTCTTCTACAGTCCTCCCAGGAACTTGAACTGCCTGACCCCGCCCCCAGACCAGAATTTATAGGGGACCTGCCCTGGACCCGGGTTTTAGAGCTCCCCCTTCTGGCCTGGAGTAGGTGTGGCGCCCCTGTGACCAGGAGGCCACATAGGGAACTGCAGCCAGGTAACACAGGAAGACAGTTGCACCACAACACCCTCACAGACATCCCACACAACCACTAGAGAGCAGCACCCAACCCGGAGCCCGGGAACTCTAGGCGGGCAAGGGATGGTGGGTTTAGAGACAGTGGGTGGGCCAGCAAACAGGTCAGGTGACAGAGGGTAGAAATAGAGAAGGCTGCCATAAGAGTAATACCAAAATCGGATACAGTTTGGATAAAAAACAAAACTTTATTTGTATAAATATTTAAAAGGATCCAGACTCACAACATGAAATAGGAACCTCAAAGACAACCACAAATACAATTACAGTGTTCATAATAGGCAAAAATTCAAACCTATAGGAGCCCTGTTCACAAATAACAATTGATTCATCTATATCGGAGTGCCTCCGTTTAAGGTGCCTAACCTATAGTTACATTATTTGTTTCTATAAGGGGCAGAGCAATTTATGCATCCCAGTAGGTCTAGGGTAATAACACCGTATTTTTTGTAGTCTTGCGGAGGTCCTAATATTTATAATCTCCAGAACTTGACGCGTTTCGCCCTGTTATTATCAACGGGCTCATCAGAATTATTTTGGAGAGGTCTTTCAGCCTTATACTTTTATAGCTGTAACACCCAGGGACCAAGCTATTACTACCAAGAGTCCTTATGGGATAAGATATTGGACCAGGTGCATGGGTGACACCAAAAATCAATATGACATCCCACCAATGAGGCCAATTCAAATAGTAGTCCAGTTCAATACGCTTCTAAATGACAAACTCCCATTATTTCAGGAGAATGGTCAATGGCTGTAGATACATTAATACAAAGCACCACCGACCACAACCAGATCCTGTGGACTGATTCAATGTGGCCCCATGGTAGGCATTATAGGGGACCTGCCCTGGACCCGGGTTTTAGAGCTCCCCCTTCTGGCCTGCAGTTGGTGTGGCGCCCCTGTGACCAGGAGGCCACATAGGGAACTGCAGCCAGGTAACACATGAAGACAGTTGCACCACAACACCCTCACAGACATCCAACACAACCACTAGAGAGCAGCACCCAACCCGGAGCCCGGGAACTCTAGGCGGGCAAGGGGTGGTGGGTTTAGAGACAGTGGGTGGGCCAGCAAACAGGTCAGGTGACAGAGGGTAGAAATAGAGAAGGGGAGGAGGAAGGAGTCAGCAGGCCCAGGGTGCCGAGCAGCCAAGACACAGACCAGCAGCAGGCTGAGAAGCACGGCACAGGCCAAAAGACAGCAGTAGGCCGGTGTAGGCTGAGATGCAAAGACAAGAAGCACACGTCCTGGAAGAGTGGGGTGTAAGGAGCGCAGAATCTGGAGAGCCAGTGTGAGCCACAAAGAGAAAGCCCATCTGAAGCCAGCACCCCAGGAGTGTGAGGGAAGAGAGGACCAGCAGCACTGGGTCCTAGTAACACGGCTGAGACGACCGACTGCAGACGAAGTAGCCTTCCTATTGAACCCGAAGTACACGGTTAGAAGGAAGCCTGATAGAGCCTAGCACAGCAGGACTATTGGAGGCTAGGCTAGTAGCAGAGTGTCTGCTCTGAACGGGACCGACGATCTACCCGGCATCCCCAGATTAACCGACTGGGAACTCCAGCTTCAAGTTAGGGTTCCTACCCCAAAGGACAGGCAGCTCAGTGGCAACCACGAGGGCTCACAGGGGTCCGAGCCAGGGCCATATTGTCCGGAGTCACACACTAAGCGAAAGAAAGAGAGTGAAAGCCTGGAAAGTACAGAGAAGGAGTGAGGGGTCACAGAGAGAAACATCCTGGCTGCAGGAGTAAAGGAACCCGGAGGGGAGAGTTGTGCCCGTGTAAAGACTTGTACTGTGAACTGTAACTGAGCTGTTATGCTGGGCAAACTGAGACGTAAACACGGTGAACCCTGCTTCTGACTCCCTTGCATGATTCTCCACTGCCTGCATATGATTCCCTCCAACAGGACCGCAGAGGAATACAACCTGCAGAGCCACAGCCTGTCAGCTCTAAACCCTGAAGGAAGAATTCTGCAGCATCAGGACAGTAAGTGTATTGCATCCACAACAAGCTCACACTACACCATAGACTCTAACTTCATCACTGCCCCAGGGAACCAAGTTCTACCCGTGGAGAACTATTCCATCTCAAACTGATTTAACATCATCCCCGGAGGTTCTGCAGCAGCGGTGGTCCCACTATTGACCACAAGCCGTGGGTGGCGTCACGACAAACTATAATCCCCCGTAAATATTCCCCCTATTATTTCCAGGGCCCGGGAACACGGTCTGGACCAGGACCTCCGTGACATCCCCCAGTAGCAAACCAGGTCCGGTCCAGAGTACCCCCGTCCCAGTGGGCTCGACACTGGCGTCACAAACAGGATGTACCCGGTCCAAAAGAATTGGACTTTGTATGCCTAAATAGCGTGTTTTGGAATTTTCCTGCCAAATCTGGGCTTAGTGGCGGCCATAGAAGCTTGAGAACATGTGCAGAGGAGGCGTGCATAGACCCCCCATCGTGGGCCAGCCCAGTCCAAGGCGCGAAAAGAAGGACCCGCCCTGGCTCCCATTAACTCCGGGTGAGCCAGCCATCAATTCCAAAGAGGAGCTTCCGCCCTAAACCCACCTGCCAAAGAAAAGCTGGCGGGAGCCGAACAGGAAATCGTCATCAGGAAGAGGCTGGACAAAGAACCGGAAGAGAAGCAGCCGCCATCAGAGTACACGAGGACGGAAGCAGAGGACACCCAGGAGAGTGCTACAATCGGAAGATCTACAGTGATCCCGGAGGACCTACGGAGTGAACCGGTGGAGGAACCCGGCCAGGAGAAAGAACTCTAGTGACCGAGGCAGCATGGCGGATAGCGGCAAAGAGCATCCGGAGATCTGAGACACCCGGCGAGGTGTGCTGCGGCTGCTGCCCTTGCAGATGACCCGGGCCCAAGAGGAGCATAGGACCCGGATCCAGATAGACATCAGACATAATCAGCAGACTTTGTCCACGCAACCCGGCTGGGTTGGCGCTACCCGTAGTCGCATGAAGAGCGATGAGAGATGCCGCATTGCGACCCTGGTTGATCTATCCGTACCCAGAGCTGCACCGCGCCCTGCAGTGAAAGAGACCGACCCACTAGGAGCCCTGGAGGAGAGATGGTTGTCCCTGCCGGAGCCCCTGATACCAGCCCCTGCGACAACTGAGGATTTAGAGTTGTATCCCAGACGGCGAATACTGCAGATATTACCTTGGAAGAAAAAGGAATGAAGACCCGGATCCTGAAATAAGACTTGTAAGAGTGAATGCGATGTAACCCTTAATGCTCCCAACCCAATCCTGAGTGAATGTTAGCTTTCCCTTGTTTGTATTGTACATGTTGAATTGACATTTGCTACCACAAACAATGAGCTGGTACGAACTTTCCCTTGTAAATAGTTGAGCACCTTGCGTGCTCCCCTTTGGTTTTAAGACCAGCTTAGCACTTGAGAGATTGTGCACTGAACTTTGAATTGAACGACAGAGTGCTTGCGTGCAGTATTTTAAGCACTTGTACCTTTTTGAATTTTTGAGACTTTGAACTTTTTGCACTTTTTGAGAAGAAAAAGGAACTTATATACTTTTGCTACAAAGTAATGTTATTTATGTGTGAATAGTTAAATTATGCAACGTTACAAGAACTCGTGCCTCCCGGACGGGAAGAACCAAGAATCCGTAATGTTGAATGTTTACATAAATAAAAATGTTTTCAGGGGGATCCATGGCGGGCAGCGTGAAGACACGCTGGTTTAACTCCGTGGCGCGCCCCTGCGACTAGGAGGCCACATAGGGAACTGCAGCCAGGTAAGACAGGAAGACAGTAGCACCACAACACCCTCACAGACATCCCACACAACCACTAGAGAGCAGCACCCAACCCGGAGCCCGGGAACTCTAGGCGGGCAAGGGGTGGTGGGTTTAGACAGTGGGTGGGCCAGCAAGCAGGTCAGGTGACAGAGGGTAGAAATAGAGAAGGGGAGGAGGGAGGAGTCAGTAGGCCCAGAGTGCCGAGCAGCCAAGACACAGACCAGCAGCAGGCTGAGAAGCACGGCACAGGCCGAAAGACAGCAGTAGGCCGGTGTAGGCTGAGATGCAAAGACAAGAAGCACACGTCCTGGAAGAGTGGGGTATAAGGAGCGGAGAATCTGGAGAGCCAGTGTGAGCCACAGAGAGAAAGCCCATCCGAAGCCAGCACCCCAGGAGTGTGAGGGAAGAGAGGACCAGCAGCACTGGGTCCTAGTAACACAGCTGAGACGACTGACTGCAGGCGGAGTAGCCCTCCTATTGAACCCGAAGTACATGGTTAGAAGGAGCCTGATAGAGCCTAGCACAGCCGACGGGGAACTCCAGCTTCAAGTTAGGGTTCCTACCCCAAAGGACAGGCAGCTCAGTGGCAACCATGAGGGCCCACAGGGGATCCGAGCCACCGCCATACTGTCCGGAGTCACACACTAAGTGAAAGAAAGAGAGTAAAAGCCAGGAAAGGACAGAGAAGGAGTGAGGGGTCACAGAGAGAAACAACCTGGCTGCAGGGAGTAAAAGAACCCGGAGGGGAGAGTTGTGCCCATGTAAAGACTTGTTCTGTGAACTGTAACTGAGCTGTTATGCTGGGCAATCTGAGAAGTAAACACAGTGAACCCTGCTTCTGACTCCCTTGCATGATTCTCCACTGCCTGCATATGATTCCCTCCAACAGGACCGCAGAGGAATACAACCTGCAGAACCACAGCCTGTCAGCTCTGAACCCTGAAGGAAGAATTCTGCAGCATCAGGACAGCGAGTGTATTGCATCCACTACCAGCTTACACTACACCATAGACTCTAACTTCATCACTGCCCCGGGGAATCAAGTTCTACCCGCAGAGAACTATTCCATCTCAAGCTGTTTTAACATCATCCCCAGAGGTTCTGCAGCAGCGGTGGTCCCACTATTGACCACAAGCCGTGGGTGGCATCACGACAAACTATAATCCCCTGTAAATATTCCCCCCCTTATTGCCAGGGCTCGGGACACGGTCCGGACCAGGACCTCCGTGACATCCCCCAGTAGCAAACCCGGTCCGGTACCGAGTACCCTGTCCCAGTGGGCTCGACATTGGGAAGGTGTTATGCGCGTGTGGGTTTGCTTTACCTTAGGTGGGTGCCTTCACTTGCTTCCAAGCTTAGTATTGTGGCATCCGGACCCTGGGGCGCCATATATATATGTAGTGTATACCAGACATGGAAGCTGCCACATCAGATAGCAGGGATATAGAATCTCCTGATGCCACCACCCCTGCATTTATGTCATTCACCATGGCGTATTACTGAGGGGCTCCTTGGTTTCCACACTATAGTGGAGAGACAAATACTCTTAAAGACTTTAGTGAGAAAGTGACTGCTATGTTCAACCTGTATCCCATAATAACTGAACAGAAGGTTGAAATCCTGATTGCTCATCTACAAGGGGCGGCATTAAGAGAAGTAAAGTCCTGGCCCAGATCGCAGAAAAGAACTGTGGAGCAAATTATTGAAAGACTACAGGACATATTTGAAGTCTGCACCATGTACGAATTAAAAATGGGATTTGTCAGTTAAAAACAAAATCCTAACGAATCCCTACGTGATTACACTTTGTCCATGCAAGAGGCCTGGAGAGGCGTTACACAGAGAACCACAAGTGCAGGGGGCAGATGAAGGTAAGAGTAATTACTGTCTTCTAATTTTACTTGCCATTCTTTTCTCACCCTGCTCTTTCAGCATGCTCACACTTGCCCTCACCAATTTTGCTCCACTAATCCTCACCCTCCTTCGCGATCCCCAAACCCCAGGCACCCTCGAACCAAATAAGTATCTCCCCTTCCCTCTTAACCCCACGTCACTTCATCTGCAAACCTCCTTCTTAAGCTCAGACGTCTCCTAGTAAAGTATAATACAAGCCGGTCACTCTCCTTCACCCACCTGCTTTCCCTTTCTCTGCTTCTTCTCACTGCTGGTGACATTTCCCCCAATCCTGCCCCCACCATCTCATATGTCCCACTAATCCTCACCCCTATCTTTCTCAAACTAAGATAAACTACCGCAATCCCTCACATGTAAAACCAGTGCCACTGACCCCCACCCCACTGCTTCCTCTCTCGGAGCACTTTGGAATGCCCACTCTGTCTGCAACAAGTGTTGCACCCACAGGGATCGGGGTACTCAGGACCGGGCTGTACTGTCTGTGGGGATGCAAAAGTGGCGGGCCCGATCCCATTGTCCCAGATGCGGCAATTAAAGGGGTTATTTACAGGGACATGTTGTGACGCCACCCGTGGTATGTGATCAAGGTGACCACCGCTGCCATATTCCTGCTGGTGACGATGGTGAGGGCAGCCTGGATGTTGAGCCCTCCACAGGTAGGGCTGGTTGTCCACAGGGCAGATGAGATAGGGAATGGCGCGCTCTGGGGCTGCACTGGCTTCTCTCTAACAGCCTCTCCAGCCAGCACGCAGGGACAGGGAATATGCTGCTCCGCAGGTGGGAGTTCTGCTGCACCTTAGAATAAGAATAATAGTCTCAGGCACTTTTGAGCTCACCGGGTGCTTTACTTTTTATTGCTCTCAGGAAGCAGGTTACAGCACAGTTCACAGTCTCAGTTTTTACACTTTACCGGGGACCCGGGTTCTACTGCAGCTCAGATGGGGCCTCTCCGTCGCTCCCCTAAAAATATCTTGTAAACTCAATTTGTGCGGATTGTGAGAGGTGGATGAAACCTACTTTTACTTGGACGGGCAGGTGTCAGCTTATTATAATGACCATTCTACCTAAGATTTTGTATTATTTACAGACGCTACCCATTAAAATACCGTTGTCTTTTTTTATGACGATTTCCCCAAATCCAGACAAGTTTTATTTGGAATAATACAAAAGCCCGATTGGCAAAATCGGTTCTATATAGATTAAAGAGAGAGGGGGGAGTGGGTCTGCTGGATATTAAATTATACCATCTGGCGAGTCACCTTGCTTGTGTCATGGATTGGTGCAGACATAAAGACAACAAAATTTGGGTACAGATCGAACAGAGCTTTACTCCACTCCAACTCCATACACTGCCGTGGGTGACGATGGAGACAAGAGAGACTATTTATGACCATCCAACTATTAGTGCTATGCTTTCTGAATGTAACCACAAACTGATCCGCTCTACAATGATCCCTACTGACTCAACCTTATTCCCGATTCTCAGCCATCCGAACTTTAAACCAAGTGTTGCAGACCCAGTTTTTGACCAGTGGATTTCGGCGGGTATGCATAGAGTGGAGAGCTGGAGAGACGGGGAGACGTGGCCATCTTTTGAACAACTGAGTGTCATCTTGACTCCGAGTCCTCTTACTGCCTACAACTTACTCATCATTTTCGGAGTTTGCCTTGCAAGGTAACATATTGTAGATCTAAAGCGATCTTCGAGACCTTATGTCAAGGCTCTGGTTATTGCAGACATGCACTGTCCAGAAATTACACATTGTTGGTCTCTCCCCCAGATTTACCAACACCTCAATTTATGTTGCAATGGGAGGCTGACTTAGGTATGTATCTAACCCCAGAGCAAAGAACGACAATATATACATTAGCTCATACTACCTTGATTAGCTTACGATTCCAAGAAGCTAATTACAAACTGCTTACAAGATGGTATAGAGTTCCCTCACGACTACACAAAATGTTCCCCTCTATTGACCCGATGTGTTGGAGATGTGGCGAAGCTGAGGGTACCTTGATTCATATCTTTTGGGACTGAAAAATTCTTGAACCTTTCTGGTCCAAAGTGAGAGAAGTCATCAGAATGGTCACAGATTACAGAGGAGACTTGGGCCCTGATCTCTTTGTGCTCCATCATTGTGAGATTCCCATGCACAGATATCAACACTCCTTGATGAGATTTTTAATCATGGCAGCTAGAGCATGCATCCCGATATTATGGAAGAAGACGGCAAGTGCTTCGATCTCTATGTGGATCGAAAAGGTAAACGACCTTATGTTTTTAGAAGACTTAACATCCTCAATTCATGACACGTATCTGAGGTTTAGAGATACATGGTATAACTGGTTGGTATTTCAACAAACGGATGTATATAGAGAGGTCCGAGGGCCAAGTGACGCCTAGAAATATAAATATGTACGGACGATTGAGTGCCCTAGCTGGGACGCTTCTTTTCTCTTCTCTTTTCCTCCCCCCATATCCTTTCTTTTCTCGTCTCTGCCCTCTTTCTTGTTCCTTTTGTTTTTATTGTTTGATTTTTCTAAATTACACTTGTTTACTTCCACTCAATTGTTTCGATCCAGATAGATAGAATGTATGGGATAGTTTTCCCATTCGGTCTCGTGACAAATTTGTTGGAAATTAGAAACTACAAATACCTGTTACTAATTTGCATAAGTTTCCTTGGATGTATGTTATATGATATGTTAGATTGGGAGTTTCACTGTTGTACTTTTACAAATGATTATCTGATGTAATATTTCTTGTTCTGATTTAAAATATTTCAAAAATAAAGAATTACAAAAAAAAAACCCTTTCAGGCCTTTCTCCTCTGTCCTGTCCTCACCTGCGGGTTCGATCTGGCTGTCACTGGTTTTTATAGTGAGTCGTCCCTCTCTCTGGGTCACTAGCCCTAGTATGATGGCTTTGTCCTACTCCGCAGTGGTATTTGGGTGATGGGTCATAGAGTCCCCGCACCCTGCCGGGTTGTCCTGTGGTTAGGGTTGTGAAGGTTCCCCCATCACATCTACAGAGCCGTCTCTGATTTTTCTGGCCTAGCCTTCCAGTGAACCAGGTTAACTCGAGCTCACCAGGCTCCTTCAGTCTCTCACAGTTAAGGTCGGCTTCTGCCTTCGGGTGTATCAGCTTGGGGATCAGTCCCTTCTCCTTCCTAGGCAAGCTCCCTCCTGGGCAATCTACCTCCAGTGTATCTGGGAGTCTCACAGCCTCTCTGGTTCCCAGGCAGGCTACCTCCAGGGCCCCTCGATCGGTCCTCTCACCCAACTTAATGTTCCAGTGGTTAACCATTGAACACCACACTCCTCTCCGTCTGCTGACTTCTAACTACTGTCCTGTGTCCTTTTTCCACCCATACTTCTCTAAACTCCCGCCACCCCTTGCCCTACATAGAGTGATTGGCTCCGGGTCGGTGTGTGTGTGTTTCTGAGTCCACCGTCTTACCTCGTCTGGCTACAGTTCACCCTGTGGCCGCCCTGGCACAAGAGCGCCACACAAGCTCCACATGATCCACAATCTCTCTGCTTCCTGCAAGCTCTCCTTCCTGGCCCTCACTGAGACCTGGCTGACGACCCCTGACACTGCCTCCCCTGCTGCACTGAGTTATGGTGGCCTCCTCTTTTCCCACACTCTTCGCCCTGGCAACAGACATGGCGGAAGAGTGGGTTTCCTTCTCTCTACAAACTGCTCCTTCATCCCAATCCTACCCCACCCTCACTTATCCACCCTTCTTTTGAGATTCACTCTGTCCATATCTACTCTCCCTCTAATCTCTAAATGGCTATTATATACCGACCACCGGGCTCAGCCACTGCCTTCATTGACAAATTCTCCACCTGGCTTCTTCACTTTCTCTCGGCTGACATCCCCACCATCATCATGGGTGACTTTTATATCCCTACTGACACCTGCCAGCCAGCAGCCTCCAAACACCTTTCACTTACCTCATCCTTTGGACTTACTCAGTGGTCCTCCACAGCAACCCACACATACGGACATACAATAGACCTCATCTTCAACCACCTCTGTTCCATATCTAATCTCACAACCTCCCTATTCCCCCTATCTGACCACCATCTACTCACCTTTTCATCTTTGTTCTCCTCACTGGCCCCACATGTCCAGCCACTAGCTCAACCTCGTAGAAATCTCACACACCTACACATTCACAGACTCTCAGACTCTCTTTTACCTCTGTCCTCCATATCTTCACTCCATGACACAGACAGTGCCACCGCTTTCTACAACGCCACCCTCACATCAGCCATAGACTCAGTCACCCCTCTCATGCATGGCAAAATGCGACGAATCAATAGGCAACCCTGGCACACCAATCTCACCCAAAAACTTTGACAACTGTCCAGGGTCGCGGAGCAGTGCTGGAAGAAAACGCAACTGCCAGACGACTTCACTGCCTTCAAACAAGCTACACTTGTCGTCAAATCAGCCCTCACCTCTGCTAAACAGACCTACTTCACAAACTTTGTTTCTTCATTATCCCACAACCCCAAACAACTGTTCAGTACATTCAACTCTCTCCTCTGCCCACCACTGCCCTCTCTGACCTCCCTCATCTCTGCTGAGGACTTCGCCACATACTTCAAAAATAAGATCGACCAAACAAGGCAAACCTTTACTGTTCCACCACCCCAACCACTCCATATACCAGACCTCTGCCCTTCCCTCACAACCTCCCTCTAACTGAACATCACTGAAGGAGAGCTTACTTGTCTCCTCTCCAAATCATGCCTCACCACCTGTGCTCTTGACCCCATTCCTTCCCACCTCCACCCCAACCTCACTAACACGCTCATTCCAGCCCTAACCCATCTCTTCAACCTATTGCTGTTTCTGGTACCTTCCCCTCTACTTTCAAGCATGCCACCATCACACCCATCCTCAAAATAACAAACCTTGACCCGAGTGCTATGACGAGCTATCACCCCATATCACTGCTCCTGTTTGCTTCAAAACTCCTTGAGCACCATGTCCATGCTCAACCTTCCTCCCACCTCTCATCTAACTCTCCCCTTGACAACCTCCAATCTGGCTCCTACCCCACCACTCCATCGAAACTGCCCTGACCAAAATTACTAATGACTTACTCACTGCCAAAGCTAACAGGCATTTCTCCATCCTCCTCCTTCTAGATCCCTCCTTCTACAGATCCTCTCTTCAACTGGCATCAAAGACCTTGCCCTCTCCTGGATTGCCTCATACCTTTCCAATCGCACATTTAGCGTTTCCCACTCCCACACTCCCTCCTCGTCCCGCCCTCTCTCTGTTGGAGGCTCTGTCTGAACTCACCATCTTTCTTCCATCTCATGTATCTTCCCTACCTGATCTATCTATTACGGTAAATGGCATAATACTCTCTACCGCACCCAAAATCTGCAGCCTCGGAGTAACTCTCGACTCTGCCGTGTCCTTCAAACCACACATCCAAACTCTTGCCACCTCCTGTCGACTCCAGCTCAAAAATATTTCCAGCATTCGTCCCTTCCTCAGTCCTCAATCTACTAAAAGTCTTCTACACACCCTCATGATCTCCCGCCTTGATTACTGCAACCTCCTCTTCTGTGGCCTCCCTGCTAACCCTCTCCAGTCTGTCCTCAACTTCACTGCCCGACTAATCCACCTCTCTCCTCGCTACTCCCCTGTTTCTCCCCTCTGTAAATCTCTTCACTGGCTCTCAATTCCACAATGAATCCAGTTCAAGCTACTAACATTGACCTACAAAGCCGTCTATAACCTGTCCCCTCCCTATATCTCCGAACTAATCTCCCATTATCTTCCCTCTCGTAATCTTCGATCTTCCCAAGACCTCCTTCTCTCTCCTCCACACTTATTCAGTCCTCACACAACCGCCTCCAAGATTTCTCCCGAATATCCCCCATCCTCTGGAATTCTGTGCCCCAACATGTCCGATTATCCACCACATTTGGATTCTTCAGATGGAACCTGAAAACCCATCTCTTCAACTCTTCAGGAAAGCTTACAGCCTGTAATGACCAGGGTGCCGCCTCACCGCCACCACCAGAGCTGCCGCCTCACCACCACCACCAGAGCTGCCGCCTAACCACCACCACCAGAGCTGCTGCCTCACCACCACCAGAGCTGCCACCTAACCACCACCACCAGAGCTTCCGCCTCACCACCACCAGCGCTGCCACCTCAACATCACCATCAGAGCTGCCGCACCCCAACCTTTTGTCTCCTCCCCATTATCCTGTAGAATGTAAGTCCACAAGGGGAGGGTCCTCTCCCCTCTGTACCAGTCTGGCACTGTTAGTTTGTTTACTGTAAACTATATGTTTAATTTTGTATATAACTCCTCTCATGTACAGCACCATGGAATTAATGGTGCTATATAAATAAATAATAATAATAATAATAATATAAATCCTCAAACAGCAATTTATTGAAAGGGTTACTACAGAAACATTACAGTCAATTAAAGATGTTGTCAATTCAGCATCCAGATATTTCTTTGAACTCTTGGAAAGAGCTATCTGTCTAAGTACTATGGAGAGAATTCTGTCCAATAGACAAGAAACCACAACTAGCCACTTCCTATAGACACTGATGTTAAAAATGCTTCAATTGTGCAAGTGAAGAAAAGCTGGAAAGGAAAAGGCGCAATGTAGGGTGTTACCAGTACAACAATTGGAAGTGTTCAAAAGGTACACACTCTCCTGGCAGGGTTGTGCAAGCCACAACCACTACAAAAGCATATTAGAAGGTTGCTGCAGTCTTCCCAATAAAATTGTGTCAATAAAATAGAAATAAAAGGAAGGGAATATTGACCGCGCTACCATATATGACATTGTGATTTTTATTTTCTACGTGTTTCTGGGCTCTCTGGCCCCTTCATCAGGAGAAAAAATACATGTACATCTGTGATTTTTTTCCTGATGAAGGGCCAGAGAGCCCAGAAACACGTAGAAAGTAAAAACCACAAGGCACCAAGAATTTTTTGATTGTCATATATGGTAGTGCTGTCAATATTCCCTTTCTTTTATTTCTCTTCAATTGTGCAAGTGGCACAGGCACCAGCTTCTACCACTGATGCCATAGAGGAACCGTGGAAACAAAAGGCGGCAGACTTAGCGAGCGGTCTAGCCAAAGTCTGCCGAAAAATAGAAAGTTTAGAGCTTCAGCCACAAGGATCCACTTCTGTAACTCTACTAAGGGTATGTGCACAGGACGTTTTTGCTGCTTACCAGAACGCAGCAAAACCTGTAGCAATTTCAAGGATCTCTAGAGTCCTTGACAGGAGATTTGATGCTTTCTGGACCTGCATTTTTTGTGTGTTTTTGCGCATTTTTACGGCGTTTTTCAGCGTTTCTGCCATTGTCTGTGGCAAAAATGCACGGAGGCTATGCTGGGCTGTATATATTACCTGGACACTGTTTTGGGCTGTATATATTACTTGGAGGCTATGCTGGGCTGTATATATTACCTGGAGGAGGCTGTCTTGGGCTATATATGTTATTTGGAGGCTGTGGTGGTCTGTATATATTACCTGAAGTCTGTGCTGGGCTGTATATATTACCTGACGGCTGTGCTGGACTGTATATATTACCTGGAGGCTGTGGTGGACTGTATATATTACATGGAGGCTGTGGTGGACTGTATATATTAACTGGAGGCTATGCTGAGTTGTGTATGTTATTTGGAATCTGTGCTGGGCTGTATATATTATTTGGAGGCTGCAACTGGCAAATAATAAATACAGCCCAGCAGCAGCCTCCACATATAATATACAGCGCTGCATGGCCTCAATATTATATATACAGTACATTTAGTGTGGGAAAATCCGCAGCAAGAATTGATATGTGCAGTGTGAGGCACAGCCGGCATGCTCCCATGGCCGGGGTGCACCACTTGGGTTGTCGGCTTAGGAACCTGTTCACATTAGCCATTTTCCTGTGTGTGAGTGATGTGGTCCTATCCGGTACAAAGTGTGTTAATAGCTGTAGGAATCATGAGACCAATGAGCAGCTGAGAGAGCAATGTGTGTACTGATTGCATAGCAGCTCAGGTGGGTGTGTCAGTGTGGGTGTGGCAGCTACGATAAGAGCTAGCCCAGATGTTGGTACAACAGAACAGAGAGAGATCACAGAAGGGAGCTCAGTGCAGACCAGATGACTGAGATGGAAGGGTGCTTGTTCAGGCTTGGGGCGAAACACGTCCTGGAGGAGACCGGCCCTTCTCCATAAGGGAGGATTCTGACCCTCGAATGCTTGTGTACGAACCGGTGGCCGGGAATGGGGCATTATGGCTCCTAGAGTAGGGAAGCTGTGGCTGAACCAGATGGACACTGGCCTGGACGTGGGGCGAAACACGTCCAGGAAGGAGCCCTTGGGGAGGCATGGTGTACCCGTGACTCAGGTTGCTAGACCCGGATCCGTGCCGCGTAAGACAACAGTTCTCGTATGCTAGAGTGAACTGTGTACCATGTGTGAATCATGCCAGGCGGGCTTAGCCGCCGCTGGGTCCGACTAGACAGTCTGTGGAGGACCCTTGGAAGTATATGATGGCTTATGTAGAAGTGCATACTGAACCAGGTGGACGCTGGTCTGGATGTGGGGCGAAACACGTCCAGGAAGGAGCCCTTGGGGATGCATGGTGTACCCGTGACTCAGGTTGCTCAATCCCTGTTACAGTCCCAGAGGAGCCGAAGTCCATGGATGTATTATGATGGGCTGTGAGCGTGTGGGAGGATATATGTGATCCATGGATGTGTTATGATGGATCACATGCGGTGTGTACGGTCCCGTTCAGGCTGGAGCCTGTACTAGGGGTTAGTATTAAAGTGTTGTGCTGGGTAAATAAAGCCAGGCAGCTGGTACCGCCATTGGGACCCACAGGGCCCGTGGATAAGTGTGGATAACTATTTATCATGTAAATGTTATGTGTATCTGACTCACCGTAGCCGGGTTGCGCACGTCTCGGGCTGTCGCTGCTCCCTGTCACGTTACCGCGCCCGAGGCTGTGTGGGCCCGGTGGTCCAGATCAAGAAAGTTTGCTGAACAGATAAGGGGTTAATTCTTGTCGTGACGCCACCTGCGGGAGTTCCGGTGATTTCACCGGAGCTGCTTGGGCCTCCGGGGGATGTGATGCAGCAAAATGGGACGCTCCCCACAGGACGAGCGGGAATCCCTGGAGCCAGGAGCTGCACAGGATGTTTTGAGGCAGCTCAGTTACCTTTAGTAAGCGGAGTTAAAATTTCTTAAGAAACACGGACACCAATAGTCTCTATAACGGGTCTTTTACTGTAACCAGCAGATGGTACATGGCATACAGGTAATGGGTAACGGACTGGTGGACTTAGCAATGACCAGTGTTTCTCAGAGCTCCGTGGTGTTCCTCCGTTCTAACTTAGCCTAGGTGAGTTGCCGATGTCGCCTTTGTGTGCCAAGGTCGGGTACAAGGGACTACTTAAATTTCCCTGCTGGTGTGTACGTTCCGGTGTGAGGGGTAGCCTGGGTCCTTTTGGTGGGTACTCCGCTGGCAAGACGGCTCTGTTTGCGGCGGCGGTGGGGTACTCCTGTAGAGCGGTCCCTCCACTCCTGGTTTGCGTAGCAGTAATAAACGACTTGCTAGCTTCGGAACCAGTGATCCGGTTGTAGATGGGCGGGGTGTATTTTGACCCGTAAGTATTCGCCCAGAGTCCGGTTGTTGAGGCACCGAGTAATGGCGCCAACCGGTAGGTGGTCTAGGGGCAGCACGGGACTGTGCAGAGCCCCCTCTCCTACGTTCCTCCCGACCACGTTCTTCTTCTTCCTCCTTCTCCTACATTCTCCTCTCTAACACTCTACTCCTACACTCCGCCCATCAGGACCTTATTGGCCCTCTATTCTGATGTGCATGTAGGGTATGGAGCTCTGAGTTTTAACCATGTCATTGCTTAGTCAGAGAATAATACATCTGCTGTCTGGGATGCAATACACTCCTGTGACGCACTCGTTGCGGGGCACCACATATCATCAGGGCGTATGTAAAATTACCCTGGGTGATGGATCAACAGGGCTTATGTAAAAGTACCCTGGGTGATCAAAGGAAAGGTGGTGTATCATGGATGACTTATGATGGCTGATGATGAAAGGGCCATGCATGAGGCATCCACAAGGTAATAGGCGGTCGAATACGCCATTGGGACCGACGGTTAGGTCAATAAGGTCCCGGTGGTAGTTATGGTAAATGTAGGTGTTCTATGTTATATGTAATGTATTATGTTGTGATGTGGTGTTCTAGGGTAATGTATGTATTATGTGATGTGCTTATGATCAATGTTTAATGTGCTACCCGGGTTATGAGATGTATGTGAGAAATAAACGGGTAGCCATTTGAAAAATTATAAGCACGTATTGGTGTCATTAAGCAGCAAGCGAGTCCCCGGGTCGCTACCTCACAGCAGATTTTCCCGCACTAAAATACGCAGCATATCGGCTGTATATTTTAGTGGCACCATGTGGACAGGAATTAGCAAACCCATATGCAGCTGTGTTTTTTCCAGCAAAGCCTATTTGTTGCAGATCTGCTGTGTATACGCACCAAATACGTGGCAAAATGAGTATCGTGCGAACGGGTCCCAAAGGAAACTATACAAATCCGGTATAATTCCTTTACGATTTTAGGGTAAAAACCATATCCAGTCACATGCAGTTTTCGCCTGATCTCACTGGATACAAATAACTCAGGTTTACCGTCTCAGGTTTTTAGTGAGGGTGGTGTGCCAGGGTTGCCTGTTAATGCGTGGAGCATGGAGAGTGAGGGAGGCAGTTAGGTCGAGAGCGTTTGTTATTGTGGTGTTGTATAGGGTGGTGGCAATGTCAATGTCGTCAGCGGAGGGTATGTCGGTGAGAGGGAGGAGGGATTCAGAGAATAAAGGAAGATCAAGATCTTTTAGGTTTCGGCGAGGGTGATCAAGTTTGCGAGAGGGGGTAGTGTAGCAGAGGAGGAGAGGGCGGAGAAGGTCAAGAGATGGTGGTCGGACAGTGTGAGTTCCGAGGTTGTGAGGTTAGAGAGGGAGCAAAGGCGGGTAAAGATGAGGTCAAGCGTGTGGCCTTGTTCGTGGGTGGGAGAGGAGGACCATTGGGAGAGCCCTAGGGAAGTGGTCAAGGAAAGAAGGTTGGAGGCGGCTGGGCGGGGAGTGTCAATGGGGATATTGAAGTCGCCCCTGATGATGGTGGGGATGTCAGCAGAGAGGAAGTGAAGTAGCCAGGTGGTGAAGTGGTCAAGGAAGGAGGTGATAAATCCAGGGGGGCGGTAGATGATGGCTAGTTGGAGGTTGCAGGGGGAGAAGATTCGGACCGAGTGGGCTTCGAAGGAAGGGACAGTGACGGATGGGGGCGGGGGGATAGGGCTGAAGGTGCAAGAGTTGGACAGCAGTATGCCGACTCCACCGCCGTGTTTGCCAGAGGGACGAGGGGTGTGGGACAGGCTGAGGCCGCTTAGGATAGTGCAGCAGGGGAGGCTGTGTCTGAGGGGGTGAGCCAAGTCTCGGTGAGGCCAAGGAATGACAGTTTCCTGGAGATAAAGAGATCATGGATGTCAGGGAGTTTGTTGCACACTGAGCGGGCATTCCAGAGTGCGCCGGGTAGGGCGGTAGGTGGGGCATGGGTTGGGGGAATGGGTCTGATGTTGGTGGGGTTGCGAGGGCTAGTAGTGGTGAGGTTGCGAGGGTTGGCAGTGGGTCGTGGGATGAAGGTTGTTGTGGGGATGTGGCGGGGGGGGCGGGCCAGGATTGGGGGAAATGTCACCGGCAAGAAGGAGGAGTAGGCAGAGGGTTAGCAGGTGGGAGCATGAGAGCTTGCGAGGTGGGCGTGCTTGTTTGGTGATTGAGGATTGAAAGTGAATGAAAAGGTTGGCGAAGTGGGTGAGGTGGTTCGGCAGGATGGAGGGTGAGTGCAGTATTTCGTTACTGGGAGGGGGTATAAGTGGGGGTAGTAGGAGGTGGAGAAGGATGGGAGTGAGAGTGAGGAGTAGCGGGAACATTGCATACGGAGGGCAGGGAGAGTGAGTGTGGCAACAGGGGTCAGAAGCAGAGTGGGGAAAGTTGTGGTAGTGGGTGATTGTTCATCAGTGGGGAGCGGTCACGGGATGAGGTGATGACCGGGGATGAGATGCAAGGCGGGGGGGTCGGATGGATGGGCCAGATGGGGCAGTTGGGGGATCGGTCGAGGCAGTCGGGGGTGACAGAGGAGATTGCGGGGTTGGCTAGTGGAGCAGCCATGGGACAGGTGAGGCATCCAGGGTTCATTATGCTATAATGAGGGCTATGAGGCTGCATTATGATATATGGAGGGATGTGAGGCTGCACTATATTATATGGAGGATAATGGGGGTTCATTATAATAATTGAATGACTATGGGGGCTACCTTATCAATGGAGGACTATGGGATGCATTATAATACATAGAGGACTATGGGGATACATTGTAATATATGGAGGAATATGAGTATGCATTATAATAATTGGACGACAATGGTGATGGGAGGAGGCGGATCATATAAACAAGGATAGGGGACATGTATACCACGATAAGGGCCATATTCCAGGAGGAGTACCATATATAGCAGGATGAGGGACATTGATACATAACAGAGGGAGAGAGGTGTCAATTGGTGAGTCTGAAGGTCAGGGGCTGGCTAGCGACACTAACTCCGGGTGGCAGTTTTGGTCTGCCAGCCCTTAGGTGAGGACCGGGGGGTGGGGGTGCTGTCAGACTAATTTGGTGACTGGGGGGGTGCTATCAGTCTATTTTGTCTATTTTTGGTTGGGATGCTGATATCATGGTGCTATCGCCGGTCACTCACTGTGTCACCCGCCGTGTCTGCTGCTGTATCACAGCGCCAGCTGCAAGGCACCGTGTCAGCTGTACTTTCACAGCGCCAGCCAAAAACCGGCCCATTTCTGTTGGGGCGGCCTAATATATGAGGGCTATACCACCAGCCCAGGGGGCACTTGCCCCCCTTCCACCTGGGCCAGTCCGCCCCTGCTGAAGGTACCGTTACACGGCACAATGTTGAAATGATGTTGTTAAAGATCTCATGGGCGCGCTGTCATTTCCGACATCGTTTCAACACCGCTGGTGAGATGTCACACGTCTAGATACCGTGGATGACTCACCAACGATTTAGGTTGGCTTCACACCACAGCAAGGTCCGGTCCGAGGCTGTCCGGTGAAAACCAGACAGCCCCGGACCGGTTTTTGGCTCCATAGTAGCCTATGGGGCCGGATGGAGCCGGATGGCAGCTCTCTGCCATACGGATTCCATCTCTCTGGTATAATTCGGGAGAAATCGTCGTATTTTTCTCACTGTACACAAAAACGTTGCTTGCAACGTTTTTGTGTCCGGGGAGAAAAATCTCCCCAAAATGCCGTTTCCCGGATTTGCCCGGATTCTCCCAGGCAAATCCTCAGTCCGGAAGCCGGACACTGGTGGCTGCACGCACGTCTGACTTCAGGACTGCGGCTAGCTCCCTGCGAGCCGCGGACCTGATTCATTAGCTGCTGCAGCTGCGTCCGGCTGCACATAGGACAGGAGGGCACATTTGGCCCCCCGGTTCTGTGTGCTGATCCAGTCCGGGGCTGTCAGGTTCATCCTCACAGCCCCGGACCGCACCTTGCCGTGGTGTGAAGCCAGCCTAAGTGAGCAGTTATCGTTTGCACAATCCAGCGAACGATACCTGTTCATTGCTGTCAATGGGCGAAGTTGTAAACGACATTGTTATCGCAGTGTCAAACACAACGATATAGGAGATTGGCTGATCGTGGATCGTCTGGTTTGAGAACATGTTCTCAAACCTGTGATCCATGATCCAACGATTTATCGTTACAACTTGGCAGAGACACACGCAACGAGGTCGGAACGATGTCGCTGGAACGACTCCAAACCCGTGACGTATCAGCGATATCGTTAACGATGTCGTGCCGTTTAACGTAATTAAAGGATTTAGAACGTTACATGAGGCCCATACATTATATCAACATGCGGGGGGGGTGGGTTGGCAGGTCTAAATTTCATATCGGGGCCCGCCACTGACAGGTTGCCCTGGGGAACCACTCCACTCGTGGGGAGCGATATCACCATAGCTGCGATTGCATCATCCCCAGAGGTCCATCCCCAGCATCTGCCATCAATAGCCAAGCATCACGGGTGGCGTCATGACTTCAACCACCGAAACCTCACTTCCCGAATTCTTATTGACACTGCCAGGGTCATGGAAGCGGGACTCGACCCCAATGATTCTCCAGCAATAACGTAACCTGGTTCTGAGTACCCCACGGCCCTGGAGAGGAACGGGGGAAGGAGGCGTGTCATATATGGCCGGGGTCACATGCGGTGGTCTGTATACGGCCAAGGTCACATGTCACACTCTGTATACGGCCGGAGTCACGCTCTGTATACATCTGGGGGTCACACGTCACGGTCTGTATATGGCCGGGGTCACACGTCATGCTCTGTATACGACCAGGGTCACACGTCACAGTCTGTATATGGCTGGGGTCACACGTCACGCTCTGTATACGGCCGGGGTCACACGTCACAGTCTGTATACGGCCAGGGTCACACATCACGCTCTGAATACAGCCGGGATCACACATCTGTATATGGCCGGGGTCACACATCACAGTCTGTATACGACCGGGGTCACACTTTCCAGTCTGTATACGGCCGGGGTCACACGTTACGCTCTGTGTATGGCCGGGGTCACATGTCACGCTCTGTATACGGCCGGGGTCACATGTTGCGATATGTTTCTGTAGCGCCCCACTATGTAGGTGCCACAAAGGAGTACTGCACCCATAAAAGCGGTATATAGTGTATATAGGGTATATAGTGACCCCCAGGGAGAAAGAAGGGCGGTCTTGGTCTTGGTCTGTCTTTTGGGCTGGAGGCCTTCTGGGCTTCAGGCTGTCGCCTCTGGGTTGGAGAGCTAGGAGAGTTCAGGCAGGGAGCCTGAGGCAAGAAAGAAGGTCGCCTCGGCTGATGGACCCAGGGAAAACAGAACAGATCCCAGAAACAGAGAGAAGGGAGCAAGAAGCTCGGGGGGGGGGGGGGGGGGGCAGTTCGCTCAAAGGAAGAAACCGGGTACCAGAGCCCGCACCTGTAGGAACCTTTACGGCCTGCAAAAAATCCGTAGAACGGGGGTATCTCAAGATATGGCCCCGATTCCCAAGCGACCATTAGAGGGGAACCAGCTGGCAAGCCGCTGTGCCTAGAGAGCCACAGAGTCCCGGGAGACGCAGTGTTTAACAGAAGGTTTACGTGACGGGAGCAAGGGAATGAAACAGGGACAGCAGGAGGTCAGATCAACTATATGAGGTCAGGCTTCACACAGCTACTGGGAAGCTAGGAAAATAGGAACAAGAAAGGCACATACTGGGGGTTCTGCCTATCCACCAGAGATCCGCTTGCAGCCACCCGTAGCCACTTGTTATTTTAACACCTTACTGCACTGAGGACTGTAATGACTTTGCAAAAGTTCCAGTAAAGTACCCGGTGAAGTGACTTTGACTCTGCTACATCTTTCTTTCCGCAAACTAATTCCTTTCACAGAATTGCTTCCCAGGAGGTCCAGTCCTCGCTGCGGAGGACTATATCATCTCTGCCGCAATACCACCGACCTCCGGAGGACTGTAGCGGCGCTGGTGACATCTCACCAGGTACTGCAGGTGGCATCACGACAAACTATAAACTTGTACATAGTCCCCTGTATATTATTCCCCCTTTTCAAGAGAATAGTCCCCAAGACACGGGATCAGGCGGGTCCATTCCCCGTGACAAAGTTAACCCTCTGCCGCCTGATACCCGAGTACCCCATACCCTGGGACGACACATTTCTGGCTGGGGTCACACGTCACGGTCTGTATACGGCTGGGGTTACACGTCACGGTCTGTATATGGCCAGGGTCACACATCACGTTCTGTATAAGGCTGGGGTCACACGTCACGCTTTGTATACAGCTTGGGTCACATGTCACGCTCTGTATACAGCTGGGATCACATGTCACGCTCTGTATATGGCTGAGGTCACACGTCACGCTTTGTATACAGCTAGGGTCACATGTCACGGTCTGTATATACCTGGGGTCACACGTCACGCTCTGTATAAGGCTGGGGTCACATGTCACGCTTTGTATACAGCTGGGGTCACACGTCACGGTCTGTATACGGCTGGGGTCACACGTCACGCTTTGTATACAGCTAGGGTCACATGTCACGGTCTGTATACACCTGAGGTCACACGTCACGCTCTGTATAAGGCTGGGGTCACATGTCACGCTTTGTATACAGCTTGGGTCACACATCACGGTCTGTATACAGCTGGGGTCACACGTCACGGTCTGTATACGGCCGGGGTCACACGTCACGCTCTGTATACGGCCGGGGTCACACGTCTGTAAACGGCTGGGGTCACACAAAATGCCTTTATTCACTATTTCCTTATGGTTTTGGTGACGCCATGTTGCTGTGTCGGCCATTTTCGCCTCATGTGGTGCACTGTGTATGGAGCAGCTGAGGGCTCTTGTGTGTGAAAACAATATATATGTATATATATGAAAGTTTAGGGGCTTTTTTCGTTTTCTGTCTTCATACAATAAATAACCCGCGATTTGTCGTCATAACTGTATTTATTGTGAGGTGATGAGAGCACGGTGTGTTCAGGGTCTTCAGGCGCCATGACTGGTTACTATGGAGACAGCAGAGCGGCCTGTGTGAGGCCAGGTCACGTGTCCCGGCTCGCAGCGCGTCCTGCAGTCACGTGGTCTGTCTATCTTGTGCGGAGCGGCGGCGGGCGCCATCTTGTCAGTTACCGAAGAAGCAGGAGGAGGCCGCCATCATGCCGAACAAGCGGGCGACTCGGAACGCCTGGACTGGGCGGTGAGTGACGGCGGCGGAGGAGGAGGAGGAGAACCGGGGCCCGGAGAGAGAGGGGGTGACCGACACAGGCTGCACACACCGGGCACACGAGGGGTGGGGGGGAGGCCCGGGAACACAGCGGGCACAGGAGGGGTGGGGGGGAGGCCCGGGGAACACAGCGGGCACAGGAGGGGTGGGGGGGAGGCCCGGGGAACACAGCGGGCACAGGAGGGGTGGGGGGGAGGCCCGGGGAACACAGTGGGCACAGGAGGGAGGGGGGGAGGCCCGGGGAACACACCGGCTACATCCCCTCCACTATCCGCTCCTCCATCCTCACACTTCAGAACGCTGCAGGTCAATTCGTGAGTCTTTATAGGATTTCGAACATTACATGGGGCCTGTACATCTGAGCAATGTGGGCGCGCAGGGAAGGGGGGGCCCCAGGTCCAAATTTCGCATCGGGGCCCTTCGGACTCTAGTTACGCCACTGATCAGTATAGAGGCTCTTTGTCATTCCTGTGTTCCCAGACTGTCAGCTCCTGTGAGCAGGGCTCTCCTCCTCCTCATACACCTGTACAGTATATATAATATATATATATATTATATAATGATCAGTATACAGCTCTTGTCATTCCTGTGTTCCCAGACTGTCAGCTCCTGTGAGCAGGGCTCTCCTCCTCCTCATACACCTGTACAGTATATATATATATATATATAGTATATAGTGATCAGTATACAGGCTCTTTGTCATTCCTGTGTCCAGACTGTCAGCTCCTGTGAGCAGGCTCTCCTCTCTCATACACTGTACAGTATATATATATATATATATATATAGTAATAGTGATCAGTATACAGGCTCTTTGTCATTCCTGTGTTCCCAGACTGTCAGCTCCTGTGAGCAGGGCTCTCCTCCTCCTCATACACCTGTACAGTATTATATATATATATATATATATATATATATATATATATATTATATATAATATAGTGATCAGTATACAGGCTCTTTGTCATTCCTGTGTTCCCAGACTGTCAGCTCCTGTGAGCAGGGCTCTCCTCCTCCTCATACACCTGTACAGTATATAATATATATATATATATATATATATATATATATATATATTATATAGTGATCAGTATACAGGCTCTCCTCCTCCTCATACACCTGTACAGTATATATAGTATATAGTGATCAGTATAGAGGCTCTTTGTCATTCCTGTGTTCCCAGACTGTCAGCTCCTGTGAGCAGGGCTCTCCTCCTCCTCATACACCTGTACAGTATATATATATATTTTCTGATCATCATAATGGGAGACCCAGACAATGGGGTTTAGGGCGCTGCCCTCCGGAGGTCACACTAGGTACTACAAGTTTGTAGCACCGCCTCCTCCGCTTATAAACCCCCACCGTAGGAGACATCCTCAGTTTTAAACTTAGTGTGCTCGGAGGATCACGCTTTGCTTGCACTTCACTGCATTCTCACAGCTTACGTGATGGCGTATGAAGACAAGGTAAAATGGTCCCGCTCGGGACCCCCGACAGCCTCCCCGCTCACCCTCTGCGGAACACGCTGGTGGAGGTACCGGAGGGCTTTTAGCCTGGACACTTCAGTGTTCTCCCGGTACGCTGTCGCGCTCCTTCCTTTCCATCCCTCCATGGAGGCTCTGGTAAGGGGGAGCCTGGAGCCTTGCACAGCTCCGCTCCGTCCGAGGCCTCCCTAAATGGTGCTTACAGACCGGACGGAGCCAGCCCAGTCCGAGGCCTCCCTAAATGGTGCTTACACTCCGGACTGGTGCTGTACCCCGTCCGAGGCCTCCCTAAAGGTGCTTACAGACCGGACCGGCACTGAGGCACCTGGTGTGTCTCCTGTGTGCCTGGGGGTAGTGTCTGTCACTGTGGTGTCATGACACTCAGACCGCGCGGTTACCCTCGGGTCCGCGGTTCTGGCGGTGACCCTGTGCTGGGGTCGCCCTGGCTGACCGCCCTGTGTGTCACAGGGGCTGAGGCTGTAGACTGCGAGTGTTTTTTATGTGTACATGCAGTCTGAGAGTGTGTGTGGTGATATTCACACTCTTTTCCCGCGCTGCGGGCTCCGGCACCTCCATTGCTGAGGCAGTCTGGAGGAGGAGGAGGCAGCCCTTATGGTGACATCACCGCTGGGCGTGTTGTGTGTTCTTCCCGCGTGTTCCTGGCTCCGCCCACATATTCACTGTCGGCGGCCATCTTCTCCCTCACTTCCCGGCTGGGATCTGGCTGCAGCGCGTGTCTGCACTTGCAAGGGAGACCGGAACTCGCGGAGGTCACACACACACACCGCTTCCTCCTACCGCTTTACTGCGGTCGGTAAGCCACCGGGATTCCCGGTTTGTTTGTGAACTTTGGCTTATATTCCCCTCACTGTGGAGATGTCCTCAGTTGGGAAGCATGCTGCTAAGGCGGCAGTGGTCACCGTTACCTGCGCTACATGCAACGGGACACTGGTGGAGGGGTCCTGCAATAACTGCGGACGCCCAGAGGCCCGGTCTGCTACTACTGAGTCTGCAAATCCGGGATTATACCCTGAGGTTCAGGTGATCCCAGGGCCATGGGAAACGCAGAATAAGATCAATGAATCTCTGCTGTCCCAGATGTCCTCCATGTCGCAAACCCTGGAGGCACTGCATAGGAGACTGGAGAACCCAGCTACTCCTCCTAGTTACCCCCGGGTGTCTCTTACTTCTGCTGTAAGACCCCCTAAGCGAGCCCGTGAGGCTTCTCCTGAGCTCCAGACTCTCTCTGAGGAGGAGCGTTCCTCTGATGGTGAGGAAGATGATGGGGGTTCTACTCTTGGGTCTATGTCTGAACCTCCAGATGGGGTGGAGGATCTGGTGTCCTCCATCAATGAGACATTGCGTCTTGTCACTCCTCCTGAGGAGGTGACTGTACACCCCAAGGAGATATACCAATGGCTGCGGCCAGAGGCTAGACCAAGTGGCTCCTTCATGGACCACACTAATTTCGGAAGGGTGATTAAAGCTCCCAGGTTGCATCCTGGGCGGCGTTATGTCCGTAAAACTAAGGACAATCGCTTTCCCTTTCCCAGGAGGCGCTCCAGGAATGGTCGCAGTCTCCCAAGGTGGATGCTTCCATGACTAGGATTGCTGCGCGCTCCTTGTTTTCTGCCTCTGATAGCTCCTCGTTGAAGGATGCTACTGATAGACAGGTCGAGCAACTCGCCAAGTCTTCCTATGAGGCTGTGGGGTCTTCGTTTGCCCCTAATTTTGCCGCGGTCTGGACCCTACAAGCGATTACTATCTGTTTGGATGGTATCACTGATATAGCTAGGTCCAGTCCAGAGGTCCTGGCTCTCACTGAGAGAGCAAGGGCCTATGCGGACTATGCCAGGACGGCATCTTTGGAAACTGCCACTCGCTCTGCTGTGGCCTCGGCCAATGCAATTGCGATCCGCAGGCTGTTGTGGCTGCGTCTTTGGGACTCAGATGCCACATCTAAGAAGATTTTACAAAATCTTCCGTTCGCTGGTGACAGGCTTTTTGGCACCGAACTGGACAAATTGATAAAGGATTCTGCTGAGTCTAAGATACCGCAGAAACACGCCTAAGCCACGGTACACCGTGAAAAGGAACCCTAAGCAGTGGTCCTTTCGCTCCGGTTCACAGTCATCAACGGCGTCCACTCGCTCAGACCGAGGGGGCAAGCCTGCTACTCAGTGGCGTTCCAAGAGTCGTCAGAAGAAGCCGGCGGGGGCAGCGGCTGCCACCCCCAAGCCCGCCTCGACATGACTCGCTCTCTCATCCTGCCTCCCCACAGGTGGGGGGCCGCCTGTCCCGCTTTCAGGACAAGTGGCTTCTTCACATTCACGATCAGTGGGTTCGAGACGTAGTCTCAAGAGGTTACAGGATAGAGCTGACGTCACGACCAATACACCGATTCCATCGGTCGGTTCCATCCCCAGAAAAGGCTCAGGCTTTTCACCTGGTGTTGGAGGGACTCCGCAGAGACGGAGTGGTGGTCCCTGTGCCCACGGAAGAGAGGTTCAGGGGTTTTTACTCCAACCTCTTTATTGTCCCAAAGAAGGACGGCTCTTTTCGCCCGGTGTTGGACCTCAAGTTGTTCAACCGTCACGTGTTGGTTCGGAAGTTCCGCATGGAATCCCTGCGCTCAGTGATCGCGGCTGTGTCACAGGGAGACTTCCTAGCGTCCATCGATATCAGGGACGCTTACCTTCACGTCCCCATTGCACCAGCTCATCAGCGCTGGTTGAGATTCGCAGTGGGGGAAGAGCACTTCCAATTTGTGGCACTGCCATTCGGGCTAGCCTCAGCACCACGGGTGTTCACAAAGGTGATGGCCTCCATGATGGCTCTCCTGCATGCGCAGGGACACGCCGTCATACCCTATTTGGACGACCTGTTGGTCAGGGCGCCATCGGAAGACCTTTGTCGGGTGAGCCTGGAGGTGACCATGAAGTCCCTGGAACGGTTCGGGTGGCTTATCAACATTCAAAAGTCGACCCTGGTTCCGACCCAGTCATTGACATATCTGGGCATGGACTTCCACACGGACTCGGCCCTGGTGTCCCTACCTCAAGCCAAGCAGCTTGCGATCCAATCAGGAGTGCAGAATGTCCTCCTGTCTCCACAGTCATCCCTACGGGTATTGATGAGACTGGTGGGTCGCATGGTAGCGGCGATAGAGGCGGTGCCGTTCGCACAGTTTCGCCTCCGTCCTCTCCAGCTGGAGATTCTTCGCAGATGGGACAAGAGGACGATTTCTTTGAATCGGCTGGTGACGCTGTCACAACCAACCAGGGATTCCCTACAGTGGTGGCTACAGCCACATCATCTGTCACGGGGACGGTCCTTCCTAAAACCGTCATGGTTAGTGGTGACCACCGACGCCAGTCTGAAGGGCTGGGGTGCGGTGTTCTTGCACCACAGGGCTCAAGGCCTCTGGACTCAGTCGGAGTCGGCGTTGCAGATCAACGTGCTGGAGATCAAGGCGGTCTATCTGGCGCTCCTGGCGTTTCAGAAATTCCTGTCAGGACAACCCATTCGGGTACAGTCCGACAATGCGACGGCCGTCGCCTACATAAATCATCAGGGAGGGACCAGAAGTGCTCAGGCCCTCACCGAAGTCCACCGCATTCTAGCTTGGGTGGAGGAAAACGGCTGCCTGATCTCCGCAGTTCACATCCCAGGGGTCGAGAACTGGGAGGCCGACTACCTGAGCCGGCAGGGGATGGACGCCGGAGAGTGGTCCCTTCATCCAGACGTCTTCCGGGACATCTGCGGCAGATGGGGCACTCCGGACGTGGATCTGATGGCCTCACGGCTGAATCATCAGGTGCCCCAATACGTGGCGAGATCATGGGATCCTCAGTCTCTGGGGGCGGATGCCCTGATCCTGAGTTGGTCCAGCTTCCAGCTGCCATATGTGTTCCCGCCTCTAGCTCTGATTCCCAGGGTCCTGTGGAAGATCAGGACGGAATGCAGAGTAGCCATTCTAGTGGCTCCAGATTGGCCCAGGAGGTCCTGGTACCCGGACCTGTGGCAACTGTCAGGCGGACACCGGTGGGCTCTTCCAGAGCGCGCAGATCTTCTCGCGCAAGGCCCATTCTTCCACCTCAATTCCAGGGCCCTCAGATTGACTGCATGGCTCTTGAGGCCTGGCTGCTGACATCGAGGTTTCTCTCCTACAGTGGTTGCCACTATGAATCGGGCAAGGAAACCTGTTTCCAGGAAGATATACCACAGAACGTGGAAAATCTTTTTTACCTGGTGTGCCTCTGGTGGTCACTCACCGTGGCCGTTGTCTATTCCGACATTGTTGGCCTTCCTACAGTCGGGTTTGGAGTTGGGATTATCCCTTGGCTCTCTGAAAGGTCAAGTATCAGCACTTTCCGTGCTATTTGACAGGCGCTTGGCGCTCCTCCCGAAGGTCCGCCAATTTCTGCAGGGGGTGTCTCGGGTGGTTCCGCCCTACAGGCGGCCCCTGGACCCTTGGGACCTCAACATGGTCCTAGCGGCACTGCAGAAACCGCCGTTTGAGCCACTGAGAGACATCTCTCTCTCTCGTCTGTCCCAGAAGGTGGTCTTTCTGGTGGCGATTACGTCTCTGAGAAGGGTCTCAGAATTGGCTGCACTTTCGTGCAAGTCACCCTTTCTGGTGGTTCACCAGGACAAGGTGGTGTTGAGCCCACGGCCTGAATTTTTGCCGAAGGTGGTTTCAACATTCCACTTGAACCAGGAGATTGTTCTCCCATCATTTTGCCCCGCTCCGTTCATCAGGTTGAGCGCGACCTCCATACTCTGGATCTCGTGAGAGCTGTACGCATTTATGTGTCCAGGACCGCCTCCTTTAGGAGTTCGGATTCCTTATTTGTCCTCACGATGGGTCGCTGTAAGGGGTCCGCGGCTTCAAAGTCGACCTTGGCCAGATGGATCAAGGCCCCCATTCAGGAGGCTTACCGGTCTTCTGGTTTGCCTCTCCCGGTGGGTTTGAAGGCACACTCTACTAGAGCTGTAGGTGCCTCTTGGGCCTTGCGACATCGAGCTTCTGCTCTACAGGTGTGTCAGGCGGCCACTTGGTCCAGCCTGCACACTTTCTCTAAGCACTATATGGTGCATGCCCATGCCTCTGCGGATGCGAGTTTGGGCAGGCGGGTTCTCCAGGCGGCGGTTGCCCACCTTTAAAAGGGAACCATGTGTTTTCCGTCTTGTTGAGGAACTCTTCCCGCCCTGGGGTATTGCTTTAGGACATCCCCATTGTCTGGGTCTCCCATTATGATGATCAGAAAAAAGAGAATTTTGTTTACGTACCGTAAATTCTTTTTTCTTGAATCATCAATGGGAGACCCAGCACCCACCCAGTTGTTCCGTTGCATGTTTGCATTTGATCTGTTCTCTGTTGAGACAGTGTTTCCGGGTTGTTACACCGTCTGTGCACGGCATTCTTCCCGATGTTTCGGGTGTGGTTTATTTCTCCTCGCAGCTTATGGACTAAACTGAGGATGTCTCCTACGGTGGGGGTTTATAAGCGGAGGAGGCGGTGCTACAAACTTGTAGTACCTAGTGTGACCTCCGGAGGGCAGCGCCCTAAACCCCATTGTCTGGGTCTCCCATTGATGATTCAAGAAAAAAGAATTTACGGTACGTAAACAAAATTCTCTTTATATATATTATATATATATATATATATATATATATATATATATATATATATATATATATATATATATATATATATATATATTGTATATAGTGATCAGTATACAGGCTCTTTGTCATTCCTGTGTTCCCAGACTGTCAGCTCCTGTGAGCAGGGCTCTCCTCCTCCTCATACACCTGTACAGTGTGTATATATATATATATAGTATATAGTGATCAGTATACAGGCTCTTTGTCATTCCTGTGAGGTCAGATTGCCTTTGTCATTCCTGTGAGGTCAGATTGTCAGCTACTGTGATCAGGGCTCTCCTACTCCTCATACACCTGTATAGTGTGTGTATATTAGTGATCAGTATAGAGGCTGTCATTCCTGTCTCCACAGATTGTCAGCTCCTGTGATCAGGGCTTTCTCTCCTCCATTGTTACTTTCTATCTGTCATTGTTTGGTCCCTTCTTAGGCTACTTTCACATAACGATTTTGAAGGGAGCCGATGCTGTCCGATAAATTCGGACAGCATCGGCTCCCTTCTGATGCCTGGAATCGGGTGCCAAATAGGCACCCGATTCCGGCATAAAATCGCTCCCTGCGGGGTGAAAAAAAGAAAAAAAAAATGTTTTTCTCACCTCTCCACGAGCCCCCGCCGTCTTCGGCCATCTTCTTGGAGGCTCCCGCAGGCTGCTGGTGTCAGCAGAGGGCTTCCTCTGCCTTATAGGACCTGCGGTGATGTCACAGTCACGTGACCGCGGGTTCACCATGGTAACCCGCGGTCACATGACTGTGACATCACCGCAGGTCCTATAAGGCAGAGGAAGCCCTCTGCTGACACCGGCAGCCTGCGGGAGCCACCGGGAGCCTCCAAGAAGATGGCGGAAGACGGCGGGGGCTCGTGGAGAGGTGAGAATAACATTTTTTTTTTTTTTAAACCCTTGTGCTCCTAGTTAGGAGCAGTTTTACTGTACTGAGCATGCTCAGTACAGTAAAACGGGGTCCGAGGAGACATCAGATGTTTCCTCGGTCCCTTCTCCATAGGGCCCCATGTTATAGGGATCGGACCTAATCGGATGTGCACTAAATGCCATCCGATTTGGTCCGATCCGATTCTGTCAGATTTTTGCACCGATAATAAAATCGGACAGAATCGGATCGGACCAAATCGGCATTTAGTGCACATCCGATTCGGTCCGATGCCCATATGGCTGCATGGAGGCCAAATTCGGATCCGATGCTGTCCGATTTTGATCGGACAGCATCGGAAATGCAAAATCCGTAATGTGAAAGCAGCCTTAGTAAGTTTTGTGATATCTGCTGTTCTGCATAGGAATATTATTCTGTCAGCAGGGTTAATTACTATACAGTACAGCCCTGGGCAAATTGTCACTGCCACGCTGATTACGCTGATACCTGAAGTAAAGGATACATTTTTTGGACGCTGTATTATTATTATCTTTCTGTGAAGATTTTTCATGCGGACGATATCACAAACGGTGACTGCTCTGTGGCGTTGGGGACGGTGGCTGTCTCTCCCCCTGTCCGTTCTCCACCCTTAGACCGCCCCCCCCCGTGTCTCCATTAACCTGTCTTCCCCTGTGCGCCGTCTTCTCTCATGTGCTCCCTTCTTTGCCTGTGCGATTTGTCCTGCCCAGGCCCGGGGGAACTCAGATCTCAGGCGCGGGGTTTAGGAAGTCACGGGTAGCGGTGCCTGAGGCTGTGGGCCTGGTGGGCAATGAAAAATGGCGAAAAATAAAATAATAAAAATGTCAAGTCATGACGCCACCTGTAGGTTCTGGTGATGGCACCGGCGCTGCTAGGGCCTCCGGGGTGATGGGCGGCAGCAAGATGGAGTGGCCCCCTACAGGAGGAGCGGGGTCTCGGGGACTATGGGATGTGATGGTGGAATAGGGCAGCACAGTCATCTCTGCACAATGTTGTAATAGGGGAGCACAGTCAGTGTGGTGCAGGTGGAAGGAGGGACAAATAAAAGTCTTTTGGTACCTTTACTGATCTGTTACGGGTACACACGTCCGGAGTGAAGGGAAAACACCTTAGGATCTCCACAGCGAGTAGTGTTGTAGGCCTCCTTATTTAGCTTGCTTGTTCTGAGTCTGGCAGGTATGGAACCTAACCAGACCGTTACTTCTCTCTCTCTCTTTCTACACCCGGGTTGCTGCACTGAGGGTTCTCTCTTGGGCTACCACCGTCATCTCTCGCACGGTCCCTGGCTCTCAACTGTTGGTGCTGCGGGTGTCCGGGAAGCTAAGCCTCCTCGTGACTTTGGATTCTATGCTGGGTTTATCTGTTCTGTCCCTGCAGACTCGGACTCCAGTGACCAGAAGTCTGGTGGGGTGAGCCGGTATGGCTCCTCTGCCCCCGATAACGTGTTTCTCGCCTCTGGCTTCGTTCCCTACTCTGCTGGTCTTCCACTGCCTCTGGTGTGTACTGGTCTGGGCCTAGCACGGCTCCAGTACCAGCTCAGCTCACTAGTCTCTGAGCTCCTTCACAGTTCTGTAGTGACTGCACACTCTGGCTATTTCCCTCCAGCACCTGTATTTATAGGGGTTCTGGCTTTAGGGCAGCCAGTTAAGCTCCCCCTACAGGCCTGGAGTGGAAGGTGTTGGGTGAAAGTGGTTTACTCGCTGTGGGAAATCCTTCAGTGTCCCAGGGAAGTCTGTGGTTACCTGGTACAGGGGACCACACGATCTCTCTCCGCCACGCGCGCGCCCGCCCTCTGCCCCGCCGGGGCATATTAGATGAGCCTTATGAGCCCCCCGGAAGTGAGCGGAGCAGACAGACGGCGCTGAGGGAGGTGAGCGGAGCAGCAGACGGCGCTGGAGGAGGTGAGCGGAGCAGACAGACGGCGCTGGAGGGAGGTGAGCGGAGCAGACAGACGGCGCTGGAGGGAGGTGAGCGGAGCAGACAGACGGCGCTGGAGGGAGGTGAGAGGAGCAGACAGACGGCGCTGGAGGGAGGTGAGAGGAGCAGACAGACGGCGCTGGAGGGAGGTGAGAGGAGCAGACAGACGGCGCTGGAGGGAGGTGAGAGGAGCAGACAGACGGCGCTGGAGGGAGGTGAGAGGAGCAGACAGACGGCGCTGGAGGGAGGTGAGAGGAGCAGACAGACGGCGCTGGAGGGAGGTGAGAGGAGCAGACAGACGGCGCTGGAGGGAGGTGAGAGGAGCAGACAGACGGCGCTGGAGGGAGGTGAGAGGAGCAGACAGACGGCGCTGGAGGGAGGTGAGAGGAGCAGACAGACGGCGCTGGAGGGAGGTGAGAGGAGCAGTCTTAGGTCACTTGTGTCTCAGACCTCGTGCATAAATTGAGGATTCAGTGAGTTTTTACCTCCTAATATGTAGCCAAAGCCTGGAGGGGAACAATCAGAGAAGTATAATAGAAACAGGTCACCCCTTCTGGATTTATCACCCACTGCTGACTGTGGCTACAAATACTGAGGTAAAAATCTCACCAAATCCTCACTATGTGCACGAGGCCTAGTAAGACATCACTTCATCCATCAGACCACCTGCACATGATGAGGATTTGGTGAGTTTTTTCCTCAGTACAAGAGGATAATTTATTTCAGTAATTCAATACATAAAGTGAACATACAGTTGTGGCCAAAAGTATTGACACCCCTGCAATTCTGTCAGATAATCCTCAGTTTCTTCCTGAAAATGATTGCAATCACAAATTCTTTGGTATTATTATCTTCATTTAATTTGTCTTCAATGAAAAAACACAAAAACAATTGTCCTAAAGCCAAATTGAATATAATTCCACACCAAACCTAAAACAGGGGGTGGACAAAAGTATTGGCACTGTTAGAAAAATCATGTGATGCTTCTGTAATTTGTGTAATTAACAGCACCTGTAACTTACCTGTGGCACCTAACAGGTGTTGGCAATAACTAAATCACACTTGCAGCCAGTTGACATGGATTAAAGTTGACTCAACCTCTGTCCTGTGTCCTTGTGTGTACCACATTGAGCATGGAGAAAAGAAAGAAGACCAAAGAACTGTCTGAGGACTTGAGAAACCAAATTGTGAGGAAGCATGAGCAATCTCAAGGCTACAAGTCCATCTACAAAGACCTGAATGTTCCTGTGCCTATTGTGCGCAGTGTCATCAAGAAGTTTAAAGCCCATGGCACTGTGGCTAACCTCCCTAGATGTGGACGGAAAAGAAAAATTGACGAGAGATTTCAACGCAAGATTGTGTGGATGGTGGATAAAGAACCTCGACTAACATCCAAACAAGTTCAAGCTGCCCTGCAGTCCGAGGGTACAACAGTGTCACCCCGTACTATCCGTCGGCATCTGAATGAAAAGGGACTGTATGGTAGGAGACCCAGGAAGACCCCACTTCTTACCCCAAGACATAAAAAAGCCACGCTGGAGTTTGTCAAAACTTACCTGAGAAAGCCTAAAATGTTTTGGAAGAATGTTCTCTGGTCAGATGAGACAAAAGTAGAGCTTTATGGGCAAAGGCATCAACATAGAGTTTACAGGAGAAAAAAAGAGGCATTCAAAGACAAGAACACGGTCCCTACAGTCAGACATGGCGGAGGTTCCCTGATGTTTTGGGGTTGCTTTGCTGCCTCTGGCACTGGACTGCTTGACCGTGTGCATGGCATTATGAAGTCTGAAGACTACCAACACATTTTGCAGCATAATGTAGGGCCCAGTGTGAGAAAGCTGGGTCTCCCTCAGAGGTCATGGGTCTTCCAGCAGGACAATGACCCAAAACACACTTCAAAAAGCACTAGAAAATGGATTGAGAAAGCACTGGAGACTTCTAAGGTGGCAGCAATGAGTCCAGACCTGAATCCCATAGAACACCTGTGGAGAGATCTAGAAATGTCAGTTTGGAGAAGGCACCCTTCAAATATCAGGGACCTGGAGCAGTTTGCCAAAGAAGAATGGTGTAAAATTCCAGCAGAGCATTGTAAGAAACTCATTGATGGTTACCGGAAGCGGTTAATCGCAGTTATTTTGGCTAAAGGTTGTGCAACCAAGTATTAGGCTGAGGGTGCCAATACTTTTGTCTGGCCCATTTTTGGAGTTTGGTGTGAAATGATGAATGTTTTGCTTTTTGCTTCATTCTCTTTTGTGTTTTTTTCATTGAAGACAAATTAAATGAAGATAATACCAAAGAATTTGTGATTGCAATCATTTTCAGGAAGAAACTAAGGATTATCTGACAGAATTGTAGGGGTGTCAATACTTTTGGCCGCAACTGTACATAAAGTTCTAAATCTGCGTTTGGCAAATATTCAGGAGACACCAATTCCTATGGCTGTGTCTCAATGTCTATTAGTTTAAAGTAATCATGCTCAGTCTCCTTTGTCACATCACTGTCTGTTTCAGGTAATAAAGTGTCTGGTTTAAGTACTGTACACCTTTTTATAGTGACATTTGGAGATGTAAGCAAAGATACTTCATACTTTGTTAAGGTCCTGTCACACGCGTCAATGTCGTCAGCGATCTGATCGCTGACGACATTGACGGCTGATCGCTGGTGAGCTGTCACACAGGCAGACTCACCAGCGATCAATTGACCAGTGACATCATGGAAACGATTTAAATATCGTTTCCACGATGTCCTGCTCCCGCTGCCAGCCTGCTGGAAGCGGGAGCAGCCTGGTCTCCAAGGTACACTGCGGGTAACTAGGCAGCGCGCGCTGCCTAGATACCCGACGTGTACCTTAGTTACCAGCCTCCTCCGCTCACCGGGTGAGCGGAGGAGGCTGGTAACTAAGGTACACGTCGGGTATCTAGGCAGCGCGCGCTGCCTAGTTACCCGCAGTGTACCTTGGATACCAGCTCCCAGCGCTTGTGAGAGGCGCTGGGAGCTGGAATATCGCTCGCTCCCGGTGTCACACGCAGCGATGCTGCGTGTCCACCGGGCGACAATCGCCAGGTTTTAGGACTGATTCTAAAACCTGGCGATCATCAACCAGCGATTTATCGCTGGTTGATTCAGTATGTCACACGCGTCAATATCGCTGCAACGTCACGTGCAGCCGATATCGTGCAGGCGATATTGACGCGTGTGACAGGCCCTTTAGTCTGTTCATTGATAAATGTTTTGTCCGTGCTCGGAGAGATAGCTCCTGCTCAGATTGCAGTGCTTGTATTTCTAAGGCAATGTTCAATACCAAATCAGCAACTCTTTCTTTTACATTTGCACAGGCAGCGACCGCCCTGATGCTTGAGGGGACTCCTTTTTATTACTGCATTAAGAATAATAGCCTAGTGGGCGATGTTTTGTCATGGGGAGCTATGGGAAAACTGGAGAAAAGAAACCTGGGCCCCTGAACTGCCCCACAGGCTAGGAGGACCCTAACTTTACTTAACTCAGGGGTACCCTTCATGGTAGAGAGGCCTGAGTCTCCGACCTGTCCCTTTCTCCTGTACAGCCCTGACCTGAGCGCCCAATCCCCACCCCAGGAGGTGAAATGTACCCCCAGTCCCCACCCCAGAAGGTGAACCATAATGGAACCCACAGATAAAGACAGACTGGGATAAAATAAACAGACCCACGCAGCAAACAATCAGGAAGATACAATGAGTGTCTAAAGGTGGGGTCACACGTGGCGATCTGGCCAGCGATGTCGGAAGCGATGCGCGGTGGCCCGCTCGCTTCTGACATCGCTGGCCAGCTGTCACATGGCACGACGTTGCCGGTGACGCGGCGGTGATGTGGGCGGAGCCATTGCTCGCTGGGCTGGGCTCAGCCCAGCGAGTGATGGCTCAGGAACGCTGCGATATAGGCTGGATCACGCCGCCAACAGTGTCACAAGGCGCGATCCAGCCTAATCGCTGGTCACAGGTTGACAGGTTTATGAACATGTTCATAAACCTGGAAACAAAAAGCTATTGCGACAAAAAACAACAGTACACTGCAGTAAAATATTAAAATGCAAATGCAGTATAAAAATGGTATAACAAATACAGGGTACGTAGTTAATCCGTTTTTTTGCGCAGAAAAAGTTATTTTAAGCCACGTCACTATCTTCAAAGTGTACCCATCTCAGACGCGGTCCTAACTGTTGTATTAAAAACCTGACTGGTGTGAATACTTACCAGTAAGCAGGAGCCAGCATGACCTGTGTCTGAAGTGGAATGAAGGTGACGGGGCTATGTGTGTGCAGGGCCCAGAGAGGGGCGGGAACTCCATCTCTTGCATGGCAAGAGGCAATTAATTATAATTAAATGCAAATGCAGTATAAAAATGGTATAACAAATACAGGGTACTTAGTTAATCCGTTTTTTTGCGCAGAAAAAGTTTTTTTATACTGCATTTGCATTTTAATATTTTACTGCAGTGTACTGTTGTTTTTTGTCGCAATAGCTTTTTGTTTCCAATTATGCTGGCGGTGTGAACAGGCTCTTACAGACCTGTTCTCTGTGTGCAGGACTCATCTGTGTTATAATGTTCATAAACCTGTCAACCTGCGACCAGCGATAATTTGCAGTTGCGTCGCGCTGTCACACAGCGCGACGCACTTGCAATATCGCCCGCGACATCGCTGTTACGTCACTTTTCGGCGATGTCGCGGGCGACATCGCCACGTGTGACCCCACCTTAAGGAGAACTCAAATACAAATAGGAAATTGAAAAACAACAAAGTATACTTCACCAAACGCCAAGCAACGATTTGGGTTTCACCAGCAACTCCAACACAGGACTGGTTAGCAAGAGGCATGCAAATGCTATAGTTGGCATCCAGGAATGTTCTGAGCCATACTTAAAAAGGAGAAAGCGTTCCTGCAGCCTCAACGTTCAATTGACCTTAATCAGAAAGTTAACTCCTGCAAAGCTGAACATCGGGGGTATCCTAGAGAGGAGCTGAAATACTCTATGGGTATGTGCACATATGGCGGGTTAGGGTCGGTTTAGCTGTGTAAACCGCCAGTCGGTTTGCATAAGTTTTATGTAAATTTATGTTAATCCAAAACCGGCTTTTGGATTAACATTAAAACCTATGGAAACCGACACCCGCTGTGCACACACCGGCGGTTTACACATGCTCATCTGTTGCTAACCCGCTGGGTTCCCAGCGGGTTAGCAACGAATGTGCATGTTCTATAAACCGGCCGGTTATGCAGCGGCTGCAAGCAGAATCATGTACTGCTTCCAGCTGCTGCATAAGCGCCGCCGCTAACCCGCTGTGCACCCGCCCGGCACCCGCCGCACATACCCGCCAGGAAGCCGGTGGACGGCTGCAGAGCTTCCTGTCGGGTCCGCCCAGCCGCTCACCGGCACAAACCCGGCATATGTGCACATACCCTATCTGGGGTCTCGTGTGTTTCTCACGATTGTAGTTGTTGGGACTTTTAAGAATGGATTTAGGATTTTTCCATTTATTGTGTTTCCCACTTACCCCATTTATACACCTGATTATTATTATAATCCTAAATATCTCTATTTAATTTTCATTTTTTTACCACAATTATTTTTTTTCTTAGATTTTTCATCTGAGTTTTGGGCGTCTGATAAAGTCTCTGTATTTCTGAGTGATGTTTCATTTTTCAGATCTTCTTTGAGTTTGTTCAGTTTTGTTTGAATCAGTTCTAAATCCTCATTTTCACTGTGGAGAACTAAACTCCTGAGCTGAAGTGAGCAGTCAGTTAGGATCCCATTCCAGGTATCCACAAAGTCATCAGAATAGATGGTATTGGGAATCTTTTTGATGCATAGTCAGTCCTCTTGGGATGATACAATTTTTGAGGGTTGTCAGATCCCCCCCCCCCATCCGTCTATTCTCCTTTTCCGCAAGTTTCGAGATGATTTTTACCGCACCGTCTGCACCAGGAGTGAAGTTGTCATTTTCAGATTGCACATTTTCAAACATCAATTTTGCTTTATCCTGTCTCAAAGATGGTTCACTCATTGTATTCCAGATGGTGCAATGATTATGAGCAAATGTTCATACAAGACGAGTTGCCTTAACGCCTTTAAGGTCTTTACACTCCATGTAATTTTTATTATTTATTATTATAGCGCCATGTATTCCATGGCATTTTACATGTAAAGAGGGGCATACACAGTAGAGGCAAATACAATAAGGTGTGACTTGTATTGTTCATAAAGTATGAGAGAAGACCCTGCCCGCGAGGGCTCGCAGTCTGCAAGGGATGGGTGAGGATACAGCGGGGGAGGAGAGAGGACCCTGTCCACGAGGGCTCACAGTCTACAAGGGATGGGTGAGGATACAGTAGGTAAGGAAAGAGGACCCTGCCCATGAGGGCTCACAGTCTACAAGGGATGGGTGAGGATACAGTAGGGGAGAGGACCCTGCCAGCGAGGGCTCGCAGTCTACAAGGGATGGGTGAGGATACAGTAGGATAGGATACAGCTGGTCGTGCAGCAGTTTAGTGTACCGAGGTTCATTGCAGATTGTAGCTTGTAGGGTCTTTAGGTTACTTTTGAAGGTTTCCAAAGTGGACAAGAGTCTGATGCGTTGTTGAAAAGAGTTCGAGTATGGGGGGAAGCACGAGAGAAATCTTGTATGCAGCTGTGGGAAGAAGAGATTGGAGGAGTAGAGAAGGAGATCTTGAGAAGATCACAGGTTGTGTGTAGGTGAGTACCAGGAGACTGTCGCAGATGTATGGAGGGGACAGATTGTGGATGGCTTTGTATGTCATGGTTAGGCCTTTGAACTGGAGTCTCTGGGCAGTGGGAAACTAGTGAAGGGCTTGGCAGAGACAAGAGGCTGGGAAGTAGTGGAGACAGGCGGATTAGTCAGGCAGCAAAGTTTATCGTAGATTGGAGGGGTGCAAGAATGCTATAGGGGAGGCCAGAGATCAGGAGGTTACAGTAGTTGAGGCGGGAGTTGATGAGGGCATGCTCAAGTGTTTTTGCAGTTTTTTGGTCAAGGAATGTACAGATCCAGGAGATATTTTTGAATTGTAATCAATAGCAGGAGGCAAGGGCTTGGATATGTGGCTTGAAAGAGTGTGTGGAGTCTAGGATCACCCTGAGACACCGAGCATGTGGGACTGGGGAAAGTGAGCAGCCATTGACTTTGAAGGATAGGTCTGGTGGAGGGGTAGAGTCAGATAGGGGAAAGATGATGAATTTTGTTTTCTCCATGTTCAGTTTTAGAAATCAAGCAGAAAAGATGAAATAGTGGAACACCGAATGATAGGAGGTGCGGTGAAGAGGTGGTGTGGGACTCTGAATGTCCGGTCTGTTAGATAGGAAGAGATCCAGGTGAAGCCAAGTCTGTGATAACAAGAGATGAGAGAATCTGTAGCAAGAGGGAATGATCCACAGTGTCAAACGCGGAAGACAGGTCCAGGAGGAGAAGGACTGAGTAGTGTCACTTGCTTTTGGCAGCTATTAGGTCATTGATTACTGTAGTTTGGGAAGTTTCAGTTGAGTGATGCAGTTGGAAGCCAGATTGTAATTGGTGAAAGAGGGAGCAGGAGGAGAGGTGGGAGGACAGTTCAAGATGGACATGCTGTTCCAACAGTTTTGAGGCATAAGGGAGAAGTGATATGAGGCGATAGCTAGACACATGATGGGTCGAGGGAGGGTTTTTGAGGATGGGTGTGACTGAGGCATGTTTAAAGGATGAGGGGAAGACACCATTTGTTAATGATAGGTTGAAGAGATGGGTTAGTGTTGGGATAAATATTCTGGTAAGGTTGGGGATGAGCTTGGACAGGAGCGGGTCAAGAGCGCATGTGGTAAGATGACATCTGGACAGAAGGGAGGAGAGCTGATCTTCTGTCATGGTAAAGAAGCTGGTTTTGGAAGAAAAGGGATGAGCAGTGATGAGGAGGGGCTGTGGGGACTGTGGTGCACAGCTTTCTCTGATGTAATCAAATCAGCTTGAAGAAAGAGGCAAACTCTTCAGCTGAGATAAGAGGCGAGGAAGGAGGTGCTGGGGGATGGAGGAGAGAATTGACATTATTGAATAGCTGTTTAGGGTTGTGAGACAGCGAGGATATGAGAGATGAGACGTAGATTTGTTTTGCAGCATTGAGTGCAGACTTGAAGTTGGTGAGGGACTGTTTGTATTGAATAGCTCGGTGGAATGGGATCTCTTCCATTTCCACTCAGTAACCCTGGAAGCCCGTCTCAGTTCTTTAGTCAGGCTAGTCTGCCAAGGTTACCTGTTGATTGTGCTAGTTTTGCTATGTGTGAAGGAGGCGGCTGAATCGAGTGCTGTTGTTATTGTGGTGATAAAGTGGCAGCAGCGTCTGTATCGTGTAAGGAAGCTATGTCTGACAGAGCGAGAAGGGGCTCAGAAAGTGAGTGTAAATCGAGGTGTTTGAGATTTCTGCGAGGATGAGCGAGTTTATGGATTTGGGGTTGCTCACTAGGAGAGGAGAGGGAAGAGAATGTCAGTAGGTTGTGGTCAGACGGGGAGAAATGAGTTTGAGAGGTTAGTAAATAAACAGAGGCGGGTGAAGATAAGGCCAGCATGTGGCCATCTTTGTGGGTGGCTGTGGAGGATCAATGATTGAGGCCAAAGGAGGAAGTAGTAGATGATGAACGTTTAGCGGCAGCTGAGGTGGATGTGTCATTGGGGATGTTGAAGTCACCCATTATGATGCTGGGGATGTCAGCAGAAAGTAAATGAAGTAGCAAGGTGGTGAAGTGGTCGAGAAGGTGGTGATGGCTCGCCCTGGGGGCGGTAGATGGCAGACAGCTGGAGGGTGGAGGGGGAGTAGATGGGGACAGAGAGCACCTCAAAAGCAGGAAGAGTAACAGAGGGTGGTAGTGGAATTGGGGTAATAGAGCAGTTAAACTTACCATCAGCAGCCAAAAACTCTGCACTTGGCAGGACACATTCAGACCCTATTAAGTAGAGCAAACCCAGGTGCAAGCAGATAAAATTCATCATCTACCTACAAAGACATGTGGGAGGTGAATTGTCAGAGGCGGGCTGGGGCAGGGAGGCATTTGCCCCCCGGGCCGGGGTCACTTAGCAACAGTTCAGGGCCGCCGACCGCTGGGTGCATTACTAACATCACTGCAAAATGAAACCACCAGCGGCCGCAAGCCCGCAGCTATTGTTAATGCGGGATGCGGCCGCCGATGATTTAACTGTACAGACAGGCTTATTGCACCCAGCGACCTGTACAGGGAGGCAGCAGGCATTGCGTGGGCCAGCCTCTGCCTGTGTCAACTCCCCAACAACTCTTACCCTGGCTGCCCGCAGAACCCCCCACTTGTTGTTTGGCCGGCCGGCACCTTATTCTGTTTGTGAGCAGGGCCGGCTGCGTCACTGCTAACAGAAGGGGTCTGAGTGTGGCCATGTCTGCAAGCTGTGATGTCATGCAGCACGCCCTGCTCCATTTCATTCCCGCCGCGGAGAACAGCTAAATGGGACACCAGCCATGGAAGGTGAGCAATGTGTGCTGCTCCTCTATATAAAACTTGCCCATGTTCATGCATGGCTGGCTATGCATGTGTGTCTCTGGCTGCGTGGGTGTGTGTCTCTGGCTGCGTCTCTGTGTCTGGCTGCGTGCATCTCTGGCTCCATGTCTGTGTCTGCCTGCATGTATGTGTCTCTGGCTGCGTGCGTCTCTGGCTGCGTGCGTCTCTGGCAGCGTGTGTGTGTCTCTGGACGCGTGTGTGTGTGTGTTCTCTGGCTGCGTGTGTGTGTGTGTCTCTGGCAGCGTGTGTGTGTGTGTCTCTGGCTGCGTGTGTGTGTGTCTCTGGCTGCGTGTGTGTGTGTCTCTGGCTGCGTGGGTGTGTCTCTGGCTGCGTCTCTGTGTCTGGCTGCGTGCATCTCTGGCTCCATGTCTGTGTCTGCCTGCATGTATGTGTCTCTGGCTGCGTGCGTCTCTGGCTGTGCGTGCCGTGCGTCTCTGGCTGCGTGCGTCTCTGGCAGCGTGTGTGTGTCTCTGGACGCGTGTGTGTGTCTGTCTCTGGCTGCATGTATGTGTCTCTGGATACATGTGTGTGTCTGTCTGCATGTATGTGTGTCTCTAGCTCCATGTCTGTGACTGCATGTGTGTGCGTCTCTGGCTGCGTGTGTGTGTGTGTCTCCAGCTGCATGTTAGTGTGTGCCTCTGGCTGCATGTGTGTCTCTGGCTCCATGTCTGTGTCTGTCTGCATGTATGTGTGTCTCTAGCTCCATGTCTGTGACTGCATGTGTGTGTGTGTCTCTGGCTGCATGTGTGTGTGTGTCTCTGGCTGCATGTGTGTGTGTGTCTCTGGCTGCATGTGTGTGTGTGTCTCTGGCTGCATGTGTGTGTGTCTCTGGCTGCATGGTTGTGTTTGTGGGGTGTTCTCTGGCTGCGTGTGTGTGTGTCTCTGGCTGCGGTGTGTGTGTCTTGCTGCGTGTGTGTGTCTCTGGCTGCGTGTGTGTGTGTCTCTGCTGCGTGTGTGTGGTCCTGGCTGCGTGTGTGTGTGTGTCTCTGGCTGCTGTGTGTGTGTGTCTCTGGCTGCGTGTGTGTTGTGTGTCTCTGGCTGCGTGTGTGTGTGTGTCTCTGGCTGCTGTGTGGTGTGTGTGTGTCTCTGGCTGCGTGTGTGTGTGTGTCTCTGGCTGCGTGTGTGTGTGTGTCTCTGGCTGCGTGTGTGTGTGTGTGTCTCTGGCTGCGTGTGTGTGTGTGTCTCTGGCTGCGTGTGTGTGTGTGTCTCTGGCTGCGTGTGTGTGTGTGTCTCTGGCTGCGTGTGTGTGTGTGTCTCTGGCTGCGTTGTGTGTGTGTGTCTCTGGCTGCGTGTGTGTGTGTGTCTCTGGCTGCGTGTGTGTGTGTGTCTCTGGCTGCGTGGTGTGTGTGTGTCTCTGGCTGCGTGTGTGTGTGTGTCTCTGGCTGCGTGTGTGTGTGTGTCTCTGGCTGCGTGTGTGTGTGTGTCTCTGGCTGCGTGTGTGTGTGTGTCTCTGGCTGCGTGTGTGTGTGTGTCTCTGGCTGCGTGTGTGTGTGTGTCTCTGGCTGCGTGTGTGTGTGTGTCTCTGGCTGCGTGTGTGTGTGTCTCTGCGCGTGTGTGTGTTCTCTGGCTGCGTGTGTGTGTGTGTCTCTGGCTGCGTGTGTCTGCTGTGTTTGCCTGGCTGGTTGCATGTGTATTCAATCTGGCTGCGTTTGTGTGTGTATGCTTGGCTGGCTGCGTGTGTGTGTGGCTGGATGTGTGTGCGTACATGGCTGACTGCGTGTGTGTGGCTGGTTGTGTGTGCATGCATGGCTGGCTGTGTGCATGGTTGACTACATGCTTGTGTGCTTGCATGGCTGGCTGTGAATGTGCGTGTATGGCTGGCTTCATGTGTGGATGGTTGTCTGAGTGTGTGAATATATAAGGAAGTTGCTCTGCTTGGCTGTTTGCCCACAATCAGGGTATGCAATGTTATGGATGCGGAGTGTTTGCTCTGTGTCCATGACGCTGCATTGTGCAGTACAAGCACAGTGGATGGGATTTCCAGAAATCCCGTGCCAACTGTGCTACTTTACTCTGCAGCGTAAACTGACATGCTCGGCGGCTTTCTGTGCTGTCAATTGTCTGCAGCATGTCAATTTAACGCTGTGGAGTTAGAAGCGATCGCCAGTGGGTGAATGCAGGGAAAAGCCGCCCTGCACCGAACACTGATCGTGGGCAACAGGGCGGCTGCATTCAACCGTGGCTCCCCTCAGGTGCAGAGGCACTGTGTCCAGAATGCAGTGTCTCCTGATTGTGTGCATTCACCCTTATAGTCATATACAGTGGGTGCAGCATCATGTAAAAAATGGCAAGAATTACGGTACCCAAAAAAAAAAACCCAAAAGATGCGTACCACAAAATATAGTAGGTATTTAAAAAAATTTTAATTTTATTATGCACTGAAAGACATATAAAAAACATATGATGACACTCTCTATAGCCCCAATAGGAAATTGCAGAAACAGATCCTTGTTAGCATAATGATAATAATCATGGGACAATACAATACACCATATACCTATAAGTAGGGCTGGGCGATTAATCGAATTAATTCGATTAATTCGCCCCCTGATGTGGCCACGATTGTTGTTTTATCAACAATCGTGAAATTCGATTTAAAATGGCGGCATTTCCGGTCCGCGTCACCTGGTACTTCCGGTGCACACTGCGGTGCGCTCCGCCTCCTCCCCGGCCGGTGCTGGACAGGCCCGGACACTGGGGGCCGCCGACCTCCGCCTCCTCCCCGGCCGGTGCTGGACAGGCCCGGTCACTGGGGGCCGCCGACCTCCGCCTCCTCCCCGGCCGGTGCTGGACAGGCCCGGACACTAGGGGGCCGCCGACCTCCGCCTCCTCCCCGGCCGATGCTGGACAGGCCCGGACACTAGGGGGCCGCCGACCTCCGCCTCCTCCCCGGCCGGTGCTGGACAGGCCCGGACACTGGGGGCCGCCGACCTCCGCCTCCTCCCCGGCCGGTGCTGGACAGGCCCGGACACTGGGGGGCCGCCGACCTCCGCCTCCTCCCCAGCCGGTGCTGGACAGGCCCGGACACTGGGGGCCGCCGACCTCCGCCTCCTCCCCGGCCGGTGCTGGACAGGCCCGGACACTAGGGGGCCGCCGACCTCCGCCTCCTCCCCGGCCAGCGGTGGTTGGCAGCAGAGCGCAGCATGGCTCCGGCGCTTGACAGGCCCGGACATCGGGGGCCGCCGACCTCCGCCCTGGACTGGTGTGAGGAGAACTACGCTGTGTCCTGTGAGTGTACATCGCCGAGTTCTGTGAGTATCCAGTGCACTGTGTGTATACAGAGTGTGCATGGTGTATACAGAGTGTGCATGGTGTGTACAGAGTGTGCATGGTGTGTACAGAGTGTGCGTGGTGTGTACAGAGTGTGCGTGGTGTGTACAGAGTGTGCGTGGTGTGTGCGTGGTGTGTACAGAGTGTGCGTGGTGTGTGCGTGGTGTGTACGAGTGTGCGTGGTGTGTGCGTGGTGTGTACGGAGTGTGCGTGGTGTGTACGGAGTGTGCGTGGTGTGTACGGAGTGTGCGTGGTGTGTACGGAGTGTGCGTGGTGTGTACGGAGTGTGCGTGGTGTGTACGGAGTGTGCGTGGTGTGTACGGAGTGTGCGTGGTGTGTACGGAGTGTGCGTGGTGTGTACGGAGTGTGCGTGGTGTGTACGGAGTGTGCGTGGTGTGTACGGAGTGTGCGTGGTGTGTACGGAGTGTGCGTGGTGTGTGCGGAGTGTGCGTGGTGTGGTGCGGGAGTGTGCGTGGTGTGTGCGGAGTGTGCGTGGTGTGTGCGGAGTGTGCGTGGTGTGTGCGGAGTGTGCGTGGTGTGTGCGGAGTGTGCGTGGTGTGTGCGGAGTGTGCGTGGTGTGTGCGGAGTGTGCGTGGTGTGTGCGGAGTGTGCGTGGTGTGTGCGGAGTGTGCGTGGTGTGTGCGGAGTGTGCGTGGTGTGTGCGGAGTGTGCGTGGTGTGTGCGGAGTGTGCGCGGAGTGTGTGCGGAGTGTGGTGCGGAGTGTGTGCGGAGTGTGCGCGGAGTGTGCGCGGAGTGTGCGCGGAGTGTGCGCGGAGTGTGCGCGGAGTGTGCGCGGAGTGTGTGCGGAGTGTGTGCGGAGTGTGTGCGGAGTGTGTGCGGAGTGTGTGCGGAGTGTGTGCGGAGTGTGTGCGGAGTGTGTGCGGAGTGTGTGCGGAGTGTGTGCGGAGTGTGTGCGGAGTGTGTGCGGAGTGTGTGCGGAGTGTGTGCGGAGTGTGTGCGGAGTGTGTGCGGAGTGTGTGCGGAGTGTGTGCGGAGTGTGTGCGGAGTGTGTGCGGAGTGTGTGTGCGGAGTGTGTGTGCGGAGTGTGTGCGCGGAGTGTGTGCGCGGAGTGTGTGCGCGGAGTGTGTGCGCGGAGTGTGTGCGCGGAGTGTGTGCGCGGAGTGTGTGCGCGGAGTGTGTGCGCGGAGTGTGTGCGCGGAGTGTGTGCGCGGAGTGTGTGCGCGGAGTGTGTGCGCGGAGTGTGTGCGCGGAGTGTGTGCGCGGAGTGTGTGCGCGGAGTGTGTGCGCGGAGTGTGTGCGCGGAGTGTGTGCGCGGAATATACTGTGTATTCTGTATACGTGTATTCTGTATACGTATATACTGTGTATTCTGTATACATATATAAAAAAAAAAATCGAGATTTAAATCGAAAATCGTCCATAGGGTTAAATAAAATCGAGATTTTGATTTTTCCCAAAATCGCCCAGCCCTACCTATAAGACCTATAAATACAGGACAATATTCAAAAGCTAAGAGCAATGCAGACACTAGAGGAAGCGTCATCAGGGAAGCGCCATTGGCACACAAGATATACATGCTGATATAATCAAAGTACCTTCAGGTGGTAAGAGCGGGTGCTACACTGTCCAGAAGAGGAGCTTCAGGGACACAACAAAGCCAGCTCTTCAGTGGCACATGCCTTGCTATCAGCTTTTGCATATTCATGGTGCTATTCTTTTCTTTTGCATTATTCCACTCAGTCCAGCACACTATTTCGCTTTGCTGATTTATTGTTGTTTTTGGTGATTTTTATAGTCCTCTATTTATAGGCTTTGACCTAACATCGGATTCTATGAGCACTAACTGCTCTGCCACCTATTAGTGCTGCTGCTTTATTGTATCGTCCTGTGATGATTATTATATTTATGCTAACAAGGCTTTTTCTGCAGTTGCCTATTGGGGCTATAGGGAGTGTCATCTTATGTTTTTAATTGATTTATATGTTCCTTTGGTATATAATAATAAAGTTTGATTTTTTTTTTAGATACCTATTCTATTTTCTGGTGCGCATCTCTTTAAAAACTGTCTTTTCTTTTTTTTCTTGGTAATGCATGTGTGTATGTGCTTATCTGTGGGTGTTTCTGCATGTCTTCATACTGTATGTTTACAGGTCTGTGTAATCTATGTGTGCATGTCTGCGTATATAGAATTTGATGTATTTTTTTTATAAAATGTGTGTATGTCATGGGCATATCTGGGGGTCGGCAGGGGGCAAGGTCAACATGTCGGAGAAGATTTAACATATAAGGTACTAGAATGTAAATGTTTCTTTGTGATCCTGCCTGTATCTCATCACTACTGTGGTTCCGCAGTCTGATGACTGATAACAACAACTCCCAGCATTGCTGTCTTAAGCAATTAAAAGTCTTTAGCAGTCACTGGCAGGGGCATTTAGGGCAATGGCCGATACCTGCACTTACCAGCTGCCATCAGTCCCTCTTCCTGATGGGTTGCCATCGGTTGCTGCCATGTTGGTTGTTCTTTGAAGCCTGGCCTGAAGTTGGGCTCCTTGGATGACCGCACAATCAAACTGCCAAAACATTATTACAGCGCTCTCACTTTGTAGTGAGTGGTGGCTATAATGGCTCCTTGCTTTGAACCTATGGCAAGAAGTGAGTGGCGGCAGGGGGAATAAAACTTAATTTCCTCCCTATAGCCAACGCTTTTCTAGTAAGCCGGCTAACCAGGTTTAAAACGCTATTTACTTGCAGATTAAACCTGCAGCTGCAGATAAATCGTGTTTCTGTATTTATGCCCAAGCTACTGTTACTTTTGAATCCTTTTACCTCTGTTGCTTTAATGGAGCAGCCAGAGATGAGCAAACGAAAGATGCACTGCCGCAACATGAGGGCCACTGCTCTGTGATTGCCCCCCAGGCCAAAACTTGCCAGCCAGCCCCTGTGAATTGTTATGCAAATATTGGGTTTGCATAGGACACAAACCAAATAAGTGCCGTGTTGGTTTTTGATTTTGGCTGCCGATGGTAGGTTTTTCTGATGCTGCCTTTTTTGAGTAGATTTTGTAACTATTTTGTTAGGACTCATAAGCTATGGGGATCCGTGACGTGAATTACGAGCTTAAGTGTCTTAGCCAATACATGAACCAATATCCCATATAAAAAGTTTTTTGTTTATTATAAAAACATTTTTGCACATTTTTATAATTTTCCCGGGGTGCGGCTGGACCCCATGAAGCGCCGTTCATCCAGTGGAGACATTGTACTGGGCGGCCATTTGGTCAGGTGGCAGGGCCGGTGGGTATCTATCAGACACTACATCATATGTATCAGTGTGAATGGCGTCCTATGCAGGCCCAACATGTGCATGGCAAGTCGCCCCCACATGTCTGTGTAGGTAGATGGTGATTTTTATCAGGTTACACCTGGGTTGCTCTACATAGTGGGGTCTGACTGCATCCTGCTAAGTGCAGTGTTGGTTTTTGTTTTTGGCTGCTGATGGAAAGTTTTTCTGATGCAGCCTTTTTTCAGTAGTTCTTGTAATAGAGCAGTTATCAGACAGGAGCAAGCCAACTCCTCCACCATGCTTGTAGCTGGGGCGAGGGGTGTCAGAAAGATGGAATCTGCCATAATAATGTGCAGCTGGAGAGGCTTTGTCAGAGGGGGTGAGCCAGGATTGCCCCTAGAGATCAGTAACTCGTCCTGCACAAACCATGATGGAGGTTTCCTGAGCTTCTTCAGGTGTCCAGAAACAGTGAGAGTGCTCAGATGTGACCAGGATGGCAGCCACGTGTGGTCACTGAGCCGTCCACTGCATGGGGGAGCTCTGTCCATGAAACAGGCCACAATTGCACACAGCTTTGTGTGTTTTCTGCATCCATGAGAATAAAAAATAGGAGTCACTGTATTTATGTGAGTAATATTATCATATGTCCGGTATAAGTGATGAGCAGATGACATCCCTCACTATTGGCTGCCGCTGGAGGGGACACAGCGGTATTCAGACCGCAGCTTCACCACATGATGTCCTGATCATTATAGTGGAGACCTCCAAGAAATCTGCATCATAAAGTGCAAAATACATGATGTGATCAGAGACGAGACGCCACACACCGGCCTATGATGCCGCAGCTGCCATTGCTATGCGTCAGACCTGATCAGCCGGGAGTCACTTCTGCTTCAGGAAGACAAGATTTGTTTTTCCGCTTTTGACTTTTCCTCCCTTTTTCAGAAACGTGACTGTTTTTAATTGTCCCTTTGACATACAGGAGCAGCTCAATGAATTAGAAGATCATCAAAAAGTGACTTTATATCAGTAATTCAATACATAAAGTGACACACATCTATTCTATAGAGTCATTACACACAGAGGGAGCTATTTCATGCCTTTATTTCTGTTTAATATTGATAATTAATGAAAATCCAAAGGTCATTATCTCAGAAAATTAAAGTAGGGAGGGTGAAGGGTTAAACACTGCGCTGCAGTATTCCACAAGTCATCAAAGGGTGCATATAATACTGATTCAGGGCTCCCTGTGACAATGATATTGATTTTTGATAATCTAATTCATTGAGATGCTCTAGTAGCTGTATGGAGGAGTTCAGCTATTTAAAGGGATCCTGTCACCCCCAAAACGCCTCATAAGCTATTAAAAGATGTCCCTAGAGCATATTAACACTTATCCTACTCTCCTTTTTGGTCATAAATGCATCTGGTGAAAATGTAGATAAACGTTATTAAACTCACTCATTAGGTATGTTAATGAGTGGCTACTGTATTCATAGTCACCCAGGCAGGCTCTCCCTCTTCATAATATCACGCCTTAATAGGCGTGATCTTGAACGCAGATTCAAATGTGCGCCTCCCAGCTCTCCTCTGTGTCGGCGGGGCTGCAGTGCGGCTGTATGACGTGAATCGCGTCATTTCCGGCTTCGGGTGACGCATGTACACCCACGCCGCTCTGTTAGCTTCAAGCCCTGCACTGCGCATGCGTGCTGGAGGCATAACAGAGCGGCGCGGGTGTACATACGTCACCCGAAAATGACGCTATTCACATCATACAGCCGCACTGCAGCCCCGCCGACACAGAGGAGAGCGGGGAGGTGCACATTTGAATCTGCGTTCAAGATCACGCCTATTAAGGCGTGATATTATGAAGAGGGAGAGCCTGCCTGGGTGACTATGAATACAGTAGCCACTCATTAACATACCTAATGAGTGAGTTTAACCTGCCTAGCGGTATTCCCGAGTGTAACTCGGGGTTAACTTTCACTTGCAGAAGCAGTAACCCCGAGTCAGGCTCGGGTTTACCCGCTGGCAGTGCCGCAGCTCATTGTGCCCTGTCCCCCGCTTATCCTCCCTGTCCCCCTGCGGCTTCCCCGATCCCAGCTCATCCCCCTGTGCTCTGCCACTGACCAGCCTCCACCCGCCGCTTCGTGCTGCTCACCCGATCCAGCTGCCGCCGCCGCCTCCTTCTGTGCTCCGGTCCCCGCCGCCGGTCTTCCTCCTCCTGCAGTCCCGCCGACCTCCGGAGAGTGCCGCAGCTCATAGTGAGGAGTAAGGGGGGGTTGTGATCGGCTTGTGTGGCTTGCTTGTGCTGGGGGAGGTGGGGGTGGGAATTTGGGTGCCAGCAGTAGCTGGTACCGGTAGGTAAGGAGGGGGGTGCTGCTGCTGCTTGCTTGTGCCAATAGCGGGGGGGGTTGGGTGCCAGCAGAGCTGCTTGCTTGTGCCAATGGGGGGGGTGAATTTGGGTGCCAGCAGAAGCTGGTATCGGTGGGTGAGGAGGGGGGGTGCTGGTGCAGCTTGCTTGTGCCAACGGGGGGGGAAGGGAATTTGGGTGCCAGCAGCAGCTGGTACCGGTGGGTGAGGAGGGGGGTGCTGGTGCTGCTTGGTTGTGCCAATGGCGGGGGGGGGGTTTGGGTGCCAGCAGAGCTGCTTGTTGGTGCCGGTGGGTGAGGAGCCGGGGGGTTGGGGGTGCTAGCAGCAGCAGCAGTGCTGGCTGGTGCCGGTGGGTGAGGAGCCGGGGGGTTGGGGGTGCTGACAGCTCACCGCACAGCTCCGCCGCCTGCAGCCTTGGATGAGGTGACGGGGGGGGAGGGATTCGGCGATTTCAAAAAAACGCTAGTGTGAAAGTACCCTCAGTACAAAATTCCTGACATAATCATACCGCCAGGTTATAAGATTATTGATTATTGAATAAAATTATATTTATTTAATTCTAATTCATGATTTTATGTTTCGAACTTTATCACATCTGAGAGGTCTACTAGAGTCTTCTTTGATCAGGTAATTACTAAGAATTGCAGGCCGACAGTACATAACACCAAATTTCCATGCAAAAAAATGGTACCGCTTTTAGCACAAAATTCCTGACATAATCATACCGCCAGGGAGGTTAATAACGTTTATCTACATTTTCACTAGATGCTTTATGACCAAAAAGTAGTGTAGGATAAGTGTTAATATGCTCTAGGGACATCTTTTAATAGCTTATGAGGCGTTTTGGGGTTGACAGGATCCCTTTAACAGTATGGAGAGGGGGAAATGTGCACGGATCTACAGGCGCGTGTGTTCCCCTGAATGATTAACTGCATTTTATTATGTATCCAAGGAAAATGGAAGGGGAGAATTTGTACAAAAATGTGTCCAGCAACAAGTGTATCCAGCTATTTACAAGGGGGTGCCTTGCTAAATTTACCTGGATCGGGGCAGAGCCCGTACTTACGTAGCGCTCACTGACTTACAAATCAGGCATGAATAATAATATTCTTTATAGCAAGATTAAATTTATTTGTTTACAAAGTAGCACATGAATTGTCATCAATTGAATACAGGCTTGACACAAATTATGCTAATTATACCTAGACTTAATTATAGCGAATAAGCATCAATACGTTTACCGTGTATTGTAGCTGTGTCACCTTCATCGGGGAAGTCACGATCAGCGTGAAGGGACCACGGCCTGCTTCACAGAGACGTCCATTCATGTTGGCCTCTGGAAAGGTTTTCCTCCCCCTCACTGAATGTGACCAGCTTCTATTTAGGGTATGTGCACACTGGCCGGGTTAGGGTCGGTTTAGATGTGTAAACCGCCGGTCGGTTTACATAAATTTCATGTAAATTTATGTTAATCCAAACCGGCGTTTGGATTAACATTAAAACCTATGTAAACCGACACCCGGTGTCCACACACCGGCGGTTTACACATGCTCATCCGTTGCTAACGACTGAGCATGTTCTATAAACCGGCCGGTTCTGCTGCGGCTGCAAGCAGAATCATGTACTGCTTCCAGCCGCCGCAACACCGCCGGCGCTAACCCGCTGGCCACCCGCCCGGCACCCGCCCGTCACCCGCCGCACATACCCGCCAGGATGCCGGTGGACGGCTCCGGAGCTTCCTGGCGGGTCCGCCCAGCCGCCGCCGACCAACCCCCGGGCCAGTGTGCACATACCCTTATACTATCCCTGATCACGTGCTGATGGCATGATCCAGCTGTGACCATAAGCGACATGATAGTCACTTCTTTACTGTGCAATACCCCCATCTGTTTCCCTGGCTGAGGATGTGGTTTCCTGTCACAAGAATTTCAGCTCTGCTCATGATTTCATCATAACGGCATAATGAGAAGAAGAATTCACCCTTTCTGTATTTTAACAGAGAACTTATAATTTATTGAATATTGAATGATAAGACCTGTGGTCACTATTCTCTAATTATGATTACCTGTTCTATACCTATTCTATCCACATTCACACACCATTCTTATCACATTGGTATCACGGGGGGGGGGGGGGGGTGATAATGTGCAACAAGTGTATCCAGCTATTTACAAGGGGAGGTGATAATGTGCAACAAGTGTATCCAGCTATTTACAAGGGGAGGTGATAATGTGCAACAAATGTATCCAGCTATTTACAAGGGGAGGTGATAATGTGCAACAAGTGTATCCAGCTATTTACAAGGGGAGGTGATAATGTGCAACAAGTGTATCCAGCTATTTACAAGGGGAGGTGATAATGTGCAACAAGTGTATCCAGCTATTTACAAGGGGAGGTGATAATCTGCAACTTGTGTATCCAGCTATTTACAAGGGGGTGGATGTGCAAAAAGTGCATCCAGCTATTGGAGCTATAGGGTTGGGGTTGATTAGTAATGATACATCCATCTATTTCTGTATTGTTTGTATATATATATAAACTTGCATTTAAGTAAGGCAGTGGAAGAACTCCAGCACCACTTTCAAGCAGCTCCTCAAAGTCATAATTGCTTTCCCACAAGCTTTTTAATATACCGTATATACTCGTGTATAAGCCGACCCGTGTATAAGCCGACCCCCCTACTTTTGCCCCAAAAATCTGGAAAAACCTATTGACTCGTGTATAATCCGAGGGTGGACCTCAGCACAGGTATACAGCCCCCAGCAGTGTGGTATACAGGCCCCCCCAGTGGTATACAGGCCTCCCCAGTGGTAGTATACAGCAGCCCCAGTGGTAGTATATAGCATCCCCAGCAGCCCCAGTGGTAGTATACAGCAGCCCCAGTGGTAGTATATAGCAGCCCCAGTGGTAGTATACAGCAGCCCCAGTGGTAGTATATAGGAGCCCCAGTGGTAGTATACAGCAGCCCCAGTGGTAGTATATAGGAGCCCCAGTAGTATACAGGCAGCCCCAGTAGTATATACAGCCCCAGTGGTAATATACAGGCAGCCCCAGTAGTATATACAGCCCCAGTGGTAGTATATTGCAGCCCCAGTGGTGTATACAGCCCCAGTGGTAGTATATTGCAGCCCCAGTGGTGTATACAGCCCCAGTGGTAGTATATTGCAGCCCCAGTGGTGTATACAGCCCCAGTGGTAGTATATTGCAGCCCCAGTGGTAGTATATTGCAGCCCCAGTGGTGTATACAGCCCCAGTGGTAGTATATTGCAGCCCCAGCGGTAGTATACAGCAGCCCCCGTAATCCAGGGCCCCCCCAGCCTGACTCCGGCCACCTGTAAAGGAAAATATACTTATAACTGTCCCGCTGCCGTCCGCGCCCGCATCTGCCGACATCCACGATCCTCCATCTTCATGCGTCTTCTTCCTGTTTCCTGTGTTCGGCGCCGGCAATGACGTCATTGCTGCGACGAACACAGGAAACAGGAAGAAGACGCATGAAGATGGAGGATCGGGATGTCGGCAGATGCGGGCGCAGACGGCAGCGGGACAGTGATAAGTATATTTTCCTTTACAGGTGACCGGAGTCAGGCTGGGGGGCCCTGGATTACGGGGGCTGCTGGGGCTGCTCGGGGCTGCCGGTCCTGCCGTATGACTCGCGTATAAGCCGAGGGGGGTACTTTTCAGCCCAATTTTTGGGGTGAAAAACTCGGCTTATACGCGAGTATATACGGTATATAAGAACAAAAAGGAGAGGAGGTGTGCATAAATATATATCATTAAATATTAGACAAGTAAACTGGCTTCACAGAGTAAAAGGTTAAGTCACGCTGAAATTTCTTTAATTTATAGGCCTTTATATCCTTCTCCATTTTCTGTAGTTCATTTTCAATCTCCTCATTAAATTTTGACAAGGCATCACCTGGTAAAGTGTCCTCTATTCTCGCCGCCAACTCCTCCAGTTCTAACTCCATCTCGTTGAGTGATTCAGTGTTGAGTTCACTCAGTAACGATAGAAAACCACTTGAGCATTCATTGGCCACCTCCTCCCATCTATCCCTGAAGGTAGGGCTGGGCGATTAATCGAATTAATTCGATTAATTCGCCCCCTGCTGTGTCCACGATTGTTGTTTTATTAACAATCGTGAAATTCGATTTAAAATGGCGCCCGGAGCGCTGTTTAAAAGATCCGGGCGCCATTTACTGTTAATACAAGCGTTTTCGCGGCAGTGGGCGGGGCCGAGACGGAACCTCGCGAGATTTGTTATGGTCGGCGCCTCTGTGCAGGATTCCTTCTCCGCCGGCGGTCGGTTACATTGATGTCGCCTGCGCTGTCGGTGCTCGGGCTGTTTACCTCTGCTCTGCCAGGAATCCTGAATCCCAGGACACCGCGCTGATAACTCTGCCGCCGCACAGCAGAGATCCCTGACACAGACGTCTCCTCCACCATCACATCACATATGTAAAGTGAGCAAATAATTATGCTGCAATACTGTGTTAATGTTCCTAGCGGTATTCCCGAGCCTGACTCGGGGTTAACATTCACTGCCAGAAGCGGTAACCCCGAGTCAAGCTCGGGCTTACCAGCGGGCCGTGTTACAGAATGGTACAAAAGTGTAAGCAATGAAAAGGCAGGAGCTGCATGCAATTCCCTCCTGCCGACACCCCCCCCTCCCTCACCCCTCCTGCTTCTCACCAGACGCTGCTAGCAATGATCCTCACCAGACGCTGCCAGCACAAAAACCCCAGCTCATCACCAGATCACCCATGCTGCCAGCACACAAATCGTCCAGGCCCCCCTTCCCCCCACTCCTCACCTAATGCTGCACGCTGTGTCCCCATAGATATAGAAGAGTCACTTATCTATGAGACAATAGTGTATGCTGCAGCCTGCTTGTGATCTTACTGCCTGCAAAGAACTTTTCTTGGCAATAAGGCTGGCTTCACACTTGCAGATGGATCTGCAGCGTTTTGCAGATGCATCTGCAAGTGTGAGCATGCTGACCGCGGCCCCTATGTTTATAATAGGCGCACGCGGTGTGAAAGCTCTCATTCACTCCTATATGTGTACTGTCAGCAGGCGTATGCCTGCTGACAGATCACACACTCCCGTCCGCACTGTGGACGCGAGATGTAGCGTCCATGCTGCGGGCGGGAGAGTGTGATCTGTAAGCAGGCATACGCCTGCTGACAGTACACATATAGGAGTGAATGAGAGCTTTCACACCGCGTGCGCCCTATTATAAACATAGGGGCCGCGGTCAGCATGCTCACACTTGCAGATGCATCTGCAAAACGCTGCAGATCCATCTGCAAGTGTGAAGGCAGCCTAAAACCACCAGAACAGCAGAGATTCTGCAGATCATTACAGCAGAGGAGCTCTGCAGATCATTACAGCAGAGGAGCTCTGCAGATCATTACAGCAGAGGAGCTCTGCAGATCATTACAGCAGAGGAGCTCTGCAGATCATTACAGCAGAGGAGCTCTGCAGATCATTACAGCAGAGGAGCTCTGCAGATCATTACAGCAGAGGAGCTCTGCAGATCATTACAGCAGAGGAGCTCTGCAGATCATTACAGCAGAGGAGCTCTGCAGATCATTACAGCAGAGGAGCTCTGCAGATCATTACAGCAGAGGAGCTCTGCAGATCATTACAGCAGAGGAGCTCTGCAGATCATTACAGCAGAGGAGCTCTGCAGATCATTACAGCAGAGGAGCTCTGCAGATCATTACAGCAGAGGAGCTCTGCAGATCATTACAGCAGAGGAGCTCTGCAGATCATTACATCACAGGGGCTCTGCAGATCATTACAGCTACAGCAGAGGAGCTCTGCAGATCATTACAGCAGAGGAGCTCTGCAGATCATTACAGCAGAGGAGCTCTGCAGATCATTACAGCAGAAGAGCTCTGCAGATCATTACAGCAGAGGAGCTCTGCAGATCATTACAGCAGAGGAGCTCTGCAGATCATTACATCACAGGGGCTCTGCAGATCATTACAGCAGAAGAGCTCTGCAGATCATTACATCACAGGGGCTCTGCTCCCCGCACTATACATCTCACTGATTACTGAAAGAAAAGCAAAAAAAGAACATATAAAAAAATCGAGATTTAAATCGAAAATCGTCAATAGGTTTAAATAAAATCGAGATTTTGATTTTTCCCAAAATCGCCCAGCCCTACCTGAAGGACTCGTTGCTGATTGGAAAAGAAGGAAATACTTGTATACGCAATCTGCGGGGTATTAAGTCCTTCTCAATGTACTTGTTAAGAAACGCCCTGTTCCACCAAACCTTAGTTCTTCTTTTGAGGAGTTCTTTGTATCCCCTAGTCAGCTCCGGAATGGTATCACCGCTCCCAGACTCCACTGCCACACCGTCTGCACCATCCACGGCCAGATTAAGCTGCGATTGCCATGTGTCATCGCGAGCACGAAAGTCCATTATGCACCTTGGAAAAACTGTGGGAACCACAGAAAACAATATTAGAAAAAGTTCCATACAACCTATATAGCTGGTGGTGAGTGTCAGCTCACAATTACCAGCAGAAAACTCCATAAACAGAGTATATATATATATATATCTACTCTATAATTGCCGTAGGCAAAATCGTGTCGGCCCCCGAAAACGCCGTGGCTTTGTCACTATGTGACGTCACCACGCGCGAGCAATGGCCGCGAAGCGGCCATTGCGAGTCGCTGGCCGAAAATAGAACCAGAGGCTCGGCCACAAACTTAGCGATTTACCGCTGAGGTAGCGCGAGCAATGGCCGCGAGGCCATTGCGAGTCGCTACCTCAGCCGCCGCACCTGCCGCAACTCCCCCTATACTTTCAATGGGGATCTATTGCGACTCGCTGTGTAGCGCGAGCAATGGCCGCGAGGCCATTGCGAGTCGCTACCTCAGCCGCCGCACCTGCCGCAACTCCCCCTATACTTTCAATGGGGATCTATTGCGACTCGCTGTGTAGCGCGAGCAATGGCCGCGAGGCCATTGCGAGTCGCTACCTCAGCCGCCGCACCTGCCGCAACTCCCCCTATACTTTCAATGGGGATCTGTTGCGACTCGCTGTGTAGCGCGAGCAATGGCCGCGAGGCCATTGCGAGTCGCTACACTTGCGGCGCGGTTGCGGTAATCCCCATAGAAAGTATAGGGCGAGTTTGCCCGCGAAAATCCCGTGGCTGACTGTGCTGTTGCTGGGTAGCAACCCATTTTGCCTACCAATCACCATACTCCCCTTTGTCTACCAATCACTATGCTCCCACCTGCCGCAATTTTATAGTGTTTACTTTAAGTTTTCCTCACAAATTATTCCTGCCTTGGTGATCCTGTGGGACGGACGTCGGCAAACCAGTGCTGGAACCTCATCCCTACAAGACATCTTTTTGGGCCGATATAATCGATTAGTAATTATTATTAATATTATTATTAGTGTTAATATTAATTATCATTATTAATCGATTATGGCTTGGTGATCCTGTGGGACGGACGTTGGAAGACCAGTGCTGGAACCTCATCCCTTCAAGATCAGCTAAGATATCTTTTTGACTCTATATAATTGATTATTCATTATGATTATTTATTAATATTATTGTTATTAGTGTTTATATTAATTATTATCTACTATATAATTGCCGTAGGCAAAATCGTGTCGGACCCCGAAATCGCCGTGGCTATGTCACTATGTGACGTCACCACGCGCGAGCAATGGCCGCGAAGCGGCCATTGCGAGTCGCTGGCCGAAAATAGAACCAGAGGCTCGGCCACAAACTAAGCGATTTACCGCTGAGGTAGCGCGAGCAATGGCCGCGAGGCCATTGCGAGTTGCTACCTCAGCTGCCGCACCTGCCGCAAGTCCCACTATACTTTCAATGGGGATTCATTGCGAGGCGCTGTGTAGCGCGAGCAATTGCCGCGAGGCCATTGCGAGTCGCTACCTCAGCCGCCGCACCTGCCGCAAGTCCCCCTATACTTTGTATGGGGATCCATTGCGAGTCGCTGTGTAGCGCGAGGTTGCGGTAATCCCCATAGAAAGTATAGGGCGAGTTGCTACTTTGTGTTCTAAGACCCTTACAACATAATAGTTCAATTTTCCTTAAATGATATCAACCATACAAATATATGTAGTTGGTGTAAAGATGTCATTGGAATAATTGGATTATTATTTGAAAATCTTAAAATAAATTTAAAAATAATCTAGACACCCGATGCATTTGCATCGGGCTCACAGCTAGTATATATATATAAGAACAAAAAGGAGAGGAGGTGTGCATAAATATATATCATTTAATATTAGACAAGTAAACTGGCTTCACAGAGTAAAAGGATGGATACATGAGATGCTTGGGGCAAAGTGCATACAATGCAGGTATAACAATGTAAATTCAACCATTTACAGTGCACAATACAACATCCAAATGGATAATAACCTAGACCACCTATAGTACATCAGAGATGAGGAGGTATAACACATATACATGTATAAAGTGCCAGTTCAACAATTAGAGCCACAAGCCCTGCAACCATAGGTTAAATCTAAGGGTTACAATAGTAACCCAAATAAAGGCGCACAGAGGTAATTACCACACTGTATACAGCACAGTGGAGGATCCCCCAGGTCCGGACGCCTACGTACGTTTCGTTTTTGGTTGTAAAATAACTTCATCAGGGGGGTAAGGATGTCTTAGAGACTCCTGGTTTATATACCACTATCAGTCATCACGCTGATAGCCGCCATCTGCATGGCGTCCGGCCGCCACACCCTTGCCTGAAGTGTGCAGGCGTCGCCGCCGTGATGTGCACATCCGGGAGCCAGGACGCGTTGCCATGGCTCCCGGGCATGCACACCCGTGGTTGGAGACGCTGCGCCCACCATGGAGGGAGGGAGGGGAGCGGCAGAAAGCAAAGTAGCAGGGCTCAACCCCTGCAGCGCCTACAGCAGTAGGCATATTGCATAGAGCCACAAAAAGCATGTGAATAAATGCCAAAGGCATTTAAATAAGACACAAACAGAGAAAAACACTTGCAAGTACAAAAATGAATTTTCAGAAATAATAGAAACATCTCAATGAATGGGCAACAAATGTAATCTCAATTTTAATAATGTCCACATGCGCAGGGCTTCCATTGCTGTAGATGATGGCAATACCACAGTGGAATACAATTAAAGACCACCAGAGAGTGAAGACTGTCCCAAGAAAACTAAGAAAAAAACAACAAAATAATGAGTAATCTGCTTATTAGGGTATACGTAACATAGAAATCTAAGGAGCGGCTACTACAAGAACGGAGCAAAACTTAAGGTCTCATTTAACCCATTGGGTACCATTGTCCCAAGGGTGGAAATCCACATTTTCATGTTGGGCTAGGATCCTTTTAACATCACCACCGCGGGCGCTAACATGGGTGACCTCAATCCCCCTGATTTTCAGGGAGACCGGGTCACAACCATGATGCGCCCTAAAATGGCGGGGCAGTGTTTATAAAGTCGAAGGATGCTCCACTGTTTTGGCTGCAGCAATGCCGTTCACATGTTCCCTCACCCTCTTGCGTAATTCTCGTGAGGTCAAACCAACGTATATCAACCCGCACGTGGCATAATACACCACGTAGCGGGTACTGTAGTTGATATACGATTGGATATGAAAAGTTTTATTACCATCAGATGATTTAAATGAGGTGGAATGAACGACATTGCTGCACGCCAAACAGTGTCCACACTGGAAACAACCCCTCACGGGTCTGCCAGACCCAAACAAAGGAGGAATGAAGGGAGCATAGTGGCTCCTAACAAGCACATTTCGCAGGTTCAGTGCTCTGCGCGAAGTCATTAGCGGAAAATCAGACAAAGAGTCCCTCAGATGCGGATCATTCTGTAGAACTGACCAATGACGCTGCAAGATAGACCGCATATTCTCCCACTCCTGGTTGTACGTAGTAAAATAATGTACCATGCTATTCAAGGATTTGTCCCCCCGACCCCCCCCCCCCCCCCCCCCCCACCACACTTGAAGAAGCTGAGGCCTTGGAGTGTGTTTGGCCCTGAGATATGCCCTTTTGATGCTCCGATTGCTGTAGCCCCTCTCGGAAACGTGATGCTAAATCGCTTGCTTGCTCCTCGAAAATAGCATCAGAGGAACAAATGCGTTTAATGCGAAGGAATTGTCTGGTAGGGACGGCACGAATTGTTAACACATTTTGAGCAGACATAGATTGTAAGAGGGCATTAACAGATGTGGGTTTCCGAAATACATCAGTCATGATCATTCGATCGGACCCCACAACGATAGAGATATCTAAAAACTCTATCTTTGTTGGATCATGTTTGTACGTTAATTTGATATTAAAGGGGTTAATGCCCAGTCTGCTCATAAAATAGTCAAGCTGCTCCGCAGTGCCCTGCCACAAAAATAAGTCATCAATATAGCGGTACCATCACTGCACATGGGCGCAGTCCGCAGCGCCCTCGCCGCCAAAAAGCCACCTCTCCCAAAAACCAAGGAAGAGGTTGGCGTACGAGGGAGAGCAGGCCGCGCCCATGGCAGTGCCCCGCCCCTGTAGATAGAATTTATACTGTATACAGTGTGGTAATTACCTTTGTGCACCTTTTATTTGGGTTACTGTTGTAGCCCTTAGATTTAACCTATGGTTGCAGGGCTTGTGGCTCTAATTGTTGCACTGGCACTTTATACATGTATATGTGTTATACCTCCTCATCTCTGATGTACTATAGGTGGTCTGTGTTATTATCCATTTGGATATTGTATTGTGCACTGTAAATGGTTGATTTACTGTTACACCTGCATTGTATGCACTTTGCCCCAAGCATCTCATGTATCCATCCTTTTACTCTGTGAAGCCAGTTTACTTGTCTAATATTAAATGATATATATTTATGCACACCTCCTCTCCTTTTGTTCTTGTATATACTCTGTTTATGGAGTTTTCTGCTGGTAATTGTGAGCTGACACTCACCACCAGCTATATGGGTTGTATGGAACTTTTTCTAAGCTTTTTAATATGACTCAGGGATTTGTGCCAGATCAGAACCCCAAACTACAGACGCTGCGTTTAGGGATAATTGCCCATCATCGGTGTAGTGTGTGGGATATTCTGATCTGGCTGTGTGAGTGAGCTAAGACAAGGTCTGGGAACTTGCCATCTACCTTATTACACTGATGAGGGCAGTTACCCCCAAAGGCAGCGTCTGTAGTTTGGGGTTCTGATCTGGCACAAATCCCCTAGTCATATTAAAAAGCTTGTTGGAAAGCGATTATGACTTTGAGGAGCTGCTTAAAGGTGGCGCTGGAGTTGTTCCACTTCCTTTACTGAAGTGCAAATTTGTATATTACCTAGAGGAAGGATTTGGCTGCAATCTCTCTCCATAAGGTAGATAGCAAGTTCCCAGACCCTATATATATATAAACCCTCTGCACAGTGGAATTACAGAGGCTCCATGCATTGTGGCATCGTATTGTAGCACAGTGTATTAATTACATCATTTTTTTCATCTTTTTTAGATCTTAGTCCTGACTTTCCCCAGTCAGTGACTGCATCACTGGGGAGAAGTCAGTGGACACCTTGCACAAGCTTAGAAGAGACCTTCAGTGTGTCCAGGACACAGCAGAGACCGGACAGTTAGAGAGGCCAGTGAGAGTTGTGGGAGGACGAACTGCAAGACAGAGGTCTCCTAAGCCCCCAAGTACAGCCCAGATCACAGCAAGGGGGGATTAAGATGCCCTATCTGTGAACTGTGAAGAGAGGACCCCACTACCCCGGCCAGCAGATATGGACAGTCGAGAGTCACAGATTATACAAAGCATTCCAAAGAACATAAGATGGCACCTACAACCGGTCTGGGTGAAGGGTGTGAAGGCGGTGTGTCTCCGTGACACTGGATGCTCATGCACAGTTGTCAGAGATAATCCATTACCGGAGGAATATATTCTTCCCTCCAGCTCTGAGATTATTCATGTAGTAGGAGGAGGAACTGTGAAGATGTGGAAAGCCCGACTACATTTGGATTGGGGTCATAGCCAAGAAATGGTGACTGTGTTAGTCGTGCGGGACCTAAGGGAAGATGTGTTGCTGGGAAATAACATAGGAGCAGGTTTGATCAGCCACGTGGACCCTGTCGTAACCCAAAGCCCAGAATTTTCCCACTGCGTCAGCTGACCTCAACATGCCAAACACCTCTCCCGCCAAAGGTGAGTAATGTAAAAACTACAAAGTTACACTGACTGACCGTGACCTGGGGGAGTATGCTGTGCTGTCTCTGCCCCCTCCCCCCCCCCCCCCCCCGTTAACTTGCTTTCCCTCTCTGTGTACTCTCTCCCTCCTGTGCACTCTTTCAAATTGTGTGTTCTCTCCCCCTGTGTGCTCTGTCCCATCCCCCTGTGTGACCTCTCTTACCCATGTGTCCTCTTTCTCCAGTGTGCTCTCTCTCCCTGTGCGCTCTTTCCCCTGTGTGCTCTCTTTCCCCTTGTGCTGTCTCTCCCCCCTGTGCTCCCTTCCACATTTGTGGTCTCTTCCCCTGTGCTGTCTCTCCCCCCTGTGCTCCCTTCCACATTTGTGGTCTCTCCACTTGTGCTGTCTCTCCACTTGTGCTGTATCTCCCCCCTGTGAGGGCTCTTCCCCCTGTGTTCTCTCTCTCCTTTTGCTCTCTATTCCTCCTGTATGCTCTCTCTCTCCCCTGTGTAACATCTCTTTCCCCTGTACGCTGAGGAACTGCGGTGGTAGCAGGATCGGTCTGCCCCAATGGTATGATGGAGATGACACAGGCGCAGGCGATAACACTGGGGAACACAATTTTTTAGGAGTTAGGTCAGACAACTGTTCTTAATTAATTTTTGGATGCTGAATCCAGAAATGATCTGTTTTTCTCTATCACGTCAAGTTTTTGAACTATAGGATTTTTGTCTTCTCAAAAATATGTAAACTACTGTACCTAAAGTGTTTTTTTTCTTTTTAAATAGTACAAATATGAACAAAAAATGAAATATATAAGAAATAGGCATGACAAATATGTTTTTTAACACTATCATGTTTTTTAATTGTATCATGTTTTCGAATTGTAATCAGATAACGTCTTATTACAGATATCAGTGCAATTGTGCATCTCTGGCAGGTAAGTTGTGGAGGAAAAACTTGACTTGCTAGAAAAAAACTGACTACATTTTTGGAATCGGCATGCCAATTTTAGTATAAATCAGCTCAAAAACCTAACTCAACAGAAATTTTTTTTCAAATTGTTCCCCAGTGTAATGAATGCCTGCACTGTAGCCAGTGTCCTGGATGGCGTATGGCACCCCCGTCAAAGATGTCCTATAGGTGGCGCTGTTTTCTTTGACTGACCAACCAAACTTGACTGGTCAACCAAAGTATGAGCTTTGTAACATTTCAGTTTAACTGTAATTTACATGATCTCCTACAGGTGACACTGTTTGCAGAACAAACTTAGGCTAAGTTCACATTTAGGTTGGTCTCCGTTTTGAACGTATTGCATTTTTCAGCTGCATTAACGCAAGCAAAGGCATCCCATAGAGTTATATGGGAAATGGGGTAAAAACGTGTTCCAAACTCAATGCCAAACAGTCGAGGTAAAAACACATGTGCTTTCACCCAGCGCACTCGAAACATGCTTTGTGTTAACGCAGCTGAAATACACAATGTGTTCAGAATGCACACCACCCTAGATGTGAAAAGGGCCTGACATACACAGACAGATACACAGACAGATGGGGTAGGGCTTTTATATAGAAGATATGTACAAGTGCATCTCAATGAATTAGAAGATCATCAAAAAGTGACACACAGAGGGATCTATTTCATGTGTTTATCTCTATTAATGTTGATGATTATGGCTTACAGCCAAAGAAAACCCAAAGGTCATTATCTCAGAAAATTAGGATAAAACCAACTTAAATAATTATTTTTAACTCCTAAATGTTGGGGTAATGAAAAGTATGTCAGTAAATGTACAGTAAAAGTATGAACAGTAAATGTACAGTAAAAGTATGAACAGTAAATGCGCTCGATACTTGGTCGGGGCTCCTTTTGCATAATTTACTTTGATCTTTCCCTCTCATCTGGTGTCTTCCCTCCTCCTTCAAACATGCCAGCATTCACCCATTACTAACAAACCATCCCTCGCCCAGAACTCTGCTGCTAACTACAGACCTGTCTCTAATCTCCCCTTCATCTCTACACTTGGTCCTCTCCCGTGTGATCTGCTATCTCTCAGATAAGGGGATTTTTGATACTCACCGTAAAATCCTTTTCTTGGAGCTTCAATTGGGGGACACAGGAAGACCTTGGGTGTATGCTGGCTGCCATCAGGAGGCTGACACTATGCAAAATAACAGAAAAGCAACTCCTCCCCAGCAGTACACACCCCCTACTGGCACAAATGCAACTCAGTGAAAATAGCAATAGGAGCAACCATAAAATCAACTTGCTCAACTATATACACAGGGAGGGAACTGTGTCCCCCAATTGAAGCTCCAAGAAAAGGATTTTACGGCGAGTACCAAAAATCCCCTTTTCTTAATCGCTTCATTGGGAGACACAGGAACACCTTGGGACGTACAAAAGCAGTCCCATCGGGTGGGTGCAATAACATTCGGGAGAACTCCAACCACAGCGGCCTCTCGGATCTTGCGCCCCAGAACAGCATCTGCAGATGCTTGAGTATGAACCCTGTAAAATTTCATGAATGTGTGAAGTGACGACCAAGTAGCCGCCTTGCAAAGCTGAGCTGCCGAAGCCTGGTGTCTGACAGCCCAGGTAGCTCCCACTGCTCTAGTGGAATGTGCCCTTAGTCTGGATGGGCAAGAGACCTGTTTAGTGCGGTATGCCTCCAAGATATAGCGGAGCGAATCCACCGAGCAATCGTAGCCTTAGAGGCGGCCAAACCCTTGCGAGGACCATGGGGGACCACGAAGAGGGAGTCCACCCGTCGAAAGGAAGCCGTTCTTGAAAGGTAGTCAGGGCTCTCTGTATCTAATTCCAGATTGTGCAATCTCTTTTCTCGAGAATGAGATTGGGCTGGGCAAAGGGAGGGTAGGACGATTTGCTCATTGATGTGGAAAGAGGAGACAACCTTTGGTAGAAACTTTTCCATGGGACGAAGAACCACTTTGTCCTGATGGAAGATCAAATAAGGGGAACGACATGAGAGAGCCGCAAGTTCCGACACCCTACGAATGGAGGTGATTGCCACAAGGAAGGCGACCTTTCACGTTAGGAGAGGAGGACTAATCTCTTGTAGGGGCTTGAATGGGAGATCTTGGAGTACGTCTAGTACCAAATTGAGATCCCAGGGATCAAGGGGGGGACGAAATGGAGGGGGGGGGGGGGGGGGGGGGGAGACTTGAGTCACTCCTTGAAGGAACGTCTTGACCTGTGGGAGAGAGGCGAGGAAAGGTATCGAAAGGGCGAATACTTGGCCTTTCAGGGAGCTGAGAGATAGGTGTGCGTGAAGGCCGACTGGAGAAAAGCCAGGAGAGATGGAAGAGAAAAAACCATTGGGGAACGACTGCGGTCCTCACACCATTGGAAGAAAGCCTTGCACGTGCGGTGATAAGCGCGTGATGAGGAAGGTTTCCTGGCTTTTAACATAGTCTGGATGACCTGTTCAGAAAGACCTGACGTTCTCAGAACCGCGGCTTCAACAGCCACACCGTTAAATTGAGCGACTGAGAATTCGGGTGTTGAAAAGGACCCCGAGTCAGGAGGTCCGAGAGATTGGGGGAGTGGCCATGGAGAGTCCGCGAGGAGGTTGACTACGTCTGCGTACCAGAACCGTTTGGGCCAATCTGGAGCTACGAGGATTACCGTTGCTCCTTCTGCTCGGATTTTCTTGAGAATCCTGGGAACGAGTGGGATGGGGGGGAAAGAGATAAGGGAGGGAAAATTGGGCCCATGGGACCGCAAGAGCGTCCGCTTCTAGGGCCTGAGGATCCCTGGACCTGGCGCGAAGGGACGGAGCTTGTAATTGTCCCTGGAGGCCATCAGGTCTACGTCTGGGAAGCCCCATCTGAGGCAAATTTGGTGGAATACATCTGGGTTCAGGGACCACTCTCCTTGGTCCAACCCCCCACGACTGAGAGAGTCGGCGGCCCAATTGTCCACGCCTGGAATGTGGATTGCTGAAATTGCGGGAATGTGTAGCTCGGCCCATTGGAGGATTTGAGTCACTTCCGCCATGGCTGATCGGCTCCGAGTCCCTCCCTGGCGATTTATGTATGCTACTGCTGTTGCGTTGTCCGTCTGGATTCGGACATGTCGGCCTGTCAGGTGGGTTTGCCAGTGTAAGAGGGCTCGAAGGATCGGCCTGGGTTCTAGGATGTTTATGGGCAGGGAGGCTTCCTGAAAGCTCCACGTGCCCTGAGCTGTGTGGCCGAGAAATGTCGCGCCCCAACCGGAGAGGCTGGCATCGGTGGAAATGATTGTCCATGTGATTGGGAGAAACGATCTGTCGCGAGAGAGAATGGGGGACTCGATCCACCAAAGGAGAGACTGTCTCGCTGATCTGGAAAGGTGGACTGGGCGATCGAGACTGCTGAGGGAGCGGTCCCAAGTCATCAGAATAAAGCGCTGGAGGGGCCTGGTGTGAAATTGGGCAAATGGAACCGCTTCGATGGAGGCCACCATTCTGCCCAGAACCCTCATACAGAATCAGAGTGTTCGAGGGGAGGGCTGCCTGAGACTGTGAATCCTGGACAGCAGGGATGCCCGCTTCTCTGGGGGAAGGAAAATGCGGGACTAGGATGTGTCAAAAATCATGCCCAGAAAGGTGATCCTCTGAGTCAGGAAAAGGCAAGACTTCTTGACATTGATGATCCAGCCCAGGCGGCGGAGAGAATCCAGAGATATTTGCAGGCTTTCGAGACACTCTGAGCGAGAGGGGGCTTTTATTAGGTATTGCTAGAATTCCCTTGGACTGAAGGATGTCCACCACTGTTGCCATGATCTTTGTAAAGACCCGGGGAGCCGTGGCAAGGCCGAATGGTAGAGCGGTAAACTGGTAATGTTGGGACCCTACTGCGAAGCACAGGAATCGTTGGTGAGATGCCAGGATGGGAACATGGAGGTAGGCATCCTGGATGTCTATGGAGGCCATGAATTTTCCTGGCTCCATAGATGCTATCACTGAACGAAGAGACTCCATCCTGAAGTGTCTCAATCGGAGCTTGGTGTTGAGAACCTTCAGGTCAAAAATGGGGCGAATGGAGCCTCCCTTTTTTGGGACCACAAAGAGATTGGAGTAAAATCCCAAGAAGTGTTGATGCTTTGGAACGGGTATGATAATACCTGCTTCCTTGAGGGAAGAGATGGCTTGGTGAAAGCCGAGATGAGCTTGGGGTCTTTCGGGGGATGGGATAGAAAAAAACGGTTTTGGGGAAAAGAAGAAAATTCGATTTTGTACCCACCGAGATGACGTCTCAGACCCAGGCGTCGTCGATTTACCAATAGCCAAACTGACTGGAATGCCCTGAGGTGGCCCCCGAGGTTGGGGTTGGCGTCATGAGCGATTGGCCCTGGAACCAGAGGGTCGAGTGTGTGTGTTACGAGGGCGCCAGGAAGGTGCGGGCTTGTAGGAGGGCCTTTTTCTATCCTGGCGGGCGGGAGAGCGGTCTCGCCGATTGGAGGATTTGGATGCTGAGGGACAAAAGGAGCGGAATTGGAAATTCCTCTTAGGGATTGTCCGTTTGCGATATGATTTTGCGATATGATTTTATCAAGCTTATCGCCGAATAGGTGCTGGGGCCAGAATACACCTACGGAGGTTCTTGGTCCAGGAGGTCACAGCCAGGGAGACCCAGGTGGCTGCGAATGAAGGGCAAAGAGAAGCGCCTGAGGCCTCAAAAGCCGATTTCGCCATGGCCTCAATGTGTCTGTCTGGTCCCTCCTTAAGGGAAGCGCCGTCTGCTAGGGGTAGGATGGTGTTGGAAGCTAGACGTGATACTGGGGGGTCCACTGCTGGTGAACCGGTCCACTTTTGGTGAACGTCCTTAGAGAAAGGATAAAGAGCCTCTAGACTCTTTCTGGATTGAAAGCGCTTCTCTGGGTGTAGCCATTCCTTGGAAAAGATGTCGTCAAAGTCTTCTAGGTAAGAGAAGACCCGAGGAGCTGGTTTAGTACGCTTAACCGACACTTTCTGTGTGGGCGGCTTGTCATTGGAGTCGACCTTAAGGGTGTCATTTACTGCTAGGATTAGGGAATCTACTGTGTCCCTGATTCCCGACAGTTAATCAGAGTCTATATCCGGGTCAGAATCCAATGCTGAATCGGAATCTGATGGTGCCGAGCGTGCTGGAGAAGAATGCCTCGAGTAGAGGACTCTGGGGGAGGGGGACTGGGACGAGGGGGACATGCGAACCCGCTTCCTCTGCAAGCGGTCTGGTCTCTCTAATTCCAAATCTGGAGGTCCAGGGGCAGCGTTCCCTGGTGGGCTTGGGTCGGTTTGCTCCGATGGATTAGGCCTATCTGCGTAGGCAGGTGCTCTAGGTCCGCCATCAGGTTTTCTGAGAACTTAATCAGAGTAGTGGTGGACTGAGCTAGGGAAAGAACTACCTCAGGTGGGGCAGAGACCACGGACGGGTCAGTGGTAGGCTCCTGAGCTGCCTGCATCGTCTGGGGACTACAAGCAAGGCACAGTGGAGAGTTCTGAGCCGAGGGTAGCTTCTTGTTGCACCCTGAGCAGGCGTAGTACACTGTGTTGGCTATGGTGGCTGTACGGGTGCTCCTTGTGTGAGGCATCTACTATGGCCAGTAGGAGGGTGCCAGCAGTGTGGGGGGCTGGGGAGGCTTTGCTTATCCATGCCCAGGCTTCCAGTGTCCCCTGTGGTGGTCCCAGTATTGGAGGAACACAGATGCAGCAGTTTGTGCTTTCCTCTCTGTAATGGCTCCTGAAAGCACGGGCTTCTGCGGTGCCCAGGCTTGGAGAAGAGGGGCGGAGCTAAAAACTGCGGGGAGAGAGCCCGCGCACGATTCCCATTGGACAGGGGGAGGAGCGGTGCTGGCTAGATGAGAAGGCACCGCCCAAGGGAACCGGGGCCGTGGCCAGCGCGGCTGAAGGATCCGGCCTCACTTAGTGAGTCCTGAGTGTGGGCGGGGCCTAGGCGGAGCTTTGCGGGGCTCCGGGTAGTGCCTTTGTAAGGAGCCCGCCCACAGACGTCCGCCATTGGACCGGAACGGTCCTTGGGCGGGCGGGAGAGCTCTGGAGGCCGCAGGGAGGCCTGGGCCTCAATTTTTAACGGCGGCCCGGACCGGGAGGCCCGTGGCGTGGAGTCTCGGGTCCGGGGATTTGCTGGCCTGTCCGGGGCTGTGGTGGCCTTTCTGGGGCTGTGCTGGCCCAGACAGCGCTGTGGAAGTATGTACAAAAGCTCTACTAACCTGTTGGTTAGGAGCTATGTAAGAGATGCAGCCACAGCACAGATGTGCTGGCTGCAAACTAGTATAAAGGGGCTTGCTGGTCCTGGAACACAGCCAAGAGCCCCTAAGAAACCATAAGGCACCCCCCCTTACTTGGCCCCCATCCTTTATGCCTATCGGGCAACCACTGCTGCAGCACTAGGGGTAATGGGCCGTGGCTACCCAGTCTGCTGAGGTAGCCAGTGTCCGGCCTGTGTACGCAGGAGCAGAGTGTCCTCGCTGCGGCTGCTGCCCCAGAGCAATATCCCTCTGGAGTAGCCAGGGGGAAAGCTGAGATGCTACCAGGAGGGGGCTGGTAAAGTGAGGATGGGGAAGGGGGGTTATATGGGCCTCGGACCTAGGGACTGTTTGCTGCCATCCGGGTGCAGGTCCCTACTTCGTCCTGAGAGGTGCCAAGCTCCAGACGCAGATATGTTCTCCTGTGTACCAGGGATCCATGCGTCTGATGACCCTACCGACATTGATGAGACACTGATACCAATGGCAGACCTTTCAGATGTTCAAAAAGGCCAAATTGTTGATGCTCGTATGGCAGGCGCTAGTGTAACAAAGTGCCCGAATGCTTGGCGTGTCAAGAGGTACTGTCTCCAAAGTAATGAGAAGGAAAAACGTCCGCAGCAAAGCACAGGTCCGGCCAAAAGTCGAAGTTGACTAAGAGAGACCGTCGGACTCTAAAGCGAATTGTGAGAGGATCGCAAGACCACGGCTCCGAAAATCACTGCTGAGCTCAATGATCACCTACACAACCCAGTGTCCACGAAAACTGTTCATTGGGCGCTGCACAAATCTGGATTCCACGGAAAAGCTGCAATTAGAAAACCGCTGCTCTCATTGACAAATGTTTCCAAGCGTTTAGAGTGGTGTAGAAACCTCCAGAATTGGTCCCTCGAGCAGTGGAAACGTGATATTCTCAGACCAATCATCGTTTACCCCATTTTCTGGTCATCATAATGGGAGACCCAGACAATGGGGTTTAGGGCACTGCCCTCCGGAGGTCACACTAGGTACTACAAGTTTGTAGACACCGCCTCCTCCGCTTATAAACCCCTACTGCAGGGAACATCCTCAGTTTTAAACTTAGTGTGCTCGGAGGATCACGCTTTGCTTGCACTTCACTGCATTCTCACAGCTTACGTGATGGCGTCTGAAGACAAGGTAAAAAGGTTCCAGTCGGGACCTGCGACAGCCTCCCCGCTCACCCTTGTGGAACACGCTGGTGGAGGTACCGGAGGGCCTAGAGCCTGGACACTTTGTGTTCTCCCGGTACGCTGTTGCGCTCCTTTCCATCCCTCTCTGGGGGGCTCTGGAGAGTGGGAGATGGGAGCCTTGCACAGCTCCGCTCCGTCCGAGGCCTCCCTAAATGGTGCTTACAGACCGGACTGGAGCCAGCCCAGTCCGAGGCCTCCCTAAATGGTGCTTACACTCCGGACTGGTGCTGCACCCCCGTCCGAGGCCTCCCTAAATGGTGCTTACAGACCGGACCGGCACTGAGGCACTCTGTGTCTCCTGTGTGCCTGGGGGTAGTGTCTGGCACTTTGTGTTTCATGACACTCAGACCGCGCGTTACCCTCGGGTCCGCGGTTCTGCGGGTGTACCCTGTGCTGGGGTCACCCTGGCTGACCGCCCTGTGTGTCACAGGGGCTGAGGCCGTGGGCTGCGGATGTTTGTTTTTATGCATGCAGTCTGTGTATAACATTTTACACTTTTTCCCGCGCTGCGGGCTCCGGCTCCCTCATGCTGAGGCTGCTTGGAGGATGGGAAGCAGTCCGTGCGATGACGTCATCGATGGGCGTGTGTGTGTGTTTCCCGCGTGTCTTCGGCGCCGCCCACAGTTTCACTGTCGGCGGCCATCTTTACCCTCACTTCCCGGTTGGGATTTGTATGCAGCGTGCGCCTGCACTCCAAAGGGGAGACCGGAAACCGTCGCGGAGGTCACACACACACACCGTTTCCTCATACCGCTTTACTGCGGTCGGTAAGCCACCGGGACTCCCGGTTTTGTTGTCTGCAATTTGGCTTATCTTCCCCTACTGTGGCGATGTCCTCAGTTAGGAAGCGTGCTGCTACGGCGGCAGAGACCACCGTTACCTGTGCTACATGCAATGGAACACTGGTGGAGGGGTCCTGCAATAACTGCGGACGCCCAGAGGCCCGGGCTGGCACTGTTGAGTCAGCAGCTCCGGTGCTATACCCTGAGGTTCAGGTGATCTCAGGGCCATGGGAGACTCAGAATAAGATCAATGAAAATCTGTTGTCTCAGCTGTCCTCCATGTCGCAATCCCTGGAGGCACTTAATAGGAGGCTGGATAGCCCAGCTACTCCGTCCAGTTACCCCCGGGTGTCTCCCTCTTCTGCTGTGAGACCCCTTAAGCGGGCTCGTCGTGAGGATTCACCCGAGCTCCAGGCTCTCTCTGAGGAGGAGCGTTCCTCTGGTGAGGACGATGATGGGGGTTCAAATTTCGGGTCTGTGTCTGTATCTGAACCACCAGACGGGGTGGAGGATCTGGTGTCCTCTATCAACGAGACTTTACGTCTCGTGACACCCCCTGAGGAGGTGACGGTGCACCCGAAGGAGGTCTATCAATGGCTGCGGCCTGAGGCTAGACCAAGTGGCTCCTTCATGGACCACACTAATTTTGGACGGGTGGTTAGAGCTCCCAGGTTACATCCTGGGCGGCGTTATGTCCGTAAAACCAAGGACAATCGCTTCCCCTTCCCCCAGGAGGTGCTTCAGGAGTGGTCGCAGTCCCCGAAGGTGGACGCTTCCATGACCAGGATTGCTGCACGCTCCCTTTTCTCTGCCTCTGATAGCTCCTCACTGAAGGATGCGACGGATAGACAGGTCGAGCAGCTCGCCAAGTCTTCCTATGAGGCTGTGGGGTCTTCATTTGCCCCTAATTTTGCCACGGTCTGGACCTTACAAGCGATTACTACCTGCTTGGATGGTATCTCTGACATGGCAAGATCCAGTCCAGAGGTCCTAGCACTTACCGAAAGGGCAAGGGCCTATGCGGACTACGCCAGGACGGCGACTCTGGAAACTGCCACTCGCTCAGCCGTGGCTTCGGCCAACGCTATAGCGATCCGCAGGTTGTTGTGGCTGCGTCTTTGGGACTCAGATGCCACATCCAAGAAGATTTTGCAGAATCTTCCGTTTGCTGGTGACAGGCTTTTTGGCACCGAACTGGACAAGCTGATTAAGGATTCTGCTGAGTCTAAGATACCGCAGAATAAGCCTAAGCCACGGTATACCGTTAAAAGGAACCCAAAACAGTGGTCCTTTCGTTCCAGCTCGCAGTCATCAGCACCGTCCGCTCGCACGGACCGAGGGGGAAAGCCCGCTTCCCAGTGGCGCTCTAAGAGTCGTCCAAAGAAGCCGGCGGGGGCGGCAGCTGCCACCCCCAAACCCGCCTCTACATGACTCGCTCTCTCATCCTGCCTCCCCACAGGTGGGGGGCCGCTTGTCTCGCTTTCAGGACAAGTGGCTGCTTCACGTTCAAGATCAGTGGGTTCGAGACGTGATCTCGCGAGGGTACAGGATAGAGCTGATGTCAAAGCCGATATCCCGATTCCATCGGTCGGTCCCGTCACCAGAAAAAGCTCAGGCTTTTTACCAGGTGTTGGAGGGTCTCCGCAGAGACGGAGTGGTGGTCCCGGTGCCTTCCGGAGAGAGGTTCAGGGGTTTTTACTCCAACCTCTTTATCGTCCCAAAGAGGGACGGATCCTTCCGCCCAGTACTGGACCTGAAGTTGTTCAACCGTCACGTGTTGGTTCGGAAGTTCCGTATGGAATCACTGCGCTCCGTGATCGCAGCTGTGTCACAGGGGGACTTCCTAGCGTCCATAGATATCAGAGACGCTTACCTTCACGTGCCCATTGCACCGGCTCATCAGCGCTGGTTGAGATTCGCAGTGGGGGAAGAACACTTCCAATTTGTGGCGCTGCCGTTCGGGTTGGCCTCGGCACCGCGGGTGTTCACAAAAGTGATGGCCTCCATGATGGCTCTCCTGCACATGCAGGGACATGCCGTCATTCCCTATTTAGACGACCTGCTGGTCAGGGCGCCATCAGAACACCTCTGTCAAGAGAGCCTGGATGTGACCATGCGGTCTCTGGAACAGTTCAGTTGGCTCCTCAATATTCAGAAGTCAACGCTAGTTCCGACCCAGTCTTTGACATATCTGGGCATGGACTTCAACACAGCCTCAGCCCTGGTGTCTCTGCCACGAGTCAAACAGATGGCGATCCAATCAGGAGTACAAGCAGTCCTCCTGTCACCACAATCATCCCTACGGGTATTGATGAGACTGGTGGGACGCATGGTAGCGGCGATAGAGGCGGTGCCGTTCGCACAGTTTCGCCTCCGTCCTCTCCAGCTGGAGATTCTTCGCAGATGGGACAAGAGGACGATCTCGCTGAATCGGCTGGTGACACTGTCACAACCGACCAGGGACTCCCTACACTGGTGGCTCCAGCCACGTCACCTGTCACGAGGCCGGTCCTTCCTAAAACCGTCATGGTTAGTGGTGACCACAGACGCCAGTCTGAATGGCTGGGGTGCGGTGTTCTTGCACCACAGGGCTCAAGGCCTCTGGACTCAGTCGGAGTCGGCATTGCAGATCAACGTGCTGGAGATCAAGGCGGTCTATCTGGCGCTCCTGGCGTTTCAGAAATTCCTGTCAGGACACCCCATTCGGTTGCAGTCCGACAATGCGACGGCCGTCGCCTACATAAATCATCAGGGAGGGACCAGAAGTGCTCAGGCCCTCGCCGAAGTCCACCGCATTCTAGCCTGGGTGGAGGAAAACGGCTGCCTGATCTCCGCAGTTCACATCCCAGGGGTCGAGAACTGGGAGGCCGACTACCTGAGCCGACAGGGCATGGACGCCGGAGAGTGGTCTCTACATCCAGACGTCTTCCGGGACATCTGCGGCAGATGGGGCACTCCGGACGTGGATCTGATGGCCTCACGGCTGAATCATCAGGTGCCCCAATACATGGCAAGATCGTGGGATCCTCAGTCTCTGGGGGCGGATGCCCTGATCCTGAGTTGGTCCAGCTTCCAGCTGCCATATGTGTTCCCGCCTCTGGCTCTGATTCCCAGGGTCCTGTGGAAAATCAGGATGGAATGCAGAGTAGCCATTCTAGTGGCTCCAGATTGGCCCAGGAGGTCCTGGTACCCGGACCTGTGGCAACTGTCAGGCGGACACCGGTGGGCTCTTCCAGAACGCGCAGATCTACTCGCGCAAGGCCCATTCTTCCACCTCAATTCCAGGGCCCTCAAATTGACTGCATGGCTCTTGAGGCCTGGCTGCTGACATCCAGAGGATTCTCTCCTACAGTGGTTGCCACTATGAATAGGGCTAGGAAACCTGTTTCCAGGAAGATATACCACAGAACGTGGAAAATCTTTTTCTCCTGGTGTGCCTCTGGTGGACGCTCACCGTGGCCATTGTCCATCCCGACATTGTTGGCTTTCCTACAGTCGGGGTTGGAGTTGGGATTATCCCTTGGCTCTCTGAAAGGTCAAGTATCAGCACTTTCAGTGCTGTTTGACAGGCGCTTGGCGCTCCTCCCGAAGGTCCGTCAATTTCTGCAGGGGGTATCTCGGGTGGTTCCGCCTTACAGGCGACCTCTGGACCCTTGGGACCTCAACATGGTCCTGGCGGCTCTGCAGAAACCGCCGTTTGAGCCACTGAGAGACATCTCTCTCTCTCGTCTGTCCCAGAAAGTGGTCTTTCTGGTGGCAATTACGTCCCTGAGAAGGGTCTCAGAATTGGCTGCACTTTCGTGCAAGTCACCCTTTCTGGTGGTTCACCAAGACAAGGTGGTGTTGCGCCCACGGCCAGAATTCTTGCCGAAGGTGGTTTCAACGTTTCACCTAAACCAGGAGATTGTTCTCCCATCATTTTGCCCCGCTCCCGTTCATCAGGTTGAGCGCGACCTCCATACTCTGGATCTCGTGAGGGCCGTACGCATTTATGTGTCCAGGACCGCCTCCTTTAGGAGTTCGGATTCCTTATTTGTCCTCACGATGGGTCGCTGTAAGGGGTCCGCGGCTTCGAAGTCGACCTTGGCCAGATGGATCAAGGCTCCCATTCAGGAGGCTTACCGATCTTCTGGTTTGCCTCTCCCGGTGGGTTTGAAGGCACACTCTACTAGAGCTGTAGGTGCCTCCTGGGCCTTGCGACATAGAGCGTCTGCTCTACAGGTGTGTCAGGCGGCCACTTGGTCCAGCCTGCACACTTTCTCTAAGCACTATATGGTGCATGCCCATGCCTCTGCGGATGCGAGTTTGGGCAGGCGGGTTCTCCAGGCGGCGGTTGCCCACCTTTAAAGGGAACCATGTGTTATCCGTCTTGTTGAGGAACTCTTCCCGCCCTGGGGTATTGCTTTAGGACATCCCCATTGTCTGGGTCTCCCATTATGATGACCAGAAAAAAGAGAATTTTGTTTACGTACCGTAAATTCTTTTTTCTTTAATCATCAATGGGAGACCCAGCACCCACCCAGTTGTTCCTTTGCATGTTTTGCATTTGCTCTGTTCTCTGTTGAGACAGTGTTTGCCGGGTTGTTGAACCGTTTTGTGTACGGCATTCTTCCCGATGTTTCGGGTGTGGTTTATTTCCTCCTCGCAGCTTGTAGACCAAACTGAGGATGTTCCCTGCGGTAGGGGTTTATAAGCGGAGGAGGCGGTGTCTACAAACTTGTAGTACCTAGTGTGACCTCCGGAGGGCAGTGCCCTAAACCCCATTGTCTGGGTCTCCCATTGATGATTAAAGAAAAAAGAATTTACGGTACGTAAACAAAATTCTCTTTTTTTCCGACCTCCGGCCGAGTGTACGTTTGGAGACAGCCGAAAGAAGCATCCAGACTGCCTTCTCCCAACTGTAAAACATGGAGGGTCTGTGATGATCTGGGGTGCTATTTCGTGGAGATCTGCCGGGCCAATGACATCACCTTGTATGAATCCATACCTCGGAGAATTGAGGCTGTAATCGCCGCAAAAGGTGGATCTACTCCATATTAAACTAACTTTTGTTGATTTTTCCAGGTTTTTCCATTATTTGGTCCAACCCCTGTATATACATAAGCAAATGAAACAAAAAAAAAAACCCAAAAAAACAACAGTCTTAGATGGACGGGGGGATGCCGTGCATATTCATTACACTAATGAGGCGGCCCACGTGACCGCCCCCCACAGCAAAAACCGAGTGACTCGCGTATAAGCCGAGGGGGGGGGGGGGAATTTTCAGCCCAATTTTTGGGCTGAAAAACTCGGCTTATACGCGAGTATATACGGTATATAAAACGCATGAATCTGTGATGTCACCAAATGTCCATTCATGTTATATAAAAATCCATGAGTCCATGTGATACATTTAATCCTGTTTTGAATGTGTCAAAGTTCGTTATCAGTTTGTATTCCCAAATTCTTCTCTCTGAGATTTGAAGTTACTTTTTAAGATGAGCAGTCCCATATCGGTTTCACTGTGTTCAGGGCTGGAGAAATGTTTTACTACAGGTAGATTCATACGCTTTACTTTTATTGAGTGGCGATGAGAATTCATTTGTATTCTGAATTTTTGCCCGGTCTCCCTATGTACGGGCCACCTGTTGGACATTTGGTACATATAATTAAATACACCACATTGCTTGTGGTGCAACTGAAGCTACCCGGGATTGTATTATCTGCCTGATGAAGGGGCCACAGTGTCTCGAAAGCTTGCTATGTTTACCATCTTTTCAGTTCGCCATTAGAAGGTATCAACCACTGAAGACGCTCAGATTCTAATATTTTTCTATCTACTGGCTAACACGGTACAAACATTTTTTATGATAATTTGGTAAAACTGCAGTCTCGTGTTTTCTTCCATACCAGACCCTAACTCCTTAGAAGTTATAGGCTGGGTAGTCACAAAGGCACACGTGAGAAGTCCAGTTGAACTGAGATTTGATGGGCCCTTTCAAGTCTGCACCTATGGCAGTTAATTTCAAAGGAAAACCAGTATCACCCTGGACCTGACCAAGGATGACTAGGGGAGAACTTCTGTATGTTCTCATTGCATTTTTGTATTTTGTGGATGGTAAATAGCAACCTCAGGACCATGGGGATGATCAGAAACCTAAAATCCCCCTAAATTTATAAAATTGCGTGTCTATTGCCAACAGACCTAGACTGACTAACTGTTGGCTTTACACTCTAAATACGGGATGTGACAGTGACGCACAGTCCAACGGTTTCCCCTACACAAAGCAACACATAAGTGAAACACTGGGGGAGAAGGGTTGGGGAAGCACAAATACAATGGAGGGATCTGCGCTTAGGGAACGGGGTAAAGGTGAACTCCTGCAGTCATCTGTGTCTGTGCCCTGATCTACCTACCATCCCTATATGGGTTCTTTCAACCGTCGCCGAACAGGATACCTAGTCCTTCACTGGCCCTGATGTTAACATCAATAGGGAGATGACTGGCGGGAGCACTAGTCCCAACAGCTGCACTAAAAACAAGAAGAGGGGAAGGGAATACAGATGGGGGAAATAACAAGGCAACTTCACATCTGCTTCCACTCTCCCAAGCAGTAGACAGCTTAGCAACGGTCAGTTTCTCCAGAATAATTCCTTCACCTCAGGTAGCTATGTAAGGAATGAAGATCAATCACCAGCAAGGAACGCTGGATTGTGAGATCATATAAAGGAGATGGAAGTGATCACAAAGTAGCCACACTTGGGAAGAGAACTAAGGAGCTTTGCTAGCAACAGAAACTGGCATTAACTCCTACACTGCCAAAGGAGAGAAACCCATTTAACCCCTAGACGACAGCCTAACGTCTACAGACGTCGGAAAAAAAGGGTACTAAAGCCCAGCCGTACGTCTGTAGCCGTCAGGCTAGAAAATGCCCTGTAGCACAGCCCCTGTAGCAAAAATCTCTAGGGTGTCAGCGTACCGATTGTAGCCGAGACCCTAGAGATTAGTAATTAGCTAGTTTTTTACCAGCACCTGTAATGTGATGACCGGTAAGCACCGTTTACCGATCATCACATTGCACAAAGTGAAAGTGCCGGGAAAAATGCTTTCACTTTGATCCGACATGAAAACACATGTCGGAACAAAGTGAAAGCATTAACCCCCTAGCCCACCAAGACCCCCAGTACTGGGGATCATCATCCCCCCCCACCCCCACCCCCTAACCATCTAAAAATGGCAGCGGCCGGCGCCAAACCCGCCGCCTCCGCTGCATCTCTATGCGATCTGTCAGATCGTATATAGATGCCGCCATTCCTGGGGGGCCACTGGTCCCCTCAGTGGCCCCCCAATGTCATCCCCCCTCACCCCTGGTCTCACCCCTGATCTCCCCCACCACCCTGCGCGGCTCCCCAGCTCCCCCTCTTCCCTGCGCGGCTCCCCACTGAGTCCCCAGCTCCCCCTCCTCCCTGCGCGGCTCCCTCTCCGGTATTCAAACCCCCCCCTTCCCCAGGTCTACCCCTCGATCCCCCCTTCCCCCCTCCGATCTGCAGCCCCTCCCGGTTCGCTCCGCTCCCCCCCGGGGCCCCTTCCCTGCTCCTCTCATACTTACCTGTCCTGCAGCGTCGCCGGCCGTCTTCTCTCTGCCTCTGTCCCGGCGCCGCTGCTCTGCGTGCGCCGGAACAGAGGCAGAGTTAACCCCTCAACGACCACACAGGGGTCTTCTGCAGTTAACCCCCTGTGCGGTCACAAGGGGTTAGCTGCAGATCATTATCCCTGTGTGATCACAGGGGGTTACTGGATCTGCAGTTAACCCCTTGTTACCACACAGGGATGATGACCTGCAGTTAACCCGTTGTGACCACACAAGGGGTTAACTGCAGGTCATCATCCCTGTGTGGTCACAAGGGGTTAACTGCAGATCCAGTAACCCCTTGTGACCACACAGGGATGATGACCTGCAGTTAACCCGTTGTGACCACACAAGGGGTTAACTGCAGGTCATCATCCCTGTGTGGTCACAAGGGGTTACTGGATCTGCAGTTAACCCCTTGTGACCACACAGGGATGATGACCTGCAGTTAACCCCTTGTGTGGTCACAAGGGGTTAACTGCAGGTCATCATCCCTGTGTGGTCACAAGGGGTTACTGGATCTGCAGTTAACCCCTTGTGACCACACAAGGGGTTAACTGCAGGTCATCATCCCTGTGTGGTCACAAGGGGTTACCAGATCTGCAGTTAACCCCTTGTGACCACACAGGGATGATGACCTGCAGTTAACGCCTTGTGACCACATAAGGGGTTAACTTCAGATCTTCATCTGAATGAGAATCGTCGCGGGACCTTCCCACTGGACTACGTCGGACCTTCCCACTGGACTACGTCGGACCTTCCCACTGGACTACGTCGGACCTTCCCACTGGACTACGTCGGACCTTCCCACTGGACTACGTCGGACCTTCCCACTGGACTACGTCGGACCTTCCCACTGGACTACGTCGGACCTTCCCACTGGACTACGTCGGACCTTCCCACTGGACTACGTCGGACCTTCCCACTGGACTACGTCGGACCTTCCCACTGGACTACGTCGGACCTTCCCACTGGACTACGTCGGACCTTCCCACTGGACTACGTCGGACCTTCCCACTGGACTACGTCGGACCTTCCCACTGGACTACGTCGGACCTTCCCACTGGACTACGTCGGACCTTCCCACTGGACTACGTCGGACCATCCCACTGGACTACGTCGGACTTCACTGTAATAAAGATGGGGTCTAAATATGTGTTTGTGTTTTTTTTCCAATAAAAAGTAGTTGTGTTTTCTTTACAATCTATTAGAGATTCCTAATGGTCCGGTCTAATATTGGCCAGACATTATGAATCTCGGGCTTAGTGCCAGCTGCCAAAAAGCTGGCATTAACCCCTTATTACCCAGTCTGCCACCGCTACACGGCAGCTGGAAGAGCTGGATACAGCGCCAGAAAATGGCGCTTCTATGAATGCGCCATTTTCTGAGGCGGCTGCGGGCTGCAATTCGCAGCGGGGGGGGGGCCCAGAAAGCTTGGGCCTCCCTACGCTGAGGATTCCAGCCCCCAGCTGCCTAGTTGTACCTGGCTGGCCCAAAAATATGGCGAAGCCCACGCCATTTTTTTAAAAAAATTATTTCATGAAATATAAAAAAAAAGGAGCTTCCCTATATTTTTGGTTTCCAGCCAGGTAAAACTAGGCAGAAGGGGTTCGTGGCAGCCCGTAGCTGCCTGCTGTACCTGGCTGGACCAAAAATATGGCGAAGCACTACGTCATTTTTTTTTTAAATTTAATAAAGAAATACTAAAAAAAAAATGCAGGGGTGGAGACAACCAGGACACTGTGTGTCCTTATCTTGTGCACATGCTCTAAAAGTGAGAAATTGTGTGAAAAAAAGAAAATGTTCATAATGACATTATCAAATTCTGTGAAGTAGCTGTAGATTCCAAATGCTCACTATACCCCTAGATAGAATCCTTGAGGTGTCTAGTTTCCAAAATGGGGTGACTTGTGCGGGAGCTCCAATGTTTAGGCACATAGGGGCTCCCCATATGCGACATGGTGTCCGCTAACTATTAGAGCTAATTTTCCATTCAAATTGTTAGCGGACACCATGTCGCATATGGAGAGCTCCTGTGTGCCTAAACATTGGAGCTCCCCAACAAGTGACCCCATTTTGGAAACTAGACCCCCCAAGGAAAAAATCTAGATGCATAGTGAGCACTTTCAACCCCCAAGTGCTTCACAAATTAGTCTGTAAAAAGGAAAAAAAAAGATTTTTGTGAAAAAAAGTACTTTTTCATTTTTACGGATCAGTTTGTGAAGCACCTGGGGGTTCAAAGTGCTCACTATGCATCTAAATACGTTCCTTGGGGTGTCTAGTTTCCAAAATGAGGTCACTTGTGGGGGAGCTCCAATATTTAGGCACATAGGAGCTCTCCATACGTGACATGGTGTCCACTAGCAATTGGAATTGTAAGTGGATACCATGTCGTGTATGGCGAGCCCCTGTGTGCCTAAACATTAGAGCTCCCCCACAAGTGACCCCATTTTGGAAACTAAACACCCCAAGGAATTTATATAGATGCATAGTGAGCACTTTGAACCCTCAGGTACTTCACAAATGGATCCATAAAAATGAAAAAGTACTTTCTTTTTCACAAAAATTCTCTTTTTTCATTTTTACGGATTCATTTGTGAAGCACCTGGGGGTTCAAAGTGCTCACCACCCATCTAGATAAGTTCCTTGGGGGGTCTAGTTTTCAAAAGGGGGTCACTTGTGGGGGAGCACCAATGTTTAGGCACACAGGGGCTCTCCATACGCAACATGGTGTCCGCTAGCAATTGGAGCTAATTTTCCATTCAAATTGTTAGCGGACACCATGTTGCATACGGAGAGCCCCTGTGTGCCAAAACATTGGAGCTCCCCCACAAGTGACCCCATTTTGGAAACTAGACCCCCCAAGGAACTTATCTAGATGCATAGTGAGCACTTTGAACCCTCAGGTGCTTTACAAATTGATCCGTAAAAATGAAAAAGTACTTTTTTTTCACAAAAATTTTCTTTTGTCCTCTATTTTTTTCATTTTCACATAGGCAACAGGATAAAACGCATCCTAAAATTTGTTGGCCAATTTCTCCTGAGTACACCGATACCTCATATGTAGTCATAAACCACTGTTTGGGCGCACCGCAGGGCTCGAAAGAGAAGGAGCGCCAATTGACTTTTTGAATGGTAAATTAGCTCCAAAAGTCAAATCGCGCTCCTTTCCTTCTGAGCCCTGTCGTGTGCCCAAACAGTGGTTTATGACCACATATGAGGTATCCGTGTACTCAGGAGAAATTGCCCAACAAATTTTAGGATGCATTTTATCCTGTTGCCCATGTGAAAATGAAAAAATCGAGGCTAAAAGAACATTTTTGTTGGAAAAATTAAAATGTCCATTTTTTGTTTCCACTTTGCTTTAGTTGCTGTGAAGAACCTGAAGGGTTAATCATTTTCTTGAATGTAGTTTTGAGTAGCTTGAGGGGTGCAGTTTTTGGAATGGTGTCACTTTTGTGTGTTTTCTGTCATGTAAACCCCTCAAAGGGACTTCAAATGTGATATGGTCACTAAAAAAATAGTTTTGTAAATTTTGCTGGAAAAATGAAAAATTGCTGATGAACTTTGACCCCTTATAACGTCCTAACAAAATAATTTTTTTTTTCCAAAATTGTGCTGATGTAAAGTAGACATGTGGGAAATGTTATTTATTAACTATTTTGTGTCACATAACGTTCCGGTTCAACAGAATAAAAATGACAAATTTGAAAATAGTCAAATTTTCAAAATTTTTGCCAGTTTTTTTATATTTTCACAAATAAACACAAAAATTATCGACCTAAATTTACCACTAACATGAAGCCCAATATGTCACGAAAAAACAATCTCAGAATCGCTCGGATCCGTTGAAGCGTTCCAGAGATATTACCTCATAAAGGGAGAGTGGTCAGAATTACAAAAAACAGTCTGGTCATTAAGGTGGAAATTGGCTCCGTCACTAAGGGGTTAATATGATTGTCTCAATACAGGAATGAGACGCGGGTCCCAAATCTGTCACAGACTCGTGACAAACTCATGCACCTCTGTCATCTAAAACAATGCTGTGAATTGCTGTACCTTTGACCCTGGGGAATTGTTTACCCAAACTTCTGCTAGTAACCTGGTAAATTATACTGCAATCTTGTGAAGGGTGGAACAAGACCTTGTCTCCCTCAAGGTGGTAACATGGTCCCAAATCACATGGTGGGTAATGGATTTTACACAATATTCTCTCTTTTCTCTCTTTTAATGTTCTTTTTATTGAAAGAGAAATATGAACATACAAATAAGTGACATTTACATATAGTAAAATATAAAAGTGCATAACAATAAGGAAACTAATACAAGATACAGTACGTGTAAGCAAAGTGGGTGAAATGAGGAAGTCTGGACCAGCTGTTCCACGGTTCATGTTCGTCTTATTAGAATTAGATGTTCTCCTGGTCCAGGTCGAAAAGTATTGTATCAGGGTATTTGTATTATAGGAAGACAGAGTGGGGGACAGAGGGGGTAAAGGGGAATTAAAGGAAGGGAATACATGAGGGGAAATCTAGTGACCTCTCTTGCTCTGTGATAATCAGTGTGCTGTTACAAGGGAATATTTCGGGGATATTAGATCCAATGCCGAGCGTTTATGGCATTTATTGTTTAAGTATTAATTTATCATTAGGAAAGAGTGAGCATTTTGGCAAAGGATGGTGCAGATCTGTACCATAACCAGGGGGTCCACGTCTTTTCAAAGAGAGAAAACGGTCCATAAGAAAGGGCCACCAATTCGGCTGCTCTATACCAAATAAATCTCTCGTAATAGTTGGGTCTTGGAAGGGATAAGTGAGGTATTCCAGTGTAATGGTACCAGAGCCTTGACTGCTGCCAAGATATTATTGGACAATTTAGTAGGCGAGTTTTCTTGTAATTTCACACATGGCGAAGGGCCGGGTGATCTCTTGTAGATCTGAGCGATTCTGTGAACGGAATTGCTAAGTCTTTTTCCCATAGGCCTAAGTAAGCTCGCTAAGGCTGGCTTCACATTAGCGTTTGTGTCTGCATGCTGATGGCATGCAGACACAAACGCTGTCAGAAGCAGGGTCCAAATGATGTGTCCGCAGCGGATAATGTCCGCCTGCGGGGACATCACTATGGAGCCCGGCAGCCAATCGGCGCTGTCCGGGGGCGGAGATCAGCGCCGGAGATCTCCGGCCGCCGGTAAGCTCCGGGACTGTCGGCTGGGAGAAGAGCTGATGTGACAGCTGTTTGAATCTTCCCGCACCGACACCGAGAGATGTCGGCGCGGGAAGATTCAAACAGCTGTCACATCAGCTGTTCTCCCCGCCGACATCGCTATGAGATTACAGGCGGCGGGGAGAAGGAGGACAGCAGAGGCTCAGCTGATCTCCCGGTGGCCGTCGGTGAGCTCCTGTGACATCACCGGCGGCCACCGGGAGATTTTTCAATGGGTCCGCAGCGTTCTCCTGCTGTCATGCAGAGGACACTGCGGACCCATTGAAGACAATGCTTTTTTTGTACGCTTGGGGACGCTTGCTGATTGTCCAAGGTCCCCAAACGCACAAAAAAACCCAACATGCTGCGTCCCGGGTGCGGATGCTAGACACCGGAAGGAGCAGATATCGTCCGCATCCGCACCCGAATGCAGCAAACGCAGGCACCATGCGTTCCTATGTTAAACATAGGAACGCAGTGCGCATGCGTTTGACTGCGTATGGGAACGCAGCAAAACGCTGCCTTCCCATATGCAAATGTGAAGCCAGCCTAAGGCTGCCTTCAGACTTGCAGATGCATCTGAAGCGTTTTGCAGATGCATCTGCAAGCATCAGCATGCAGACCGCGGCCCCTATGTTTATAATGGTGCGCACCGCGGTCTGCAGATGCTTGCAGACCGCCGCGCGCACCCATTCACTCCTATATGTGATCTGTGCGCAGGCGGATGCCTGCGTACAGATCACACACTCCCGCCCGCACCATGGACGTGAGATGTTGCGTCCATGGTGCGGGCGGGAGTGTGTGATCTGTACGCAGGCATCCGCCTGCGCACAGATCACATATAGGAGTGAATGGGTGCGCGCGGCGGTCTGCAAGCATCTGCAGACCGCGGTGCGCACCATTATAAACATAGGGGCCGCGGTCTGCATGCTGATGCTTGCAGATGCATCTGCAAGTCTGAAGCCAGCCTTAGTGTGTGCAGTTTCCTGTATCAGAAGCTGATATAATTTAGATAGGGTTCGTATGGGTGGTTGGGATTGTGCGCACATTTGTTCACAGTAGGTGAGGGATCTAGATAGGTCTGAGGTCCGCATGTGTTTGATAAGATAGCTTTTCAGGCTATTGTATTGCATAAACGAGATATTCATTACAGGGCCTTCAGATTTAATTTCAGTAAGTGTTAGGCTGCCTTCACATTTGCGGACCCCTCCGCAGCGTTCTGCGGAGGGGTCCGCAATGTGACCGCAGCGGCCGCCAGCTCATATCTTTATAACGGGAGCGCACGGTGCTGCGCTTGACAGCGCAGGACCGTGCGCACCTATTCACTCCCACATGTGATCTGTGCGCAGGCGGATGCCTGCACACAAATCACACACTGCCGCCCGCACCAGGGACGCAACATGTCGCGTCCCTGGTGCGGGCGAGAGTGTGTGATTTGTGGCGGATGCCTGCGCACAGATCACATATGGGAGTGATTGGGTGCGCACGGTCCTGCGCTGTCGAGCGCAGCACCGTGCGCTCCCATTATAAAGATAGAAGCTGGCGGCCGCTGCGCACACATGGCGATTCCCCTCCGCAGAATGCTGCGGAGGGGAACGCTAATGTGAAGCCAGCCTTAGTAAGGCTCCGTCCAAAAATAATTTATCTATTGGTGTAGGTCGTAATGTCCCAGAATCTGTGCTGTTGCCTAGTTATGTCCTGGTTGGGGGAGTTACACGTCCAATAATATCTTGAAACTTGAGGATAGGTGAGATTGAGGGGGTCATTTTATGATAGACTTTTTTTCCATGTGTATAGTACTGCCTGTGTCAATACATTTTGTGGAGTATGAGACCCATCCACAAGGTCCGGCAGCAAGGCCATAGTTCTCAGAGGGAGCCGAGATAATGAATTTTCAATCCGTAACCACAGCTTATTAGGTGGATCTCTGATCCAGTCCACTACTCTGGAAAGCAAGGTGGCTTCATAATACTTAGATATCTGTAGCCCCCATACCTCCTTTATGTTTTGGAAGGGATAAAGTAGTTGTGTTAATTCGTGCTCGTTTTTGCTCCAGATAAAGTTAAAGAAAAAGGTGCGGATTTTAGCAAGTATCCACACAGGGATTTTAATTGGGAGCATTTGGAATATGTACAGAAATTTGGGTAAGATTAGAGTCTTCAGCCAAGACAGATAGGGCGCTCACCAAGTTTTCACCTCGTCTATCGCACTATATAGCAAGGGTAATACATTCAGGTCCAGTAGGTCTTTAGCTGTTCGGCCTATCTTTATTCCTAGATAAGTGATAAATTTCGGGGGCCAAGTGAACGGGTGGTCGGATTTAAATTCATCAATTTTGGCTTTGTAAATGTTGACAATCAATGCCTCCGACTTAGTTGGGTTGATTTTATATCCGGAGAGATGACCATACCGTTCCAAAATACGTAGGAAAGCAGGGATGCCCTTATCAGGATTAGAGAGAATAACTTAACAAGTCGTCAGCAAATGCGGCAGACTTATGGTGGAACTTCTGTGTCACCGCTCCTTCTATCTCCGTGCTCAACTGAATACTGCGTAAGAGCCGTTCCATTGTGAGCACAAAAAGTAGCGGTGACAGAGGGCACCCCTGCCTCGTGCCATTTTGTATCAGGAAGGGTTCTGATAGCAAATTATTAATACGTAATCTTGCCGAAGGTAGATGGTACATTTTAAAGATGGCCTCTACCAATGTCAGTGGAAAATTAAAGACCGCAAGTGTATGTCGCAAAAATGTCCAGTCCACCCTGTTGAACGCTTTCTCAGCATCTGTGCCTATTAGGACCAATGGGGCCTTGTTTATTCTAGCGTATTTAGCAAATGCAGCACCCTGCTGGCGTTGTCTTTCCCCTCTCTCCCCTGCACAAATCCCGTCTGTTCTAAGGAAACTAAATGAGGGACCACCTCCACTAAACGTTTAGCAAGCTTGCATACATTTTTAAGTCTACATAATATTCTCTCAACATGACTCAGAGTGATAGCAGGAAAAAAAATTAATAGAATCGTAGATCATAGAATGGAAGAGATGGAAGGGGCCTCCTGGGTTGTCATGTGAAGGGACCTCTACGGTCATCATATGAAGGGGCCTCCTGGGTCATTGTGTGAAGGGACCTCCTGGGTCATGTAAAGGGACCTCCGGGGTCATTGTGTGAAGGGGACTCCTGGGTCATCATGTGAAGGGACCTCTGGGGTTATTGTGTGAAGGGACCTCCTAGATTGTCGTGTAAATGGACCTCCTGGGTCATTGTGTGAAGGGAACTCCTGGGTTATCATGTGAAGGGAACTCCTGGGTCATTGTGTGAAGGGACCTCGGGGGTCATCATGTGAAGGGACCTCCAGGGTCATTGTGCTCATCTCTTGAGTTGTCATGTAAAGAAACCTGGGTCATTGTGTGAGGGGACCTCCTGGGTCATTGTGTGAAGGGACCTCCTGGGTCATCATGTGAAGGGACCTCCAGGGTCATTGTGTGAAGGGATCTCTTGAGTTGTCATGTAAAGAAACCTGGGTCATAGTGTGAGGGGACCTCCGGGGTTATCGTGAGAAGGGAAATCCTGGGTCATTGTATGAAGGGACCTCCTGGGTCATCTGCTCCAACCCCTGCTCAAAGCAGGGTTCACTAAATAATCCAAGACAGATGTCTATCCAGCCTCTGTGTTTATACTTTAATTGAAGAACTCACCACCTCTCATAGCCACCTGTTCCACTCGTTGATCACCCTCACTGACAAAAAGATTTTTGTAATATCTAATCTGTGTCTCCTCCAATTCAATTTCATCTCATTGCTTCTAGTCTTTCCTTGTATAAATGAGAATAAAGCTGATCCCTCTACAGTGTGACAGCCCTAGAACAAAGCTGATCCCTCTACAGTGTGACAGCCCTTTTTATATTTGCAGACAACTACTAAGTCTCCTCTCAGTCTTCTTTTTTGCAAGCTAAACATTCCCAGATCCTGTAACCGTTCCTCATGGTCTGCAGACCGGTCACCGTTCAGGTTGCTCTTCTCTGAACTTGTTCCAGTTTGTTGATGTCTTGTTTTTATAATGTGGAGCCCAGAACTGGGCACAGAATCCAGATGAAGTTTGACCACAGAGGAGTAGAGGTGGATAATGACTTCATGTGATGTAGACTGTTGCTTCTGTTAATACATCCCAGAATTGTTTGCCTTTTATGCTGCTTCATTACCTTGTTGACTCCTGTGAAGTCTGTGATCTATTCGTATACACAAGTCTTATACACATGCTGTTGCTTCATCCTATTCCTCCCATTCTGTAGATGCATTTTTCATTTTTCTTGCCCAGATGTAGGACTTTGCATTTCTCCCTGATGTAAACCATTCTGTTAGTTGCTGCCCACTGCTCCAGTTTCTTTAGATCTTTGTGAATCCTCTTTCTTCTCTAGTATTCGCTATTATCCCTCTGATCTTTGTGTCATCAGCAAATGTAATCAGTTTACCCTCAATTCCTTCATCCAAATCACTGATAAAGATGTTGAACAGCTCCGGACCCAGGACAGAGCCCTGTGGCCCCCACTGGAGACATTCTTCCATCTGGATGTGCAGCCTATTATTACAATTCATCCGTCTGATCACTGAACCAGTTATTAATCCACCTAACAGTTGTCTTCTCCATTCCACACTTGATCATTTTTTCAATAAGGATGGTATGAGATACAGTGAAGGAAATCCAGTCCACCTCCAGATACAACAGAAATAAATTAAAAAGTCAATTTTATTAGAAAAAGTTTAAAAAACACATAATAAAATGGTGTGTAAGGTGAAGACGTTACATGTTTCAGACCCTCTCTGGGGTCCTTAATCATAGGAAACACCACATACCGTATTTATCCAATTATAAGATGCCTTCTTTTCCCCTCAAATTGGGAGAAAAATGGAGGTGCATCTTACAACCAGAATCTAAAAAAAAGAAACTAATCTTACCTGAGGGGGGAGTTGCAGTGGAGGAGCCGTGGTGATGGAAGCAGGTATTATGGGTCCACAGAGGATGGGGGCAGAGCAGTGGGACCACAGCTGCGGGGGAAGTAGAGCCGACACCGTGCGGTGGACGCCGCCATATTCTGTGTGTCTGCATTCAATCAATCACAAGATGTAATTGGTCAGAATGGCTGCGGATGGAGATCCTGGATAACCTCTTGCAGCCATTTCCGGCACCCCTGATCCACCAAAACAATTCCCCCTCGTTAAGTCATAGTGGGTCCAGGGGGGGGATATATATATATAAGTAATATATATGTACACCAGGATGGGGGGGCATGTACCAAAAGATGAGGGACCATATACACCATGATGGGAGACTTATATACCAGGATGGGGGACCTATATACCAGGATAGGGGACAAATATAACAGGATGGAGGACTATATATAACAGGATGGGGGACATATCTACCAGGATGGGGGGCTATATCCCAATATGGGGGATATATATATGCTAGGATGAGTGACATATATGCTGATTGTAAGACAGACACTGGCATTATAAGACAGACCCCATTTAACATTTTAAATTGTTTTTCTCTTTTCCTTCAAATTCGGGGTGCGTCTTATAATCTGGTGCGTCTTATAAAGCAAAAAATACAGTGTGTGAAATAATGTATCTATATATACATATGGAATAAGAACGAAAAGAGGGGAGGAAGCAGCAGCATTCCTCAAGAAGCGATGTATGTGGGAACACCCTGGAACAATAATATGTAAATTAGACAGAATTCATACGATTTAACATTCAAAAATTAATTGTAAAAATATCCAAAAATCTGAAAAATCTTTATCAAAAAACATGCATCAAATCATGCTGCAATTAAAGACCGTGGGGCAAATGGGAATTCTAAGAGAGAATCCATCGTGCTTCATGACATAATCATAGTTTTTTCATGTCACCACCCCTGAGCAGCTTAACCTGTTAACGACAGCCTTACGTCTCTAGACGTCGGCTGTCATTACCCCCGTGTTTGAAGTGAGCTCCGGCGTGGAGCTCACTTCAAACCTCCGACATCTCAGCTGATCTCACTAGCTGAGATGTCGGTCTAACAGCACCGATCGGTCCCGCCATCCGATCGGTGCTGTTAACCCCTTAGATCCCGCCATCAATCTCTGAAAGCGGGATCTAAGGGAGCCGGAGTCGGCAGCGCGTGCTTACCGGGCTCCAGGGGAGATCTCGCGATAGTATCGCGGGATCTCCCGTGCTGATGTGACAGGCCAGGGTCCTGGCTTGACCCTGGAACCTGTCATGGAGCATTTCCTGCTTGTGGTTGGCAGGGGCTGCCAACCACAACAGGTCCGCGATTCTGACACATACAGAGAAGTGATCGGACTGTGCATCTGCATGCCTCTCTATGGGGCAGTGTAAAATTAAGAATCAATAAACAAATAAAGTTTTTACAAAGTTGAAAAATAAAAAACATAAAAGTTCAAATCACCCCCCTTTTCTCCCATCCACAATAAAAGTATTAAAAAATTAAATAAAATACACATATTTGGTATCGCCGCGTTCAGAATCGCCCGATCTATCAATATAATCAAATAATGAGATCCGTAAACTGCGTAGCGCAAAAAATGGTTCAAACGCCAAAATTACGTTTTTTTGGTCGCTGCAACAATGCTAAAAAATGCAATAACGGGCGATCAAAACAGTGCATGCACCCAAGTATGGTATCTTTAAAAACATCAGCTCGAGACGCAAAAAATAAGCCATCACCCAGCCCCAGATCCCGAAAAATGACGACGCTACAGGTCGCAGAACATGGCGCAAAAAGTGCAATGTTTTTTTTTTCACGCTTTTGAATTTTTTTCCACCACCTAGATACCAGTAAAGGTATACATGTTTGGTATCTACAAACTCGTACTGACCCGAGGCATCGCACCGTCACGTCGGTTTTATCATATAGTGAACACTGCGACTAAAAAATCCAAAAAACAAACGTGTAATTGCACTTTTTTTGCAATTTCACTGCACTTGGAATTTTTTTGCAATTTCCCTGTACATTATATGGTAAAACAAATTATTGCATCTGAAAGTACAACTCGTCCCGCAAAAAACAAGCCGTCATATGTCTATATTGACGGAAAAATAAAAAAGTTATGGCTCTTGGAAGCCGAGGAGCAAAAAAACGAAAATTAAAAATGACAAATTTCTTCGTCACTAAGGGGTTAAGCACTTTTTTTCCAATGACTGTAATGTGTATAGTTTTTTCTATATATGATGTATATATAATTCTGTATATTGCTCCTGTGTATTGTTCAGCCTAGATGCCAGTTACACCCTTCTTGTATAGGATAGAAGACGAATGTTATATCTTTATATCTTTTTTTCTTTTTAGATGTCTTGGAATGAGGATGATGTGGTGACAGCGAATTTAGCTCCCACTGCTTCCACCGATCCTGTGACACTTGAAATAAAATAAAATAATGGGAAGGGCAACTTGAGGTAAGATCCAGAGAGTGGAGCCGTAAGTTTAACAGGAAACATTAGGCTACTTTCAGATCTGCATTTTGCAAACCTGGCAGAATTCCGCCTTTTTTGCAAAAAAATGGATTCTGCAACATTGAGTTCTGTACAATGCATTTGTAATGGAATTCCGGACATGTACGACGACCTGCGGTTTCATCTGGATTCGGCAAATCCGGCATTTCAGACTTGTTTTAAAACCGCATTTAGCAGCATCTTTTGTCCGGTCCCTGAAGTGCTGGGTTTGCCGAATCCGGATGAAACCTTTCTCATCTTAGTTATCGGATAAATTGATTTTATATTTTGATAGATCGGCATTTCTGAAGACAGCAATTCAAAATATGTGTGTTTTGTTTTATTTTCAATGAGGAAAAAGGGGAGTGATCTGAACTTTTGTGGAGATTTTTGTGTTTTTTTTATTTTTTATATACCGTATATACTCGTGTATAAGCCGAGTTTTTCAGCACAAAAAATGTGCTGAAAAGTCCCCCCTCTGCTTATACACGAGTATATACGGTAGCCCCAGATGTATACAGCAGCCCCAGCTGTATACAGCCCCCCCGTGGTATCCAGGGCCCCCCTTGCTGCACACCTGTAAAGGAAGATGTCAGTATACTTATCGCTGCCGCTGCTCGGTCACCGCGCTGCTCCGGGTCTTCATGCTTCCTGTTCCTTCTCCGGCGCTCAGGAAATTACGTCATTGTTCGAGCGCCGGAGAAGGAACAGGAAGCATGAAGACCCGGAGCAGCACGGTGACCGAGCAGCGGCGATAAGTATACTGACATCTTCCTTTACAGGTGTGCAGCAAGGGGGGCCCTGGATACCACGGGGGGGCTGTATACAGCTGGGGCTGCTGTATACAGCTGGGGCCCCTGTATACTACTTATGGGGGGGGGGGTCTGTATACCCCTGGGGCTGCTGCTGTATATACCCCCTGGGGCTGCTGCTGTATATACCCCCTGGGGCTGCTGCTGTATATACCCCCTGGGGCTGCTGCTGTATATACCCCCTGGGGCTGCTGCTGTATATACCCCCTGGGGCTGCTGCTGTATATACCCCCTGGGGCTGCTGCTGTATATACCCCCTGGGGCTGCTGTATATATCTCTGGGGCTGCTGTATACTACCAGTGGGGCTGCTGGATATATCTCTGGGGCTGCTGTATACTACCACTGGGGCTGCTGCTGTAACACTGCTGGGGCCTGTATGTACCACTGGGGAGGCTGCTGTATACCACACTTCTGGGGGCTGTATACTACCACTGGGGAGGCCTGTACACCACTGCGGGGGCCTGTATACCACACTGCTGGGGGCTGTATACCTGTGCTGGGGTCCACCCTCGGCTTATACACGAGTCAATAGGTTTTCCCAGATTTTGGGGGCAAAAGTAGGGGGGTCGGCTTATACACGGGTCGGCTTATACACGAGTATATACGGTATATTTAAAAAAAATGTGTTTACTTTTTTAACGTTTTTACTAGTCCCTTTTGGTGACTTGAAGTCTGCACTGTCCAATTGCTTGTGCTGTACAGACCTGAGAATCAGCATCATCAGCTCGTCTCTGCACAGCACAATGATCATCTCTGGTGAACGCCGGCGCACAGACAATATCCACAGGATCCTGTAAGCAAAACACGGATCCTTAACAAATGAAAGAAAAATGGAGGATAAATAACAAATCAACAACAAATCTTTATTTATATAGCACTAACATATTCCGCAGCGCTTTACAATACAGTGGTTCGTATACGAGCGGTCATAGGTAACAATAAAAAATATACAATACAGTAAGTAATTAAAACAGAGAATCAATGTAAAACATCCAGTACACTAAGCAGAGAATCAATGTAAATAGTACAATACAATAATTAAAAAATATCAATTAGAAGATCCATTTTCTATTGACTCCATAGTCAAAGAAAGGATCCTGCACTTTTTTCCAATGGATCTCTGCAGAATCCGTTCTAACAGATGATTACTGCACATGTGCACTCAGCCTAATAAAAGCCTTTATTACTACTTTCCTTTGTTTTCCCTTCGTGTCTGCATTACTGACATTTATACATTTTTATTGTTTTACAGCGCGGTTAGTTATGACAAGCGGGGCTTCAGGCTGCGACAGGGAGCCGACAAGAGGATAGTTATTTATGTACAACAGACCTCCACCCTGGTGTTACCAATCAAAAGGTAATTTACATTATTATTATTTATATCCTGCTAATGAGCTATTTTTCTCACTATATTTCATGCCCACTCTGATTCCCGCCATGTAAAGTTTCCCGGCCAAGATTGACCTTCCTAGTAGAGAAGAGTAGAAAAAAACAAAATACGGCTTTTTGTGTTCTTTCCCCAAACATTCTAGGGCATATTCCGGATAGTGATGACCCAATAGTTCAGTGTTTGGGTTCGGATTGCTCTTACCGAACACTTTGAACTGTTCCAGAATTCATAACGAATAACGAACCTAATACAAGTCAATGGGGAATTTGAGCATTGTTCTGGAAGATCCTCATTGACTTGCATTAGGTTCATTATTCATGATGAATACTGGAACAGGTCAAAGTGTTCGGTAAGAGAAATCCGAACTCAAATATCTTACTATTCACTCCTCACTATTCAGGATGCATTATACTGGTGCGTCCCCAGGTTTAGGGACCTAAAAAGAGTGCACTGAATTATTAGAATGAATAATATTATTATTATTATTTATATAGCACCATTGATTCCATGATGCTGTATATGTAGATAATATGAAACCTGTATCTGATAGAAATGCACCTTCTATGTAGTTTGGATAATAGTGGAAATATAATTTATAAATGGCTTCTAAAATAAATTTGTTTGCCCTAAGAGATTGTCTTATGAAGCCTGTCCAATATTGTCACATACTGTAATGAGAATACGCCATCACATGGTGGCCATTAAAATGAATGATCATCAATGTAACGAAGTTCTCGGTTTTGGCTCATAGACAGCTGTGCATTATGACACAACGTTTTATCTATCCTAAGACCTTGTGCACACAGTGTGTTTATATTGCATTTTTTATGAGTTTTTTTTTAATGCAGTTTTGTCACAAAACTGCATGGCTATCCTTATGCTAGAAAAGTCAATGAAAACCCTCTGTTTGTGCACACGTTGCTTATTTTTCCCTTCCAGAAATAAATCTGCAGCATGTCGGTTCTTGCTGCATTTTTCCACAGGCAGCGCAGCCGCAGATGAAGATCTTGGATAGATGAAATCTGCGCCTTCGCTGCCTCTGCAGCCATTTTACTTTCAGCCATCAAGTCAACTGCGGGGAGATTAATGGCAGTCGGTGATAACCTGCGAGGACACCCCCTCCTCCCAGCCTCAGCCCACCCACAACATTACAAAAAAGGTGGGGGAGCAAGAGGCGCAATAGTGCCCTATCACTAGTGACACTCAGATGTGAGTGGTGTAATGCAGTTACACTCACGTATTCCAGTTGTGAGACCCACAACTGGTTTAACAGCATATCACAGTATCAGCTGCTGCAGGACCTCCACCGACCACTCCAACGTGGAAAAACAGCCAGAAAATATGGGAAGCAAGGTGTACCACGGTCCGCGCTGCTGAGTCCACAAAATCACCTGGGATGCAAGATGTTGTAGCAGTATACTTCTTTATTCCTTCCTATGCGTTTCGGCGCCCTTCCTGGCACCTTCCTCAGGGATATTACATCAGCCATAGGAGCAGGGAATTTATAGCCCCTTACATTAGCAATTATGGGTGTGTTCTGTTTACATATGATGTCATCACTGGGGGGAGGGGCCAACAATTTTGGCAGAATTTCACACAAATAACATAATAAAACAAGAAAATAGTTCAAAAAACGTTGCTAAATGCATGGGTTCTACCCCCCTGAAGGTTGGGTGCCAAATGTTTTTTTAAAAAAAATTTTTCTTTGCATTGACAGTCTGGATATTTTAGCAATGTTTCCGCTGCAATTTTCATGGAGGTTTTTATATCATTCTATTGGTAGGATTTTTATGTACATTTTAGCAAGTTTTTTGAACTATTTTCTTGTTTTATTATGTTATTTGTGTGAAATTCCGCCAAAATTGTTGGCCCCTCCCCCAGTGATGACATCATATGTAAACAGAACACACTCATAATTGCTAATGTAAGGGGCTATAAATTCCCTGCTCCTATGGCTGATGTAATATTCCTGAGGAAGGTGCCAGGAAGGGCGCCGAAACGCGTAGGAAGGAATAAAGAAGTATACTGCTACAACATCTTGCATCCCAGGTGATTTTGTGGACTCAGCAGCGCGGGCCGTGGTACACCTTGCTTCCCATATTTTCTGCCACCCACAGCATTGTCTCACCATGCTGACAACCCCCACCACCACAATCCTGCCTCTTGTGACGCCACCATAACCGCCCCCCTGGGTAAGATGCTATTGACTTGCCCCTAGCGGGGGCCGTGGGTTAGTCGGAGCCAAACAATTTGTGGAGATGGGGGTTTTGAAGAAAATAGGATAAAAATAAAAATAAAAGAATTTGAGAGTTTATCCGTGACACCACCCATGGTTTGTGGCTATAGGTAGCCACTGCTGCTACAATTGGGACCTGTGGGGATGATGGGAGTGGCAGCCATGGTGGTTTGGCTCTCCACGGGCAGAGCAGGTCCCCAGGGCAACCGTGAAGTTTGTGGATGTATATTTGAGCAATTGAAAGGCCAGCGTGGCTGAGTTGTTCACCGGCAGGGATAAGAGTCACTCTTAGGCAGGCTCCTGCTGCCTCCTCGGCACTTCAGTCTACCTCTCCTCAGGCGCAGAAATAACAGTCTCACACAGTGCTGAGCTTCAACCCGGTTTACTTAACTTTCTTTGCCGGTGTTCCTAGTCACAAGACGGTGCAGTGGCGGTTTCAGCGGTCTTTAGCATCCGGGATGGTTTGTCCAGTTCACCCCCTTTTATGTTCCTTTCCATGGGCCTCTCTTCCTTTCACTTCCGTACACAAAGCTACGATCCAGCGGCTGCAGGCTTTTTTTTGGGCGACCTTCCAGGTCCCCTAGCCCTAGTACGGAGGCCTTCTCTTCAGTGCGTCGGGGGGTTGGGTCACGGGACATAAAGACCCCGCAACTGGTTGGCTTTGTGGTTGGAGCTTGGAGCGCCCTTACCACCTCAGGGTCTGCACCCTGGTTCCTGCCCCATCCTTCAGTTTCACAGCTAATACAGGCACACAGGCGGATTGCTCACTACCCGTGCCCCTAGGACCCCTCTTGCCTCTCTCTATGGTCAGTGGCCCGCGACCTGGACAAGTGTCATGATGGTACAGGCTGCCGGGTCCGAGTTCTTTCAGTCTCGTGGGATTATGGCTCTTCTCCCCTCTCCTTCTCTCGACTCCTCATCACTCCATGACTGGTGACTAACTACTTCCTGTTGTGTTGTTTTGTTGTCCTTCCTGACCATTTCCTGTCCTAACTTCCCACTCTCCACTTGTCATCTCCCGCTGTCCCATAGCTGGGCTTGAAATGCCTTGCTCCAGGTCCAGAGTGTGTTGGGTGTGTGTTTGGGTGACTAGACTTACCGATCCCTGTGGTTGCAAACCTCTAGTGGCGACTGAACCGCAGGGGCACCACACTATGCTGCTGTTTGGATTCTAACACGCACCACCATTTTCCCCACAGTTTTGGAAGACAAAATGTGCGTCTTAAAATTCCAAAAATATGGTAATGCTGAATGCATTACTCTATCTGAAGTCTGGATGGCAAGAGGACACGCCCCCAGCTACTTATTGGCTTCAGCAATGCACAAGAGACTCACCCTCTTCACTACTGCAGAACTAAACCGAGAGAAATGTCCGTGTACAGTGTGTGTGGTTATAATCTGCAGAACTAAAACGAGAGGAAGATGTCCTGTGTACAGTGTGTGCGTGTGGTTATAATCTGCAGAACTAAAACCGAGAGGAAGATGTCCTGTGTACAGTGTGTGCGTGTGGTTATAATCTGCAGAACTAAACCGAGAGGAAGATGTCCTGTGTCAGTGTGTGCGTGTGGTTATAATCTGCAGAACTAAAACCGAGAGGAAGAGTCCTGTGTACAGTGTGTGCGTGTGGTTATAATCTGCAGAACTAAACCGAGAGGAAGATGTCCTGTGTACAGTGTGTGCGTGTGTTATAATCTCAGAAAAACGAGAGAAGTGTCCTGTGTAAGTGGTGCTGTGTATAATCTGCAGAACTAAAACCGAGAGGAAGATGTCTGTTACAGTTGTCTGTGGTTATAATCTGCAGAACTAAACGAGAGGAAGATGTCTGTACAGTGTGTGCTGGGTTAATCAATCATGCTAAGAAACTAAAAACCGAGAGGAAGATGTCCTGTGTACAGTGTGTGCGTGTGGTTATAATCTGCAGAACTAAACGAGAGAAGATGTCCTGTGTACAGTGTGTGCGGTGGTTATAATCTGCAGAACTAACGAGAGGAAGCATGTGTACAGTGTGTGCGTGTGTTATAATCTCAGAACTAAACCGAGAGGAAGATGTCCTGTGTACAGTGTGTGCGTGTGGTTATAATCTGCAGAACTAAACCGAGAGGAAGATGTCCTGTGTACAGTGTGTGCGTGTGGTTATAATCTGCAGAACTAAAACCGAGAGGAAGATGTCCTGTGTACAGTGTGTGCGTGTGGTTATAATCTGCAGAACTAAACCGAGAGGAAGATGTCCTGTGTACAGTGTGTGCGTGTGGTTATAATCTGCAGAACTAAAACCGAGAGGAAGATGTCCTGTGTACAGTGTGTGCGTGTGGTTATAATCTGCAGAACTAAACCGAGAGGAAGATGTCCTGTGTACAGTGTGTGCGTGTGGTTATAATCTGCAGAACTAAACCCGAGAGGAAGATGTCTGTGTACAGTGTGTGCGTGTGGTTATAATCTGCAGAACTAAAACCGAGAGGAAGATGTCCTGTGTACAGTGTGTGCGTGTGGTTATAATCTGCAGAACTAAAACCGAGAGGAAGATGTCCTGTGTACAGTGTGTGCGTGTGGTTATAATCTGCAGAACTAAAACCGAGAGGGAGATGTCCGTGTACAGTGTGTGCGTGTGGTTATAATCTGCAGAACTAAAACCGAGAGGAAGATGTCCTGTGTACAGTGTGTGCGTGTGGTTATAATCTGCAGAACTAAACCGAGAGGAAGATGTCCTGTGTACAGTGTGTGCGTGTGGTTATAATCTGCAGAACTAAAACCGAGAGGAAGATGTCCTGTGTACAGTGTGTGCGTGTGGTTATAATCTGCAGAACTAAACCGAGAGGAAGATGTCCGTGTACAGTGTGTGCGTGTGGTTATAATCTGCAGAACTAAAACCGAGAGGAAGATGTCCTGTGTACAGTGTGTGCGTGTGGTTATAATCTCTGCAGAACTAAAACCGAGAGGAAGATGTCCTGTGTACAGTGTGTGCGTGTGGTTATAATCTGCAGAACTAAAACCGAGAGGAAGATGTCCTGTGTACAGTGTGTGCGTGTGGTTATAATCTGCAGAACTAAAACCGAGAGGAAGATGTCCTGTGTACAGTGTGTGCGTGTGGTTATAATCTGCAGAACTAAAACCGAGAGGAAGATGTCCTGTGTACAGTGTGTGCGTGTGGTTATAATCTGCAGAACTAAAACCGAGAGGAAGATGTCCTGTGTACAGTGTGTGCGTGTGGTTATAATCTGCAGAACTAAACCGAGAGGAAGATGTCCTGTGTACAGTGTGTGCGTGTGGTTATAATCTGCAGAACTAAAACCGAGAGGAAGATGTCCTGTGTACAGTGTGTGCGTGTGGTTATAATCTGCAGAACTAAAACCGAGAGGAAGATGTCCTGTGTACAGTGTGTGTGCGTGTGGTTATAATCTGCAGAACTAAAACCGAGAGGAAGACGTCCTGTGTACAGTGTGTGCGTGTGGTTATAATCTGCAGAACTAAAACCGAGAGGAAGATGTCCTGTGTACAGTGTGTGCGTGTGGTTATAATCTGCAGAACTAAAACCGAGAGGAAGACGTCCTGTGTACAGTGTGTGCGTGTGGTTATAATCTGCAGAACTAAAACCGAGAGGAAGATGTCCTGTGTACAGTGTGTGCGTGTGGTTATAATCTGCAGAACTAAAACCGAGAGGAAGATGTCCTGTGTACAGTGTGTGCGTGTGGTTATAATCTGCAGAACTAAAACCGAGAGGAAGGTGTCCTTGTGTACAGTGTGTGCGTGTGGTTATAATCTGCAGAACTAAAACCGAGTGGAAGATGTCCTGTGTACAGTGTGTGCGTGTGGTTATAATCTGCAGAACTAAACCGAGAGGAAGATGTCCTGTGTACAGTGTGTGCGTGTGGTTATAACCTGCAGAACTAAACCCAGAGGAAGATGTCCTGTGTACAGTGTGTGCGTGTGGTTATAATCTGCAGAACTAAAACCGAGAGGAAGAGTCCTGTGTACAGTGTGTGCGTGTGGTTATAATCTGCAGAACTAAAACCGAGAGGAAGACGTCCTGTGTACAGTGTGTGCGTGTGGTTATAATCTGCAGAACTAAAACCGAGAGGAAGATGTCCTGTGTACAGTGTGTGCGTGTGGTTATAATCTGCAGAACTAACACCGAGAGGAAGACGTCCTGTGTACAGTGTGTGCGTGTGGTTATAATCTGCAGAACTAAAACCGAGAGGAAGATGTCCTGTGTACAGTGTGCGTGTGGTTATAATCTGCAGAACTAAAACCGAGAGGAAGACGTCCTGTGTACAGTGTGTGCGTGTGGTTATAATCTGCAGAACTAAAACCGAGAGGAAGATGTCCTGTGTACAGTGTGTGCGTGTGGTTATAATCTGCAGAACTAAAACCGAGAGGAAGATGTCCTGTGTACAGTGTGTGTGCGTGTGGTTATAATCTGCAGAACTAAAACCGAGAGGAAGATGTCCTGTGTACAGTGTGTGCGTGTGGTTATAATCTGCAGAACTAACACCGAGAGGAAGACGTCCTGTGTACAGTGTGTGCGGTGTGGTTATAATCTGCAGAACTAAAACCGAGAGGAAGATGTCCTGTGTACAGTGTGTGCGTGTGGTTATAATCTGCAGAACTAAAACCGAGAGGAAGATGTCCTGTGTACAGTGTGTGCGTGTGGTTATAATCTGCAGAACTAAAACCGAGTGGAAGATGTCCTGTGTACAGTGTGTGCGTGTGGTTATAATCTGCAGAACTAAACCGAGAGGAAGATGTCCTGTGTACAGTGTGTGCGTGTGGTTATAATCTGCAGAACTAAACCGAGAGGAAGATGTCCTGTGTACAGTGTGTGCGTGTGGTTATAACCTGCAGAACTAAACCCAGAGGAAGATGTCCTGTGTACAGTGTGTGCGTGTGGTTATAACCTGCAGAACTAAACCCAGAGGAAGATGTCCTGTGTACAGTGTGTGCGTGTGGTTATAATCTGCAGAACTAAAACCGAGAGGAAGACGTCCTGTGTACAGTGTGTGCGTGTGGTTATAATCTGCAGAACTAAAACCGAGAGGAAGACGTCCTGTGTACAGTGTGTGCGTGTGGTTATAATCTGCAGAACTAAAACCGAGAGGAAGATGTCCTGTGTACAGTGTGCGTGTGGTTATAATCTGCAGAACTAACACCGAGAGGAAGACGTCCTGTGTACAGTGTGTGCGTGTGGTTATAATCTGCAGAACTAAAACCGAGAGGAAGATGTCCTGTGTACAGTGTGTGCGTGTGGTTATAATCTGCAGAACTAAAACCGAGAGGAAGATGTCCTGTGTACAGTGTGCGTGTGGTTATAATATGCAGAACTAAAACCGAGAGGAAGACGTCCTGTGTACAGTGTGTGCGTGTGGTTATAATCTGCAGAACTAAAACCGAGAGGAAGATGTCCTGTGTACAGTGTGTGCGTGTGGTTATAATCTGCAGAACTAACACCGAGAGGAAGACGTCCTGTGTACAGTGTGTGCGTGTGGTTATAATCTGCAGAACTAAAACCGAGAGAAAGATATCCTGTGTACAGTGTGTGCGTGTGGTTATAATCTGCAGAACTAACTGGGTTCTCATGAAAGAGAATCACCTCACAGTAAGATTGTTCTGGTGTCTATAGCCTCTGCAGAAGTAACTGGGCCTCATTTATGAGAATCACCTCACAGTAAGATCGTTCTGGTGCCTATAGCCTCTGCAGAAGTAATTGGGCCTCATTTATGAGAATCACCTCACAGTAAGATCGTTCTGGTGTCTATAGCCTCTGCAGAAGTAACTGGGCCTCATTTATGAGAATCACCTCACAGTAAGATCGTTCTGGTGTCTATAGCCTCTGCAGAAGTAATTGGGCCTCATTTATGAGAATCACCTCACAGTAAGATCGTTCTGGTGTCTATAGCCTCTGCAGAAGTAATTGGGACTCATTTATGAGAATCACCTCACAGTAAGATCGTTCTGGTGTCTATAGCCTCTGCAGAAGTAACTGGGCCTCATTTATGAGAATCACCTCACAGTAAGATCGTTCTGGTGTCTATAGCCTCTGCAGAAGTAACTGGGCCTCATTTATGAGAATCACCTCACAGTAAGATCGTTCTGGTGTCTATAGCCTCTGCAGAAGTAATTGGGCCTCATTTATGAGAATCACCTCACAGTAAGATCGTTCTGGTGTCTATAGCCTCTGCAGAAGTAACTGGGCCTCATTTATGAGAATTACCTCACAGTAAGATCGTTCTGGTGTCTATAGCCTCTGCAGAAATAACTGGGCCTCATTTATGAGAATTACCTCACAGTAAGATCGTTCTGGTGTCTATAGCCTCTGCAGAAGTAACTGGGCCTCATTTATAAGAATCACCTTACAGTAAGATCGTTCTGGTGTCTATAGCCTCTGCAGAAGTAACTGGGCCTCATTTATGAGAATCACCTCACAGTAAGATCGTTCTGGTACCTATAGCTTCTGCAGAAGTAACTGGGCCTCATTTATGAGAATCACCTCACAGTAAGATTGTTCTGTCGCCCATCGCAACTAGAGTGCAGCTTTCAGCATTGCAGCTGCTGAGGTAAAGTGAACGCTGAGCTCTGGTTGTTATGGACAACTAGACACTTATCAATTATAACCAATAATCTATAGTATATTGCTGAACGTGTCTTTCTGTCTGAAGCTGGGATGGCCGGCACATGTGCATTGCTATGTTTACGTTGTAGTTGTAAATGGCGCCGGAGTTGGTGCATGTGCAGACTGCGCTATTTCACTTAAAACACTGTCTCTGAGAATATCACCAATCCCCAATTTATTCCAGATGATGTTTGTGCAGACAGTGTCTTCTAGAACCTGGCGCTGGAGATCACTGTATGTGCACGCGGTGGCCATAGGGGTGGGCGAGGGTTTGAGAGCGTGAAAGATAGAATGTTGTAGTCAGAGAGAGGAAGAGGTAAGTTATCTAAGGAGGAGGTTGAGCAGAGCCGGGTAAAGACCAGGTGAAGGGTGTCACAGAGGTTGAGAGCTGTGAGAGGCCAAGAGTTGTGGTTAGAGATAGGAGCTGGGATGCAGATGGGGAGATGGGGCTGTTTATGGGGATGTTGAAGTCTCCCAAAGTAAGGGTTGGTAATTCTGAGGACATGGAGTGCGGCAGTCACGCAGAAAAATGGTCGAAGAACTGGGTGGGTGACCCTGGGGTGCGGTATACCACTGCTACTCTGAGGGGGAGGGGATGGAAGAGCCTAATGGCGGAGACCTCAAAAGAAGGGAATGAGAGTGATGGAGCTGGGGGGGGGGTGACCTGGAAAGTGCATTATGTATATGAAGATTTCAATAAAATCGTTACTTTTTGATTGATGTTTTTTCTTTGTTTTACTTTTTTTAATTTAATTTCTATAGAAACACTATTTGATCATTAACGAATTTCTTTGTTCCACGTATTGGTACTTGGATCCAAGCTATATTGTTGTTGTTTTTTTTTCTCTTTTCTTTCTTTAATTACCGTATTGTCACGCCTCCGGGGGAAGGCGTCCTGGAGTGGACCCACTGGGCCGTGGTACCGAACTCCCCTGGGTGAGCTGGTCCTAGTTTAACCAACTCCTATACAGGGATTGTCCGGGGCAAGCCCAGGGGGTCTAAATACTACAGCTGCTAGTACCAGGGGGCGGCACGTAGGGTTAACCTATGGTAAGGCCAAACAGGGGAGGAGGCACCAGAGCCCCGGGTTCAGGAGAGCTGGAACGGGTTCTACCAGAGGAGAGCACAAGGTGGGCCTTACTACCAGTCAGAGAAGCAGAAGCATACTAACACAATAATCAGGCACCTCCCAGAAGTGGAGGTGGCCTGATATACCGGAGGAAGGACAGCTATTGCTCAAGGGGAGTGTCAGGTTGAGCCGCGCTTACAAAGCATTCACTGATCTCAGGGAGACCGGTCAAGAAAAACACTGCGGGCAGCCGTCTAAAGCGCTCAAACACAGTGAAATCCATGATGCATTGCCCCCTGGAAATTTGAATATGGAAATGGAGCCTCGATTAAGAGTCTTAAACACGGGACTAGCCAGATATCCCTCCAGGGAAGGACCAAGCCCTTGGGTGGAAATCCTTGCGGAGACCACCATAACCACCATATTAAGTGGCCCTTTTACTAAATATCCCGCTCAGTTGCGGGTTAAGGATATGACAAGGGAATTAACAGAGCCAGGTATCCATCCACAGACAGCTGTTTCGGTGTATTGCCCCTCATCAGTGTGGAGTAGGATTCTGGCTAGTTGGGAGCAATGCCTGGTAGACCAACATCACAAAACACTCACCTTCAGCCTGACATATCTATCTTCGGCACTTCGCCAACGCTGAACACGATAAATGGACCTGTCTCCTCCCTCGGGCGGAATTCACTTACAACAATCACTCTAGTGAGTCGTCAGCTAAATCTCCTTTTGTCGTGGTATTCGGGCAACATCCTAGTTTGCCTCTTCCGATCTCCTAAGGTCTGAAGGGAGACAAGAGATGCTTTCACACAAGCCTCTGGCAGGATGAAGAGACATGCCGATAAGAGACGTCTGGATATGCTATCTTTCCCAGGCGATAAAGTGTGGTTTTTTTTCCAGATATGTCAGGCTGAAGATGCCATCTACAAGTTAGAGCCGCGTGATATTGGTCCCTTCGAAGTCCTGAGACACATCAACGACGTTGCCTACAAGCTGAGACTGCCTGCCTCGCTTCACATGCCTACCTCCTTTCATGTCTCATTGTTGAAACCAGTGGGGCTTAATCGCTTTTATCCATTCTCCGGCACCGTGCCACGGTCTCTCTGCAGATAGGCCCTGTGACTCTGTGGAGAGAGCTGGAGGGGGTTGTGGCCATGTGGAAAGTGCCTTAGGCCCTGTGGAGGGGGGCTACAGCCCTGTAAAGAGAGTCTGTGACCCTTTAGAGAGAGCTGGAGGGGGTTGTGGCCATGTGGAAAGTGCCTTAGGCCCTGTGGAGGGGGGCTACAGCCCTGTAAAGAGAGCCTGTGACCCTTTAGAGAGAGCTGGAGGGGGTTGTGGCCCTGAGGAAAGGCCTGTGGCCCTGAGGAAAGGCCTCTGGCCCTATGGATAGGCCTTTTGGCCTTATGGATGGAAGGGGCTGTGGCCCTGTGGAGAGAGCTGGAGGGAGTTGTGGCCTGCGGAAAAGGCCTTTGTCCCTGTGGAGCGGGCTGGAAGGGTCTGTGGAGGGTTCCGGAGTAAGATGGGGGGCATATGAAGTCCTTTACAGTAAACATGTACATTTTCAAGCTTTATGTCCGATCTGTAACAGGGTTGACTCTAATGTTGCCGAAGTGCAACACAGATTGACTGTTTTGTTGCAAAAGGGCAACATGATGCCTGTGGAGAGAGTTGGTGGGGCTTGTAGCCCTGTGGAAAAGTCTGTGGACCTGCAGAGGGGACTGTGGCCTTGTGGAAAGAGGTGAAGGGGGTTTTGGCTCTGTGAAAATGCCTGTGAATCTGTAGAAGGAGCCTGTGGGCCTGTGGAGAGAACTGGAGGGGATTATAGCCTGCGGAAGGGACCTGTGCCCCTTTGCAAAGGTCCTTGGCATTGTGGAGGGGGCTTGTGCTCTGCAGATAGGCCTTGTGACTCTGTGGAGAGAGCTGGAGGAGGTTGTGGCCATGTGGAAAGTGCCTTAGTCCCTGTCGAGGGGGGCTATAGCCCTGTAAAGAGAGCCTGTGGCTCTTTGGAGAGACTTGGAGGGGCTTGTAGCCCTGTGGAAAGGTCTGTGGCCTTGTGGAAAGAGGTGATTCATCTCAGGAGTCTGCGATTCCTGTGAGCCAGAAGAGAGGTAGGAGGAGTCCTAAACATGAGGTTGTGATGCAAAAAAAATATATATATTCACTAACATTTTGATATTTAGGGACTCCAGCTGATTTTATCAAAGAGGAAACTCCAGGAAAAAAGGTGCGGACAGAGAGTGGAGAGTGAGCAAATGGGTAAAGAGGAGCAAGCCAAGATGGAGGGAAAGGAGGAAATATTTTTCTTGCCAGTAAGTTCCTGCCCACATTCACATTTCTCCTCCATTCACACTGTAATGCCCCTGTCACACGGGGTGATATCTCTGGCAATGTTGTCGGCAACTGAGGGGCGTGGCCAAATTGCGGTGACCTCGCGGGAGAGTTGCCCTGTGTAACGGTGATTTCAATGTCGATTTTTGCTTTAGCAACATCGCCTGTTTGCAGGACAATGTCCTGAAACCTGGCGATGTTGTTCAGGTGATCATGCTTGATCACCCTGTGTGACGCGGCAACCCTCTATGTTGCGGGCGCCGCCGCCTTTCTACAACATTGTGGGTCGATAGCCGCGGCAACTTGCCGGTGAAGTCTCCGGCACGTTGCTCCCATCTGACACCTCACCGTGCTATGATGAAACGTGTGACGGTACCATAAAAAAAGACCTAATTGAATGTGCATTTTCTACAGCCAAAATGGATCTTTTTGCGGGGTGAAAAAAAAAAAAAAAAAGGACTGAATACCAACCAATTTGTGATGCTATTTTTGTATTAGAATGCAGTTGATGACTAAAGTGCTGCAGAAAAGAGCAATAATTGACATGCTCATTTTCTGGATGCGCTTTCTACATCACCAATGCAGCAGTAGAAAACACTAATGTCAAGACAGCATTTAAAAGCTACATTCACTTTGCTGGCAAATGCATTGACTGACCAAAAAAAAAAACGCTCCAAAAGTGGATTACTAACGCAGCACAAATGCACAGTGCTTTAATTAGACTCCTCTTTTTGTAGGTCAAAGGCGTCAACAACTACATGATATTAAGAAAATTAAGGGATTCCCTACAAGCTCAAGCGGAAGCAGAGAAGTTGAAAGTGTAAGTAAGCACAAAGCTACACAGTAAGAATTATTTTACATGGGATAATTTGTCAAGCTATCACACACCTGACCAATCTGATGCAGTTGATCTCTACATTTACACAATTAGATTGTCAGTGTGGTTTTAGCTTTAAAAAAAAAAAAATTAAAAAAAAGTGCCAATGAGCACTTACCGTATTTTTCGCTTTATAAGATGCACCTGATTATAAGATGCACCCCCCAAATTTGGTGAAGGAAAAGAGAAAAAAAAAATTTTTTATGTTAAATGGGGTTCATCTTATAATGCCAGTGTCCGTCTTACAATCAGTTTATATGTTCCCTGTTCTGGTATATTTGTCTCCATTATGGTATATGTGCCCCCTCCTAATTAAATGGTCCCCATCCTGGTATGTTTCCACCTCCTGATATATGGTCCTAATATATGGTCCCCCACCTGGTATCCATGCCTCCATCCAGGTATGTGGTCCACCTCCTGATATATGGCCCCCTTCCTAATATATGGTCCCCTCCTGGTATGGATGCCCCAATCCTGGTTTATGTTCCCCCTCCTCATATATGTCCTAAAATGGGGGACATGCATCCTGCTTCATAGACCCCCAACTGTTACCGAGGGAGGTTTGTGGTGGTGCTCCGGGCCATGGAGGTTGGGTCCTAAGCAGGAGCTGCGGGGTTGCCACAGATGTTGGGGGGCTAAGGCAGGAGCTGCGGGGGTGCCACGGAGGTTGGGAGCCAAGGCAGGAGCTGTGGGGTGTTGCGTCGATCTCCGGTGGGCGCTGCCATTATTATTTCCCAGCATGCATTGCCGGTCTGGCAATGCATGCTCTTGTATCCAGAATTATCCGTGAATTGCGGTTTGCGCATGCGCCGCGGCCTTCTTATTGAAGACTGGAGAACATAGTACTGGAGTACATAGAAATGGCCGCGGCGCATGCGCAGACCCCCATCTGCGGCCATTTACAAGAGCATGCAATGCAATGCAGACCGGCAATGCATGCTGGTAAATAATAATGGCGGCGCCCACCTGAGACCGGCGCAACACCCCCACAGCTTGTGCCTTGGCCCCCAACCTCCTTGGACCGCATCAGGCACCTCCGATCCACCCCCCCCACCCAACATCCCTCCCTAGGTAATATTTTTTTACATTTTTTTTTTTTACATTCTCTTTTTAAGACGCACCCCTGTTCTCCCCCCAGTTTTGGGGGAACAAAAGTGCGTCTTAAAAAGCGAAAAATACGGTAGCTCGTTTGAGCGCCTTAGCAATTGCTAATCGCCTTGTGAAAAGGCACCTTGTATAGTATACTGCACTGTTCATTGTTTTTTTCTTCTCCCCCCACAGGTTGAATGCTGGCAAAGATGTGTGTACCGTATGCCCCCATACCCATTCCTTACATTGTTGTTTTTGTCATGTCTAATTTGTTTCAGTAATAAAGTGTTTGACAATTTTTTTTGTGTCTCTTGTGTAGTGGTGGGATGTACTGTTGTCAGCTATATTTGGGAATGCTCAGCATCTGAATGGGAAGACTACCCACACACCTGCAGCATTGACACCTGTCTGGTTGTCCCCACCAACAGTGATGCATGTGGGGGAGTCCTCAAGGTTTCCCACCCCAAAAGTATGCATTGCTGCATGCAGATGGGCAAGAACATACTTGCATGTTGTAAATGTGGGTGTAGAGAACCATCTTATATAGACGGGCAAGGACATCCCAGGAATAACCAAACCTGTCACTTGCAGGGGTATTCCCAGTGTTCCTGCCCACCATCAGGTATGATTGAGCATGCTTGTCACTGCTTGCTAATTGATCAATTAATTGCAGTATTTGAGCAGCATGCTTGGCTCACCATTGCAAGTGATGTCGCCTAGGATTTTCTGCAGCGCGTGCTGCCTAGTTAGGCTGCCTTCACACTTGCAGACGGATCTGCAGCGTTTTGCAGATGCATCTGCAAGTGTGAGCATGCTGACCGCGGCCCCTATGTTTATAATAGGGCGCACGCGGTGTGAAAGCTCTCATTCACTCCTATATGTGTACTGTCAGCAGGCGTATGCCTGCTTACAGATCACACTCTCCCGCCCGCAGCATGGACGCTACATCTCGCGTCCACAGTGCGGACGGGAGTGTGTGATCTGTCAGCAGGCATACGCCTGCTGACAGTACACATATAGGAGTGAATGAGAGCTTTCACACCGCGTGCGCCCTATTATAAACATAGGGGCCGCGGTCAGCATGCTCACACTTGCAGATGCATCTGCAAAACGCTGCAGATGCATCTGCAAGTGTGAAGCCAGCCTTACCCGCAGTTTACCCTGGATACCAGCCTGCAGACATCGTGGAAACGATATTTAAATAATTTCCACGATGTCGCTGGTCCACTGATCGCTGGTGAGTCTGCCTGTGTGACAGGTCACCAGCGATCAGTCGTCAATGTCGCCAGCGATCAGATCGCTGATGACATTGAGGTGTGCGACCAGGGCCGGCTCCAAGTTTCTGTGGGCCCCGGGCGAAAAAGTCTCAGTGGGCCCCCTTTTAGTACATATCGTGGACTATAATATAGTCAAGCCCCATAGACAATGCATGGGGCTTGCCGCAAATGTGTAGTAAGTGCAGCCGCTAGGCAGAAAATGCGGCAGTTGTGGGTTTTTTACCGCAACTACCACATTTAAAAAAAAACGCCTATGTGAAATCAGCCTTACAGGAATAGTGACTGCTGAAACCAGCAAGAGCGGTTTCTGACAGAGTATATTACACGTTGTTAGGTGCGGGCTAAAATGCGTTTGCGTTTCCTTGCGCTTTTTAAAAGTACCCTTCAAATGCGAAATGTTGCATTTTTGTGCGTCTGAGGATGCTTGGTATATACACAAGCATCCTGAAGCACACAAGTAATGCAAGCAGCTCAATGGAGCCGCACTGCCATATGGGTGGCACCGCAGCCAAGCGGAGTGTCTGGCCATCCGGATCTCTTTCTCCTCGCCTTTCTTCTCGCCGCTCCGGTCGCTCTGCACATATCAGCACAGTGATGACAACACCGTGCCCCGCCATGCTGAGCTGCAGAATGCAGACAGCGGCAGAAGAGACTATGGAGAAGAATGCTACTGGCAAAGGCGGCTGGGACTATAGGAGCGGGAGCAGAATCCGCGGGGGCTACCACTGGTACACACACCCCGTACACACACTCGGCTCCGCTCCGTACACCCCGTACACACACTCGGCTCCGCTCCGTACACCCGTACACACACTCGGCTCCGCTCCGTACACCCGTACACACACTCGGCTCCGCTCCGTACACACACTCGGCTCCGCTCCGTACACACACTCGGCTCCGCTCCGTACACACACTCGGCTCCGCTCCGTACACTCAGTACACACACTCGGCTCCGCTCCGTACACCCCGTACACACACTCGGCTCCGCTCCGTACACCCCGTACACACACTCGGCTCCGCTCCGTACACCCCGTACACACACTCGGCTCCGCTCCGTACACCCCGTACACACACTCGGCTCCGCTCCGTACACCCCGTACACACACTCGGCTCCGCTCCGTACACCCCGTACACTCGGCTCCGCTCCGTACACCCCGTACACTCGGCTCCGCTCCGTACACCTCGTACACGCTCGGCTCGGCTCCGTACACCTCGTACACGCTCGGCTCCGTACACCTCGTACACGCTCAGCTCCGTACACCTCGTACACGCTCGGCTCGGCTCCGTACACCTCGTACACGCTCGGCTCGGCTCCGTACACCTCGTAACCGCTCGGCTCGGCTCCGTACACCTCGTACACGCTCGGCTCGGCTCCGTACACCTCGTACACGCTCGGCTCGGCTCCGTACACCTCGTACACGCTCGGCTCGGCTCCGTACACCTCGTACACGCTCGGCTCGGCTCCGTACACCTCGTACACGCTCGGCTCCGTACACCTCGTACACGCTCGGCTCCGTACACCTCGTACACGCTCGGCTCCGTACACCTCGTACACGCTCGGCTCCGTACACCTCGTACACGCTCGGCTCGGCTCGGTACACCCCGTACACCTCGTACACGCTCGGCTCGGTACACCTCGTACACGCTCTGCTCCGTACACCTCGTACACGCTCTGCTCCGTACACCTCGTACACGCTCTGCTCCGTACACCTCGTACACGCTCTGCTCCGTACACCTCGTACACGCTCTGCTCCGTACACCTCGTACACGCTCTGCTCCGTACACCTCGTACACGCTCTGCTCCGTACACCTCGTACACGCTCGGCTCCGTACACCTCGTACACGCTCGGCTCCGTACACCTCGTACACGCTCGGCTCCGTACACCTCGTACACGCTCGGCTCCGTACACCTCGTACACGCTCGGCTCCGTACACCTCGTACACGCTCGGCTCCGTACACCTCGTACACGCTGGGCTCGGCTCCGTACACCTCGTACACGCTGGGCTCGGCTCCGTACACCTCGTACACGCTGGCTCGGCTCCGTACACCTCGTACACGCTGGGCTCGGCTCCGTACACCTCGTACACGCTGGGCTCGGCTCCGTACACCTCGTACACGCTGGGCTCGGCTCCGTACACCTCGTACACGCTGGGCTCGGCTCCGTACACCTCGTACACGCTGGGCTCGGCTCCGTACACCTCGTACACGCTGGGCTCGGCTCCGTACACCTCGTACACGCTGGGCTCGGCTCCGTACACCCCGTACACCTCGTACACGCTCGGCTCGGCTCGGCTCAGCTCCGTACACCTCGTACACGCTCGGCTCTGCTCCGTACACCTCGTACACGCTCGGCTCGGTACACCTCGTACACGCTCGGCTCGGTACACCTCGTACACGCTCGGCTCGGTACACCTCGTACACGCTCGGCTCGGCTCGGTACACCTCGTACACGCTCGGCTCGGTACACCTCGTACACGCTCGGCTCGGCTCGGTACACCTCGTACACGCTTGGCTCGGCTCGGTACACCTCGTACACGCTCGGCTCGGTACACCTCGTACACGCTCGGTCTCGGTACACCTCGTACACGCTCGGCTCGGTACACCTCGTACACGCTCGGCTCGGCTCGTACACCTCGTACACGCTCGGCTCGGCTCGGTACACCTCGTACACGCTCGGCTCGGCTCGGTACACCTCGTACACGCTCGGCTCGGTACACCTCGTACACGCTCGGCTCGGCTCGGTACACCTCGTACACGCTCGGCTCGGTACACCTCGTACACGCTCGGCTCGGTACAACCTCGTACACGCTCGGCTCGGTACACCTCGTACACGCTCGGCTCGGTACACCTCGTACACGCTCGGCTCGGCTCGGTACACCTCGTACACGCTCGGCTCGGCTCGGTACAACCTCGTACACGCTCGGCTCGGTACACCTCGTACACGCTCGGCTCGGCTCGGTACACCTCGTACACGCTCGGCTCGGTACACCTAGTAGACGCTCGGCTCTGCTACATTCACACTGTAAATCCCTCCTCACCCCACACACAAACTTCACCTAATTGAGCATCATGATGGGCAGCACAGCAGAGTCCTGTATACACTGAGGAGCTGATCATGTGACCCGTGACTCCTCCCCTCCGTTGACAACATTACAGGTCCTGTCAGCACAGAGTGTGCGGCTCTGTCAGCTCCCACAGAGGGGGGAGGAGGGAAACATCCGGCGCTGCAGGAGGCTGAAAATTACCTCCCTGCAAATGACCCCCCAGCTGCCCCCTGGATATGGCCCTGGCTGTGGGGGCAGTGTGCTCAGGGGCCCCTGAGGCTAGGGTCACACTTGCATTGTGACCCTAGCCTGATGCAAGTATTTTTGGCTGCAGTTTAATGCTATGCGCTGGAGCCCATAGAAACCCGATGTTTACCTTGCCAACCACTGGTTGGCAATGTAAACATCGCGTTTCTATGGGCCCCGTTGCTGGCAGCGCATAGCATTAAACGCTATGCGTTGCAGCGGACAATACTTGTGTCAGGCTGGGGTCACAATTCAAGTGTGACCCCCTAGCCCTCAGGGGCCCGGTGGGCCTCCTCCAAGCCGTCGGGCCCCGGCCCTTGCCCGGGTGCTGACGCCAGGCCTGTGTGTGACGCCGGCTTAAGAGAGCCTACAGTAATCATAGTATAATCACTGTGGTCAGGTTTTTGAAGGAGCAACTTACTAGAAAATGGAGTCTACTGGAAAGCCAAACCTGTATCTTTGCAAGAGATGCCTGAAGCTCTATTAAAATCTTCCCAAGCATCTCAAAACGGTATGCATGAAAAACCTGTCAGGCAGAGATCAACATTGAAATCAAAAATACAAAAAGGGACATGCACAGGGTGGCCGAATCACTTTCTGTTGTGCCTTATGACAGCCTAGATTTTAAAAACAGCCAATTTACAAAGTGCTCAGGACTTCTTCATAGAATTTTTGGAAAGTTGAGGTTGCATTGTCACAGGAAAACCATCAGAAAGGTATGTATATGTTTCTTAATAATTCAGGGTTTTCTAGTGTTTAACTATTCATTACCTATCCTAATTTTACACATGTAATTTTTTAACTATATAGATCTTCAATATATCTTAGTTGAGTGCTATCAAATTATGACATCTCCATGGGTATAATGACATCATAGTGGGGTATATTGACATCAAAATTGGGTATTACATCACAATGGGATCTTATGACATCCTAGTGGGGTATAATGATATCCCAGTGAGGTATTGTGACAACACAATGGGTTATTTTGACATCATAATGGGATATTACAGAAAAATGGGGTATTATGACATAATAGCGGGTTATTATGACATCACACTGAGGTGTTATGACATCAAAATGGGGTATTGTGACCTCATAGTGACATAATTAATGGAATCCAATATATTAACAATATACTATAATATAATACAATATAAAAATATAAATTAATTTAATATATACTAATATTATTTTTACGATATAACACTTGCACATTTACAAGATGAACTCGAAATGTCCTTTCTGATGAAATTCTACTTCTAAATCAGATGTCTCAAAGCCGTCCTTTGCAATTGGTTCAAAACCAAGATAATCGTCACTATAATGGTCCTACAGGTACCACGATAGTGGTAAAGGGACTTGACCAACCATCCAAGTCGTTATCCAAGTCATCCATCCAAGTAAGTACTTTTAAAAAATACTGAAGGTGAGGGCTTGCTACGGATTGTCACAGAACAGGTGACAGCTGACTACAGTTCTTCTGAGGGTGACAGCTGGCTACTGAAGGTTCTAGGTTACCCTGTACCTGGCTCTCACTGAGGTATTATGACATCACAATGGGGAAATATGTCCGTGAACGATAGAGAGCGATAATGGCACGTGATGGCAAGAGCGATAGAGAGCTATAGAGAACGATGGCGAGCATTAGAGTGATACTGAGCGATAAATTACGCATGATAGCGAGTGCTAGAGAGCGATAAATAACAATTGGCAAGCGATACAGAGCACTAGAGAGCACCAGACAGTACTAGAGAGCGATGTAGAGCACTAGAGAGTGATGGCACTAGAGCGATAAAGAGCAGTAGAGAGCACCAGAGAGCGATACAGAGCACTAGAGAGCACCAGACAGTGATAGAGAGCACCAGAGAGCGATAGTGAGCACCAGAGAGCGCTAGAGGGCACCAGACAGCGATAGAGGGCACTAGAGAGTGATAGAGAGCACTAAAGAGCACCAGACAGCAATAGAAAGCACCAGAGAGCAATAGAGGGCACTAGAGAGCGATAGAGAGCACAAGAGTGATTGGTGCTCGCTTGTGCTCTGAGTGATAGCAGTAGAAGGCACTAGAGAGCACTAGAGAGTGATAGAGCACTAGACAGGGATAGCACTAGAGAGAGAGCACTACAGAGCACTAGTGAGCACCAGAGAGCGATAGAGAGCAGTGAATAACCCGGACGTTAATGATCGACCCTGATGTAGTGGCAGGATAAAGGGACCCGGTAAGTATAATGATAATATTTAATAACCATGTGCTTTATTATACAGCTCCCCCGCCGCCATCTCATAACTTTAAAGTCCGAGTTCAGGGTTTGGACTCTAGTTCATGTCATGTTCGGCCCTGAACTCGGACCCAGGCAAGTCCGCCCATCACTAATGGTGAAGCATCTCTCTGCCACACTGTGCAGTGTTGAGGTGCCATAAGGGGCGATGTAAAACAAGAAAAAAGTGGGGAAAAAAGAGAATTTTGTTTACGTACCGTAAATTCTTTTTTCTTTAGTGATCAATGGGAGACCCAGACAATGGGGTTTAGGGCTCTGCCCTCCGGAGGTCACACTAGGTACTACAAGTTTGTAGACACCGCCTCCTCCGCTTATAAACCCCTACCGCAGGGAACATCCTCAGTTTGGTCCATAAGCTGCGAGGAGGAAATAAACCACACCCGAAACATCGGGAGAATGCCGTGCACAGACGGTTCAACAACCCGGCAAACACTGTCTCAACAGAGAACAGAAACACGTGCAAAACATGCAACGGAACAACTGGGTGGGTGCTGGGTCTCCCATTGATGACTAAAGAAAAAAGAATTTACGGTACGTAAACAAAATTCTCTTTTTTCTGGTCGTCACAATGGGAGACCCAGACAATGGGGATGTCCTAAAGCAATACCCCAGGGCGGGAAGAGTTCCTCAACAAGACGGATAACACATGGTTCCCTTTAAAGGTGGGCAACCGCCGCCTGGAGAACCCGCCTGCCCAAACTCGCATCCGCAGAGGCATGGGCATGCACCATATAGTGCTTAGAAAATGTGTGCAGGCTGGACCAAGTGGCCGCCTGACACACCTGTAGAGCAGACGCTCGATGTCGCAAAGCCCAGGAGGCACCGACAGCTCTGGTAGAGTGAGCCTTCAATCCCACCGGGAGAGGCAAACCAGAGGACCGGTAAGCCTCCTGAATGGGAGTCTTAATCCATCTGGCCAAGGTCGACTTCGAAGCCGCAGCCCCCTTACAGCGACCCGTCGTGAGAATAAATAAGGAATCCGAATTCCTAAAGGAAGCGGTCCTGGACACACAAATGCGTACAGCTCTCACGAGATCCAGAGTATGGAGGTCGCGTTCAACCTGATGAACGGGAGCGGGGCAAAATGATGGGAGAACAATCTCCTGGTTCAGGTGAAAAATTGAAACCACCTTCGGCAAGAATTCTGGCCGTGGGCGCAACACCACCTTGTCTTGGTGAACCACCAGAAAGGGTGACTTGCACGATAGTGCAGCCAATTCTGAGACCCTCCTCAGAGACGTAATCGCCACCAGAAAGACCACTTTCTGTGACAGACGAGAAAGAGAAATGTCTCTTAGTGGCTCAAACGGCGGTTTCTGTAATGCCGCTAGGACCATGTTAAGGTCCCAGGGGTCCAGAGGTCTCCTGTAGGGTGGAACCACCCGCGACACCCCCTGTAGAAATTGACGGACCTTCGGGAGGAGCGCCAATCGCCTGTCAAACAGCACCGAAAGTGCTGATACTTGACCTTTCAAAGAGCCAAGGGATAATCCCAACTCCAGACCCGACTGTAGGAAAGCCAACAACGTCGGGATGGAAAGGGGCCACGGAGACCGTCCACCAGAGGCACACCAGGTAAAAAAGATTTTCCACGTTCTGTGGTATATCTTCCTGGACACGGGCCTCCTAGCCCGATTCATAGTGGCAACCACTGTAGGGGAGAAACCCCTAGACGTCAGCAGCCAGGCCTCAAGAGCCATGCAGTCAATTTGAGGGCCCTGGAATTGCGGTGGAAGAATGGGCCTTGCGCGAGTAAATCTGCGCGTTCTGGAAGAGCCCACCTGTGTCCGCCTGACAGTTGCCACAGGTCCGGATACCAGGACCTCCTGGGCCAATCTGGAGCCACTAGAATGGCTACCCTGCACTCCGACCTGATTTTCCACAGCACCCTGGGAATCAGAGCCAGAGGCGGGAACACATACGGCAGATGGAATCTGGACCAGGTCAAGATTAGGGCGTCCGCTCCCAGAGACTGGGGGTCCCATGACCTCGCCATGTATTGCGGCACCTGATGATTCAGCCGTGAGGCCATCAGATCCACGTCCGGAGTGCCCCATCTGCTGCAGACTTCTCTGAAGACATCCGGATGAAGAGACCTCTCCCGGCGTCCATCCCCTGTCGGCTCAGATAGTCGGCCTCCCAGTTTTCGACCCCTGGGATGTGAACTGCGGAGATCAGGCAGTTGTTGTCCTCCGCCCAGGATAGGATGCGGTGAACTTCGGCCAGAGCCTCCGCACTCCTGGTTCCTCCTTGATGATTTATATAAGCGACGGCCGTCGCATTGTCGGACTGAACCCGAATGGGTCGTCCTGAGAGGAATCTCTGAAAAGCCAGGAGTGCCAGGTATACCGCCTTGATCTCCAGTACGTTGATCTGCAACGCCGACTCCGACTGAGTCCAGAGGCCTTGGGCCCTGTGGTGTAAGAACACCGCCCCCCAGCCCTTCAGACTGGCGTCGGTGGTCACCACTAACCAAGACGGTTTTACGAAGGACCGGCCCCGAGACAAGTGATGCGGCTGTAGCCACCACTGCAGGGAATCTCTGGTCGGTTGGGAAAGAGTCACCAGCCGATTCAGCGAGATCGTCCTCTTGTCCCACCTGCGGAGAATCTCCAGCTGTAGAGGACGGAGGCGAAATTGTGCAAAAGGCACCGCCTCTATTGCCGCCACCATGCGTCCCACCAGCTTCATCAACACCCGTAGGGATGATTGTGGTGACAGGAGGACTGCTTGCACTCCTGATTGGATCGCCATCTGTTTGAGTCGTGGCAGAGACACCAGGGCCGAGGCCGTGTTGAAGTCCATGCCCACATATGTCAAAGACTGGGTCGGAACTAACGTTGACTTCTGAATATTGAGGAGCCAACCGAACTGTTCCAGAGACCGCATGGTCACATCCAGGCTCTCTTGACAGAGGTGTTCCGATGGCGCCCTGACCAGCAGGTCGTCTAAATAGGGGATGACGGTATGTCCCTGTACATGCAGGAGAGCCATCATGGAGGCCATCACTTTTGTGAACACCCGCGGTGCCGAGGCCAACCCGAACGGCAGCGCCACAAATTGGAAGTGTTCCTCCCCCACTGCAAATCTCAACCAACGCTGGTGAGCCGGTGCAATGGGCACGTGAAGGTAAGCGTCTCTGATATCTATGGACGCTAGGAAGTCCCCTTGTGACACAGCTGCGATCACGGAGCGCAGCGACTCCATACGGAACTTCCGAACCAGCACGTGACGGTTGAACAACTTCAGGTCCAGAACCGGGCGGAAGGAGCCGTCCTTCTTTGGGACGATAAAGAGGTTGGAGTAAAACCCCCTGAACCTCTCTCCGGAAGGCACCGGAACCACCACTCCGTCCCTGCGGAGACCCTCCAACACCAGGTAAAAAGCCTGAGCCTTTTCTGGTGATGGGACCGACCGATGGAATCGGTGTATAGGTTTTGACGTCAGCTCTATCCTGTAACCTCGCGAGACCACGTCTCGAACCCACTGATCTTGAACGTGAAGTAGCCACTTGTCCTGAAAGCGAGACAAGCGGCCCCCCACCTGTGGGGAGGCAGGAAGGCAGAGCGAGTCATGTAGAGGCGGGTTTGGGGGTGGCAGCCGCTGCCCCCGTCGGCTTCTTTGGACGACTCTTAGAGCGCCACTGAGAAGCGGGCTTGCCCCCTCGGTCCGTACGAGCGGACGAAGCTGATGACTGCGAGCTGGAACGAAAGGACCACTGCTTTGGGTTCCTTTTCACAGTATACCGTGGCTTAGGCTTATTCTGCGGTATCTTAGACTCAGCAGAATCCTTTATCAGCTTGTCCAGTTCAGTGCCAAACAGCCTGTCACCAGCAAACGGAAGATTCTGCAAAATCTTCTTAGATGTGGCATCTGAGTCCCAGAGACGCAGCCACAACAACCTGCGAATCGCAATAGCATTGGCCGAGGCCACAGCTGAGCGAGTGGCAGTTTCCAGAGTCGCCGTCCTGGCGTAGTCCGCATAGGCTTTTGCCCTCTCGGTAAGCGCCATGACCTCTGGACTGGACCTTGCCAGGTCAGTGATACCATCCAAGCAGGTAGTAATTGCTTGTAAGGTCCAAACCGCGGCAAAATTAGGGGCAAATGAAGACCCCACAGCCTCATAGGAAGACTTGGCGAGTTGCTCGACCTGTCTATCAGTCGCATCCTTCAGCGAGGAGCTATCAGAGGCAGAGAATAAGGAGCGTGCAGCAATCCTGGTCATGGAAGCATCCACCTTCGGGGACTGCGACCACTCCTGAAGCACCTCCTGGGGGAAGGGGAAGCGATTGTCCTTGGGTTTTCGGACATAACGCCGCCCAGGATGTAACCTGGGTGCCCTAACCACCCTTCCAAAGTTGGTGTGGTCCATGAAGGAGCCACTTGGTCTAGCCTCCGGCCGCAGCCATTGATAGACCTCCTTCGGGTGTACAGTCACCTCCTCAGGGGGTGTCACGAGACGTAAGGTCTCGTTGATAGAGGATACCAAATCCTCCACCCCGTCTGGTGGTTCAGACACAGATACAGACCCGAAAGTCGAACCCCCATCATCCTCCTCACCATCAGAGGAACGCTCCTCCTCAGAGAGAACATGGAGCTCGGGTGACTCCTCACGACGAGCCCGCTTAAGGGGTCTCACAGCAGAAGAGGGAGACACCCGGGGGTAACTGGAAGGAGTAGCTGGGCTGTCCAGTCTCCTATTAAGTGCCTCCAGGGATTGCGACATGGAGGACAGCTGGGACAACAGAGATTCATTAATCTTATTCTGAGTTTCCCATGGCCCCGGGACCACCTGGACCTCAGGGTATAGCACCGGAGCTGCTGATTCAGTAGCGGCAGTCCGGGCCTCTGGGCGTCCGCAGTTATTGCAGGACCCCTCCACCAGTGTACCATTGCATGTAGCACAAGTAATGGTGGCATCTGCCGCCTTAGCAGCACGCTTCCCAACTGAGGACATCGCCACAGTAGGGGAAAATAAGCCAAATTGCAGACAAAACCGGGAATCCCGGTGGCTTACCGACCGCAGCAAAGCGGTAGGAGGAAGCGGTGTGTGTGTGTGACCTCCGCGAGCGTTTCCGGTCTCCCCGTAGAGTGCAGACGCACGCTGCAGGCAGATCCCAGTCAGGGAGTAAGGGGAAAGATGGCCGCCGGCAGAGAAACTGTGGGCGGCGCCGAAAAGCACGCGGGAAACACACACACACGCCCAGCGATGACGTCACCGCACGGGCAGCTTCCCATCCTCCAGGCAGCCTCAGCATGAAGGCGCCGGAGCCCGCAGCGCGGGAATTAGTGTGAGATACACCACACACAGACTGACTGTACAAACACACATACGCAGTCTATGGCCTCAGCCCCTGCGATACACAGGGCGGTCAGCCAGGGTGACCCCAGCACAGGGTACACCGCCAGATCCGCGGACCCGAGGGTAACGCGCGGTCTGAGTGTCAGGACACATAAAGTGTCAGACACTACCCCCAGGCACACAGGAGACACCGAGTGCCTCAGTGCCGGTCCGGTCTGTAAGCACCATTTAGGGAGGCCTCGGACGGGGGTACAGCACCAGTCCGGAGTGTAAGCACCATTTAGGGAGGCCTCGGACTGGGCTGGCTCCAGTCCGGTCTGTAAGCACCATTTAGGGAGGCCTCGGACGGAGCGGAGCTGTGCAAGGCTCCCATCTCCCACTTTCCAGGGGCCCCCCAGAGAGGGATGGAAAGGAGCATGACAGCGTACCGGGAGAACACCAAGTGTCCAGGCTCTAGGCCCTCCGGTACCTCCACCAGCGTGTGCCACTAAGGGTGAGCGGGGAGGCTGTCACAGGTCCCGACTAGGACCATATTACCTTGTCTTCAGACGCCATCACGTAAGTTGTGAGAATGCAGTGAAGTGCAAGCAAAGCGTGATCCTCCGAGCACACTAAGTTTAAAACTGAGGATGTTCCCTGCGGTAGGGGTTTATAAGCGGAGGAGGCGGTGTCTACAAACTTGTAGTACCTAGTGTGACCTCCGGAGGGCAGAGCCCTAAACCCCATTGTCTGGGTCTCCCATTGTGACGACCAGAAAAAAAAGTTTTAAGGAATGTGAAAAAACAAATGTACAAATCACCCCCCCTTTTGCCTTATTGAAAATAAAACTATTGTACAATACTTGGGGGATAATGGGGGTGTATCGTACAATCAGAATCTTGTTGTTTTTTTGTTTTTTTTTTTCTCTTAACAAGGGGGGTTGCAGTGGCAGCTGTGGTGGAGCGAGGGTGCAGGAGGCAGGGTCCACAGAGGATGTGGGCAGGGGAACAAGGGTAGAGCTGCAGGGGGGTGAGGGCATACGGTGGCCGCCCTTTTTCGGGTTATGGCAGGCAAGCTGCACCTCTGCCTCTACTGCCCAGGACTCCCAGGCAATGGCTGCGGAGGCGGCGCACGCGCAGATCGAGGTCTCGGAAACATTACCACAACGACCAACCAGAGGTCAGCTTTCATTTTACCTCAGCAGTGTAAGAAATGAGTGAAGCCATTGTCTCGTTCCTGTAAGTCGGGTGATTCTCTGTGGAGGGCGGTAGTGATTTGTCTGTGCCTCCAATATGGCTTATTGTGTATAGACAGAGTGCATAGGGGCCCCCTTACGGGTGTGGGAAGGTCAAACAGCGCACAGGAGTCCCCTGACAGGGATGTGGGCGGAGGTCAGACAGAGCACACAGGGCGCTGACACCGACCCCGCATGGTGTCACCACATGGCTAATTTGCATGTGTAGCGATGGGCTGCCTTTCCCTTACTCCAGCCCTGCGCATGCACACCTACTCATGCGTATGATAGGAGGACATCCGGACGCAAGTGGATGACATATACATATATTGCCTTGTGGTGTCAGTCGAGGAGGAGAAGTTAGCTACTTCCTCCATGACCTAAAGAGATGATGACTCCTGTCTGATGGATAAACACATCCCGCCATCGATGGATCACGTTTCATTCTCTACTAGATGTGGGCCCCATGATATTGCATTGGGAGGGGGATGACATTACAATGGTGGTGGGCTTTGTGGCGCTGTGGGTGGCTACTGTCTCTCACCCCCCACCCATCATGTGCTCTCACTCTTCTCTTGTGCTGTCTCTTTTGAACTGTCTCCCCACTGTGCGCTCTATCTGGCACCTTATGCGCTCTCTCTGCCCCCAGCGTGCGGAGAGCGAGGGAGGTTGAGGGCAGCGTGCGGAGACCGGGGGAAGTCTAGGACGGTGTGCAGAGATCAAAGCTGGTTGAGGGTGGCATGCGGAGACCGGGCAAGGTTGAGGGCAGCACTGTCTGTGCGCAGCTCTCTATGCACCCCCACTCCGTGTCAGGGAAAGGCCCTCTGGTGATGTGACGGTCAGGTGATCTGGCTCCGCCCATGACCGTGACATTACTACAGGTCCTGAAGGGTGTTTGCAGGGGGCGTATAGGACTTGTGGTGATGTCACGGTCATGTGCTGGCCAATCGCGTGATAGGAGGACACAATTACAGCGGAAGTGGAAGAGAGACGCCACAAGGCAAGTATATAATAGATGGTGACAGAAAGCACCAGATATGAGGTAAACATGGCGGATCACATCTCACAGCCATTCCCCACCCCGAAACCAACGACGAAACTGAGAACAGACACCTACAAAAAGAAAGATTCCAGGAAGACGGCGGAGAAGAGCTGACGTTTTCTAAATCCCTTTAAAACACAGAAGAAAAAATATATTCTCCAAAATGAAAACATTATTGTTATATATATATATATATATATATATATATATATATATATATATATATATATATTTTGCTTTTTTACAAGAAAAAAAAAGGTCATAAATAAGTGAGAGTGTGAACTCCGGTGTAACAAAGATCTGGAATGTGATTTTCTCGAATCTAAATATTCGTCTTGTCGTACAAACATCCATCTAAATAAAGCTTTCATTGTTCTACAGTAAGAAAGGTAAAAGTCAAGGCTCGGGTGGGCAGTGTACTGTAAACGATCCTTAATGCCGGACAGTTCTGAGGAGTGTACGGGACTCGCCCCTCTAATGTCGCCGTCAGTTCAGCTCATTTCAGCAGTCGATAAATGAATAATTAACAGCGTAATCCGGTGAGGTTGGCGCTGGTCCCTGGCTCTGCGGGGGTGGGATCAGTTTTCTGGCTAGTGGTGCGGTTTTCCGATATCAACGGTAATGTTGATGTACAGAGGCTCATGTTCAATGGACAGCACCTTGTAGGTGCAGGAGTTCAGTCCGTCCGTCTTCCACACCTTGGACGCTTGCTTCAGTAACTGCCCCCTGCGAGAACCGAAAATATTCTATATAAATACTGATTATTACACACACACGTAATTCACAGTGGCGGCACCCCTGGTCAAAATTACCGCATTTTTTGGACTATAAGACGCACCCAAATTTTAGAGGGGAAAAAAAATTAAGCAAAAAATGTGGTTATAATGCTCTGCTATGGGGGAGGATCTGCTGCTAACAATGTTATAGGGGTAATGTCCCCATCCTGGGCCCCTTCCAGGTAATATATGACCCTCATCCTGGCTATAGCCGCACAACCTGGTTTATAATCCCCATCCTGGATATGGCTGCCCAACCTGGTTTATAATCCCCACCCTAGATGGGGCCCCCATAGTGGTATATAGCCCCCAATCCTGGTTTATAATCCCCACCCTGAATAGGGCCCCCATCCTGGTATACAGCCCCCAATCCTGGTTTCTAATCCCCACCCCGAATACGGCCCCCCCATTCTAGTATATAGCCTCCCCATCCTGAATAGGGCCTCCAATCTGGTATATAGTCCCCCTTCTTGGATAGTTCCCCCTATCCTGATATACAGCCCCCATCTTGGATATGGCCTCCCGGTCCTAGATATGGCCTCCTCATCATGATACATGTCCCCCCCAATCCTAGATATGGCCTCCTCAACATGGCACATGTCCCCCCAATTCTAGATATGGCCTTCTCATCATGGTACATGTCCCCCCAATTCTAGATATAGCCTCCTCATTATGGTACATGTCCCTTAAATCCTAGATATAGCCTCCTCATCATGGTACATGTCCCCCCAATCCTAGATATAGCCTCCTCATTATGGTACATGTCCCTTAAATTCTAGATATAGCCTCCTCATCATGGTACATGTCCCCCCAATTAGATATGGCCTCCTCATCATGGTACATGTCCCCCCAATTGTAGATATAGCCTCCTCATTATGGTACATGTCTCTTAAATCCTAGATATAGCCTCCTCATCATGATACATGTCCCCCCCAATCCTAGATATGGCCTCCTCAACATGGCACATGTCCCCCCAATTCTAGATATGGCCTTCTCATCATGGTACATGTCCCCCAATTCTAGATATAGCCTCCTCATTATGGTACATGTCCCTTAAATCCTAGATATAGCCTCCTCATCATGGTACATGTCCCCCCAATCCTAGATATAGCCTCCTCATTATGGTACATGTCCTCCATACAAGTGCACACAAATAAATAAAGATGTAACGCACCTCTCTGTCGTTCCCTGCTTGCAGCACTGAGCCGTCCTCCGGTCTGTGCCATCATCCGATCATGTGAGTGTCGCAGTAGTGATGTCATCACTACGCACCCCGCTCACATGATCATCTTCCAGGACACACAGGATGACATTGCGGTGCTACAAGCAGGGGAACGATAGAGAGGTGAATTACATTGTTTACTATTTTTTTTGTGTGTGCTGGGATGGGGGCCATTTCTAGGATGGGGGGTGAGTATATTTAGACTCATGTAATGTGCGCCACTTCCCTCGCCCACTTCTCAGTATTGAAAGATGATGGACATGAGGAGGCAATGCATATTATATGAGCCTAATGAGCGGGCCCACGTGACTACCGGCCTCCTGTGCAGCCTGCTCCAGCCTCCGGAAATTGGCCGATGCAAAAATTGACATGAAAAAGTCTTCATACCCCGTGAACATTTCCACATATTATGTTACACCCATAAACCTAAAATGTATTTTTTGAGATTTTATGTGATACCAACAATAAGTACAAGTACTTGAGAAGTGTAAAGGAATTGATACATGATTTTCTAAATAGAAATATGAAAATTGTGATTTGCATTTAAATTCAGTCCTCGGTAGTGCGATTCCCCTAAATAAAATCCTGAGGGACCAATCACCTCCAGAAGTCACATCTATAGTAAATTGCCTCCACTTGAGTGTAATGTAAACTACAGCTGTACTGTGAAGCCTCAGAGATTTGTGTGAGAACATCAGGGATCAAACATCATCATGGAAACCAAGGAACACACGAGACAGGTCAGGGATAAACAGCACCATGAAAACCAAGGAACACACGAGACAGTTCAGGGATAAACAGCACAATGAAAACCAAGGAACACACCAGACAGGTCAGGGATAAACAGCACCATGAAAACCAAGGAACACCAGACAGGTCAGGGATAAATAGCACCATGAAAACCAAGGAACACACCAGACAGGTCAGGGATAAACAGCACCAAGAAAACCAAGGAACCCAACAGACAGGTCATGGATAAACAGCACCATGAAAACCAAGGAACACACCAGACAGGTCAGGGATAAACAGCACCATGAAAACCAAGGAACACACCAGACAGGTCAGGGATAAACAGCACAATAAAAACCAAGGAACACACCAGACAGGTCAGGGATAAACAGCACCATGAAAACCAAGGAACACACCAGACAGGTCAGGGATAAAGTTATGGAGAAAAGTAAATCAAGGTTAGGTTATTAAAATAAAAATAGCCCAAGCGCTAAACGTCTTAGGGAGCACTGATCAATCCATCATTGAAAAACAAAAGGAGTATGGTACAACTGCAAACCTTTAAGACATGGCCGTCCACTGAGACTGACATACCAAGGAGGAAGATAGCATTTGCTATCTTCCTCAGCATTTGCTATCGAAACGCATCATGGCTTGGAGAGCTAACTTAATAATTAAACTTTTGATATAATCCTCTTAATCGCCTCAGCGCTTCCCGAACACCGTATCGTTTATTTCTGGAGACCAAGGAGAAGAGCCGAGGCCCATGGAAGAATTGCAGAGATCACAGCTCAGAGTTCTGTGTTTAGCCCAAAAAGTTCTCATCTGACCAGAGCCCCTTCTCCCCTATGTGTGGTGGAAAACGAACCCTGCACATCACCTTGAAAACCCCCTCCCCACCGTCACACATGGTGGAGGCAGCATCCTGCTGTGGGGAGACTTTTCTCCAGCAGGGGCAGGGAATCTGCTCCGAGGTGATGGAAGATATATGGAGCTAAATACAGGACAATCCTGGAGGAAAACCTGATAGAGGCTGCAGAAGACCTGACACTGGGGCGTAGGTTCACCTTCCAGGAGGACAATGACCACAAACATCTACAATAAAGGGTTTAAATCAGAGCATATTCCTGTGTGTGAACGGCCAGTCACCGTCCAGACCCAAAATCGCTACATTGTGTTGGCATCACATAAAATCCCAATAAAATACATTTAAGTTTGTGGGTGTAATGTAAAGATTGTGGAAAACTTCACAGGGTGTGAATACTTTCTCCAGGGACTGTAATTATATAAAGAGGAGGCCCAAGTTATTCCAGCTGTAGATATATAGAATAATATAGAGAAAATCCATAGATCATACCAGATCTACAGTATATAGATGTATGACGGATAAACTCACCGTTCCTTGTTGACCTCGTTCCCTGAATCTCTGGTATGGAAAATCATGGTGTATCTGGCTATTTCTGGAGGAGGCCGCACCACCGCCATCTTCCCAAAATGCACCCTGGAATGACGTTAGTAGATACATGAGCAGAGGTATGTCACATAGTACTATAAATTACATTATTTTAGCCTTAAATACTTGGACATAGGGGCAGCATCATAGTAGTTATACCATTATATGCATGCAAAGGTTTGTGCACCCCTTGTCAAAATTACTGTTATTTTGAACAGATAAGCAAGCTGAAGATGAAATGATCTCTAAAGAGGTATAAAGTTAAAGATGACACATTTCCTTTATATTTTAGGCAAATATATACTACTGCATCTCAATGACTTAGAAGATCATCAAAAAGTGACTAACTCAGTAACTCAATGCATAAAGTGAAATACCATATATACTCGAGTATAAGCCGAGTTTTTCAGCACAATTTTTGTTCTGAAAAGTGCCCCCCTCGGCTTATACTCGAGTCCACTCGGTGTTGGCTTGGAGGCGGGGGGCTGTGACCAGGGGCTGGAGGAGGCAGGAGGGGGACGCAGTGACCGCGGGCGGTCACGTGGGGCCGCCTCATTAGTGTACTGAATATGCACTGCATCCCCCTGTCCATCAGCAGCGTGGGGAGCGGTGCATATAGCACTACACTGGCCCCAGCAGTGATATACAGCCCCCCCTCCCTCGTATCTGGCCCCCAGACTGCGGCACCTGTTAAAATAACAAACATTTCATACATCACCTTTCCAGCAACTCCTGGCAGGCAGCGCCGCTCCTCCGGTCCCGGCTTCTTCCTGCTTGTGCCGGTGTCATGTGACTGGGTGCAGCAGATGACGTCATCTGCTGCATTGACCACAGCAATAGATACCGGCACAAGCAGGAAGAAGCCGGGATCGGAGGAGCGGCGCTGCCTGCCAGGAGTTGCCGGAAAGGTGATGTATGAAATGTTTGTTATTTTAACAGGTGCCGCAGCCTGGGGGCCAAATACGAGGGAGGGGGGACTGTATATCACTGCAGAGGGGCCTGTATACCACTGCAGAGGGGGCCTGTATACCACTGCTGAGGGGGTCTGTATAATACCACTGCTGAGGGGTCTGTATAATACCACTGCTGAGGGGCCTGAATACCACTGCAGAGGGGCCTGTATACCACTGCAGAGGGGCCTGTATACCACTGCAGAGGGGGCCTGTATACCACTGCAGAGGGGGCCTGTATACCACTGCAGAGGGGGCCTGTATACCACTGCAGAGGGGGCCTGTATACCACTGCAGAGGGGGCCTGTATACCACTGCAGAGGGGCCTGATATGAGGGAGGGGGCCTGTATACCACTGCAGAGGGGTCTGTATAATACCACTGCTGAGGGGCCTGTATACCACTGCTGAGGGGCCTATATACCACTGCTGAGGGGCCTGATACGAGGGAGGGGGGCTGTATACCACTGCTGAGGGGCCTGTATACCACTGCTGAGGGGCCTGATACAAGGGAGGGGGGCTGTATACCACTGCTGAGGGGCCTGTATAATACCACTGCTGAGGGGCCTGTATACCATTGCTGAGGGGCGCTATATACCAGTGACGGGGGGGCTATATAACAGGATGGGGGTCTGCTGCATTTCTCACCCTAGGCTTATACTCGAGTCAATAAGTTTCCCTGGTTTTGGAGGGTAAAATTAGGGACCTCGGCTTATACTCGGTTCGGCTTATACTCGAGTATACACGGTACATCTATTATATAGAGTCATTATGTTGAGGGCAGAATTCAATCACAAATCCATCAGTCACTCCTAATTGGTATATTTAGGCAAATTACGCACGTCTGCGTTATCGCAAGTAAATGATACGGACACCAGAGCCGTCTCAAGCCTTACTCATCATGCCTACGCCGTATAAGATCAAGCACTGCGCAAGCGTTTATTAAAACACACATTTTTGTACAGAAAACAAGAGGCGTGTTAGAATTCTGGAACTTTCTACAAAATAATCATCTCCTAATTGGTCAATCCTTATCTAGTTATTTGAATCCTAAATTCCTTTCTTAATAAGCTGCATGGAGTGTGGGCGCCATCTAGTGTATAACAGACAACATAACAACATAACATTTTCAAATTAAAACATATATATGGAAAAAGAGAAAAGTTATATTTCTTTAACCCCATAAATCCCATCCTCAACAGCCCCCCCTAAATTCAAAACTTTTCTCCAAAAAACCTATAATATACCTCCATACATATAGATTTGTTACATACGGGTTAAATATTGAAAACATATTACTTCACTAAGCATAGCCTATTCTTAATAATACCTTACACATCAAGTGGGCACAGATAATAACTCTATATAAAATTACAATAATTGAACAATAGAATACAAAAGATCTTTAGTAAAAGAACACAAACTGGAGAGATTAGTAATTAAGGAAATATTGGAAACAGTATAGAAATAATAGAAAATCAGGCAATAGAAAAATAGAAAAACTGGCAGATAAAAGTTACAAGTGGCTGGATCGGTTCCCAGAAATATAGATAAGAAATAGAGAATAAACAATTATCCCATCCTCTTGCAAAGACAATAACTTTATATTCTACATAGTTCAGATACTAGAGTAGTTTACATTATCTAACTAGCAGTAACTAGCAATATAAATTTTGGGTATTAATACATTAGTACAAAAACATACATTTTTATAACATTCTCTAAGCTATTAGGGATAATAAAAGTATTTTATAGTAGAAAAAGTGAAGTCATTTGCTTTATCGCATAAGGTGAAATGTCCATAGGGAAAGTCCTCAGTAAAAGTCTTTGGCAAAATCTGTATCCAGGAAAAGTCTTTAGCAAAATTTAAATCCAGAAAAAAGTATAAAGTCCCGATAATAACAGTAATATAAAAGAGTCCTTAAAAGAGTCCAAAAGAGTTCTTAAAACAAACATAGAAAAATAAAACAGCAACCATAACTATGGAACATCCAAAGATAAGGAACAGTACAATAACTCAATCCCCAGGCTGTAGGGAATATCTCTGATCTACAAAACCTATTGAAAAAGAAAAAACCTCAAAATATGTTAGAATCAGTCTGAGAAATTGTATATCAGAGATTATTACATATAGATATCACATATAACCTTAGAAGTACAAATCACCCCCCTTGGACATTTTTAATAACTTGTATTATATATATCACTATCATTAGAAAAAATATACAAAAGGATATAAAATTTTTGAAGTATCTGCAAATAAGCACAATTATCCACAAGAGAAGAGATACACAACAAAAATCATATTTCATTGATTTGTAATATAAAAATAATCACCCAGAATAATATATAAGAACAAAGACATGAAATTTACAGAGTCAAAGAACAAATAAAAGCAATATAACAAGATAGAGTCAAACAGATATAATAATAATAGACAATAGAACTATACTTCTCAATAGTCTTTCAATTTTTCTGAAAAAAACAGATCAAAAGAAAATAACAAAATAGCATAGAAAAGAACATACAACTATTTATTTACCATAGTGTGATTAGTATCTAATTATACCGCAGAAATTATGTTATTTACTCATTTATCTATTTACTCTACTTCAGAACATTTTTAACCAATATATTTGACATCTTATGGTACTTTGTATAGGAAAGAGAAATCAAACACACACTAGGACATTCTTATACATTTTCTTCTCCTTTTCCGTACCCTATTTGCAATTCTTAAAGCTTATGGAGTGGTGTTGTCTCTGAACCGCTTACCTTTCTGAGTTGTGTTGTGTGTAGTAATAATGCAGGATTGTACACAAGGCCTTACCTGAGACCAGGAGCGAACCAGGCAGTATTCATCTGATTTCACCTGTGACCTGTTGAGGCGTAAAGTGAGGCCAAGCAGAGACCAGTCTAACCTTTGCTGATAAAAGACATCATGGCCTGCCCTGTCCCCTCTCACGACTCCTAGTTTAACACTGTTAGTAGTTCGGTCAGTCCCTATAAGGCAGTCGACTATAGAGAGGGCTCAGGCCGCCAGACGCAATCCGGCTGGGATGGGGCAACCACCCGCCACTACCTTTCCTACCTTTTGTTGTAGCTTGCCTTCTACCTCCGAGAGGACAGGACACCTGTGGTGATTAGGATGGTATAATACTGACAGACTGGTAACATGGTGTCTACCTCACCGTGATTTACCAATTCTGCATTTTGTATGCTTACCGTATTGTTATGGTTCATCAATCCAAGACCGCTCCAGTTGCTTCCAAAAATTACAAAATTCAGAATCAATTACTCTGATTACCTCATGCGAGGATTCTACTGGTGTCCAATGTAAGATCATCTCTCCCATACATATACCTGAAATAAAACACTCAAAAATATATTAATTTCAAACATCAGAAAATTCTTATTCAACAATCTAATTACAATTCTTTATTAACTATATTGATTCTCTATTAACTATATTAATAACTAGACAAAAATAATACAGCGTTACAGAATATGTTGGCGCTATATCCAGAATCTTTTGGATTCAGTCTTCACTCCATCCCCCCTCCTCCCTCACATGAGAAACTCAGAACAAATAGAAATATTCTCACATCACCGCCAGGTGTGGGAAAACTGCAGACAAAGAAATACTTTGATAAGAATACTAGGCAGATATGGGAGTACCGTACATTACTCCCTTTTTATTCTCATGTATATTGTTAACCTTGGATAGATACATGTATCACTGTGAAACTCCCAATTTACCCACCCTCCTTTATTTCTTTCTCCTCTCATAGCAAAATCATTATCTCTAAAAAAACACAGAGGGAGGAGGGGAGCAGAGACAGGCACACAGAACAAAACCGTTCCTAGCTAGTTTTTACAAATATTGTTAACCCTTCCATTCCTGTAGTTACGTACAACTAATAACTTCAGTCATTACCTAAAATCTGTGACTTAATATCTAACTCCTCACTTCACTTAATTTCTAACACTACAAAAATTTTTCATGACAGGAAAAACACTTCTAAAGACTATAGTTATTATTTGACATCTCAGTTTACGTTATGAATAGATCTCAATATTCACAGCTTGATAACACACAAAACAAAGAAATCCCGGACAGTTTTCACAAGTTTACAAACTATTTTCCAACAATCCAGACATGCTTCCTAACGGCTCCTGTAGCCGCCATATTACCCCTTATAAGAGGACACTTTTTGGAGAGACACTGAGGGTATCAATACTTTTCCTAGAGTTTTCCAAATTAGAAAATTGATTTGATAACTGTAAGCAAAAATACATATCTACTCAATATCTGTCGGTATACAGAAACTTTGGCTGCGGGGGTAGGAGTGGAGGTGGGATTGGAGGTGGCTTGGGGTAGGATATAGTAGATTCTGTTGATATTGTCGTTATTGTGGGGCAGTGATTACATCATTGGAGATGCTCCGGAATTGGTTCCGTGGCGTCCCCGCTGGCGGGACCGGCACTCCCTTCTCATGTGGCCTTGTTTGCCACAGTGCCAGCAGACCCAGGCTTCTCTGGACTGACGTCTATACTGCTGTTGTGTCTGTGTTTGTGGTTGCCATGGCTGAGGCATGTCATATTGCTGTTGTGTGGCTATATTCCCTCTACCCACAGCTATCAATATCTGGTGTTCCCCCTTGGTGACAAACATCTTTGAACATATAACATCATTCTCCCTTATATCCTCCTGGAATGATGAGTCAGCAGGTGGGTGTATATACACATGTTCTGAAGGGACAGTGACTGCACATAAAGTGGTGTCTGGGAGTCCCGCATCGCTGCCATTGGGTATAGTAAGATGGCTGCCACCGAAGTCAGTGAGACATTATTTGTGGAAAAAAGAGATAGGGACGGCTGGTCTGGGAGTGAATTGGCCACTGCGGGTGGGCTAGTCAAGTCAGGAGAATGTAGAGTACACACTTGTGGGCCGTCACATATCATACACATCTTTAGTTTCTCTGGTACCATTTCTCCTTGATCACTCATCACCGCAGGTGTCCTCTGCCCCTCCTTCTCCATTAACTCCTTCCTAAACTTTTTTGTGTTTATTTGCTCACACAGGGAATTGCCGGCAGCAGTCCCCAAGCAACCTTCTCTCTGGCGGCTTATACTCTCACAGGAGATTTGCCTCTAGCAGTCCCCAAACGACTCACCGCTCTCGGAAAGAGGCTATATTTTACTGAAAAGACGCAACATCTTCAGCCACAAACCGGCCTCTATCGGTGCAGCTGCTCACCGACCCCTTACGGTACACCGGTTACAGCCTCTCTCTCTCTAGGAGACTAAATCACAACAAACAGTATGAACAATAGCTTCACGGTTCTCCGTTTAACTATTCAGTGCCTGCCCTCCCCTCCTGGCAGCCTACACATTCTGTTTAACCAGTACAACGCCTGCTCTAAAAAAGAAAAAAAACTCCCCTGTGCTAGCGGCCTACGTACCCACGGTACGTCCGCTCTTATCCCTACCTGCTAGCAGCCTACGTTTACTTTACATTAACACCTGTCCCAAAATCTCCCCTAACTCTGACAGCCTGTATTATAGTTCACTCCAACACCTGTCCAACCAATCTGACAGCCTGTGTTATAGTTTACTCCAACACCTGTCCAAAAATCTCCAAATCTGACAGCCTATGTTATAGTGGTGAACGATAATGCGTCTTAACAGCAATACATATACAAAATGGCCTTCCCTCCTCGTCCAACACAAGGAAAATATCTATACTTTCTATGTCTGATCTCTCAACGGGGCAGAGTACGGTGCATCATGACTGATGGAGTTGGGCGACGGTTTGTGCTTAATCACGTTCAAACCCCGCTATGGACAACCAGGTCAGTTACCGTCACCTTACACCCTCGTGCTCCGGCTGCACCCTTATGGATAACCGCCGCTCCCCGACTCACCAGTAAGTAATCACATATACATTATATACATGAGACTTACCGTGATCTGGGGTTGATCAGGTCCCTTCGGTGAGCGGTGGGTCTCCTGCAGGAGTGCTGTGCGGGGCCACAGGGGTGCCTGGTTTCCTCACGGGGTCCCTGTTCAGGCGAAAATTGTTGAGGGCAGAATTCAATCACAAATCCATCAGTCACTCCTAATTGGTATATTTAGGCAAATTACGCACGTCTGCGTTATCGCAAGCAAATGATACGGACACCAGAGCCGTCTCAAGCCTTACTCATCATGCCTACGCCGTATAAGCACACTGCGCAAGCGTTTATTAAAACACACATTTTTGTACAGAAAGCAAGAGGCGTGTTAGAATTCTAGAACTTTCTACAAAATAATCATCTCCTAATTGGTCAATCCTTATCAAACATTCAAATATCTGAATTCCTTTCTTTTTTTTTTTTTAACCAATAAATTTCTATTCAGAAGAGAAATTTTTGGTTTAAACAGAGAAGAAAAGTATGCACGGCCTGATATCTCGGAACATGAGATTAGGTCCATATATAAAGTCAAAACAAATCAAACATTTGCAGTAAGGAGAGAACATACCAAAAGTAAGAAAATAGACAAAGGGAGGAGGGTAGGGAAGGTAGGGGAGGGGGGGAAGGAGGGGGAAGAGGCACCCGGGCGGGTCTCACATCAGGTGAAACCAGGATAATCTGGAGAGATGGTGCTGTCCCTCTGTAATGTTTCACCTCCCCCCGTCCAAGGGGACACCAATCCGAGGAGGGGCGTATGAAGAACGGAGCATCTCCATTGGGATTGGGGAGGCTTGTGGGTGAGCAGCCCAAATCTCCCATCTATTCTTAACCGAGGACTTTGTGGGTTTGTCCAGAGCTAGGAAGAACTCCTGGTGGAATATCCAGTTGACCTTTCCGATGACCTCCTGTATGGTGGGCGGTAGAGGTGCCTTCCACCTTGCGGCAAGGCAGAGTCGGGCTGCTATGAGAATATAGGCCACCGTGCCCTTAACCGTTGAAGGATATTCTTGTATGCCTATGTTTAGGATCAGAAGTTGTGGGGGGAGGCCTTGCTGTATCCCCGTAACCGAGGACACCAGGCTCATGACTGAGGACCAAAATGCGTTTAGTTTGGGGCAAGACCACCACATGTGGACCAAACTGCCTCGTCCTCCACAATGCCTCCAGCACAGCGGGGAGAGGTTTTTAGAGAAACATGCCACCCTAATAGGGGGGACATACCATCTAAGGTGTATTTTCTTTAGGTTCTCGGTGTGGTTGACACATCTGGTGGCCCTCCCCAGTTCTGATACGGCCATATGCCAATCCTCCACTGTGGAGGAGAACCCCAGGTCCCTTTCCCAAATCCTCATGTAAGATAATTTCACTGGCCGGTCGCCTCCCACCAGTTCCTTGTATATTTTTGACAAACCTTTGGTCTTAGAGGGGTCGGACAAGATAAATTTTCGCAAGGCTGGTTGGTCTGGGTCGGAGGCCCGGCTATTAAGGAGTGGTCCCGATTTAAGTAGATGGTCGAGCTGACAGAACTGGAAGAAGGCAGGCCGACAAGAGGGGTAGGAGCTGCAAAAGGACTCAAAAGAGAGGACGCGTCCATCTCTCAAAAAATCCTCCAAGGTCGTTAGTCCCGCCTCCCGCCACCACCGCAGCTGGAGCATGGGAATCAGGAATTTCAGAGCGTCTAGGGAAATGACTCCCGGAGGCAGCCTCGTCCAGGCCCGAGGGACCGTCCTCCAGTATGTGAGGAGGGTCTGAACGGAATCTAAGCGGGAGGCTTTTCCAGTCGGGTGGATAGATTCAGCCGCCAGAAGATCTCGAAGCGATCCGCCCTTCAATGAGTCATCTTCAATAGATACCCATTTAAGGTGTTTTGGCTCATGCCACCAGGATTTGGCCTCCTCCAGGATCAATGCCCTGTGATATTCCCATAGGTTAGGTAGCCCCATCCCTCCAAATTGGAAGGGACGGTACATAACTTCTCTGGCAACTCTAGGAGTCCTTCCCGCCCAAACGAACCTATTAAGTATGGTTTGTAGCCTATTAATCATCTGTTTTGGTATTTTAAGGGGAACGCACCTGAAGACGTATAGTATCTTGGGCAATAACATCATTTTTAGGGTTTGTAATCTTGCTATCCAAGAGAGCTTGGAGGTATTGTAAAGCGCTGTGTCGGCGCTTATTTTAGCAGTAAGGGTGTCTAGATTGAGCTTGGTTAGTTGGGAGGAAGGTGCTAGTTTTATGCCCAAGTAGGAGATTCCCTGACGCGACCACTTAAAGGGGAAGGCCCTGGATAAGTTCGGGATTTCCCCCTCCGCGACGTTCAAAGGCAAGATCTCGGATTTCGAGGCGTTGAGTTTATACATGGAGACTGCAGAGTAATTCTGCAGAATTTCCATTATTGATGTAAGAGAGGTGGAAAGATTAGAAAAGGTGATGATGATGTCGTCGGCGTATAGGCCTATGGTATGTGTCTCCCCACCGACCTTAATGCCCGTGATCCCTGGAGTGGAACGAATTTTTTCCGCCAGGGGTTCGACTGCCAGGGCGAAAATCACTGGGGACAGGGGGCAGCCCTGTCGAGTTCCATTTGTGATCTGGAAGGCAGGCGAAAGAAAGCCAGATACCAAAACTCTGGCGTTGGGACAGGAGTACAAGGATAAAATGGCCGAAAGGAAAGGGCCAACAAGGCCAAATTTCCTGAGGACCGCCTCCAGGTATCCCCAGTGCACCCTGTCAAACGCTTTTTCAGCGTCTAAGGACAGGAATGCACCGGGTACTCCCCGCAGCTCCAGGGTCTTAATGAGGTTAATCATCCTCCTCGTCCCATCTTTCGCCTGCCTGCCAGCCACAAACCCCACTTGGTCCGGGTTGATCAGTTTGGGAACCACCTCCAGCAGCCTAGACGCCAAGATTTTAGCAAAAATTTTCAAATCACAGTTTAGTAGTGATATAGGTCGATAATTTTCGGGCAGATTTGGGGGTTTCCCCGGTTTGGGGATGGTGACAATTGTGGCCTGTAGATGTGAGGGGGCAATTATACCTGTCTCTCTCCATTGTTGGAATGTCCGTAAGAGAAAAGGGGCCAGAGTGTTCCCAAACGTACGGAGGTACTCATTCGGGAGGCCATCCGGACCCGGGGCCGAATGGAGTTTAGAGGCACCAATAGCCCGGAGGACCTCCGGAAGGGTAAAGGGAAGGTTTAGTTTTTCCATGTCTGATGGGGAGATAGTTGGTAAGCTCAAGTCCTCCAAGAAGTCACCTATCAGCGCCGCGGAGGGTTGGGGGGTGTCCTGGTCCTCTCTGAGATTGTACAACTTAGAGTAGAAGCGTTGGAAGATGGCGGCAATCTCGTTAGGGTTTTTAATCGTTTGGCCAGACTCGTCTTTCATATTAGTTATTACTGAGCGCGCCTCCCTCCTCCTCAATCTTTTAGCCAGCAAGGCTCCAGCTTTGTCTCCTGACTCATAAAAAGCGGTTTTAGACCGTCGGAGATATTTTTTCATGTCGGAGGAGCAATAGAGAGCGCAGTTGCAGCCTAAGTGTGGATAATTGGGCAGCGATGCTGGGACTAGGGTTCGCCTTGTTTAAGTCCTCTAGAAGTTTTAGTTGTGTAAGTAGCGAGTCCTGCTCCCTCTCCCTTGCTCTCTTCATCTGTGAGGCCTTCTGGAGGAAGACTCCCCTGACGTAGGCCTTATGCGCGGCCCAGAGGGTTTCCTCTGAGACCAGGCCGTTGTCATTAATTTGGAAAAAGTCTGAATTCCTTTCTTAATAAGCTACATAGAGCGTAGGCGCCATCTAGTGTATAACAGACAACATTTCAAATTAGAATTTATAAAAAGAGAGAGAGAGAAAAGGTGTGATATTTAACTCTATAAATTCCATCCTCAACAGGTGCACCCGCCGCTGCGGCCGCCCTGCCGCTGCCGCTGCTGCTGGCCTCCTCTGCCGGCCGGTCTGTGGCCCCGCCTCCTCTCCCGGCCTCCTCCTGCTCATCGGTGGAACGGGGGAGGTAAGTATGTATCTATGTATGTATGTATCTATGTATGTATGTATCTATGTATGTATCTATGTATGTATGAATGAATGAATGAATTGATGGATGGGTGATGGATGGATGGGTGAATGGATAGATGGATGGGGGGTGCATGCGTGGACGTGTGCGTGCATGGACGTGAGCGTACATGAGTGTGCGTGGACTTGAGTGCATAGACGTGTGCGTGCGTAGACGTGTGCGGACACGTGTGTGGATGTGTGCGGACACGTGTGGAGACGTGTGCGTGCATAGATGTGTGTGTGCATAGACGTGTGCGTGCGTGGACGTGTGCATGGATGTGGATGTCAGCGTACGTGTGTGGATGTGTGTGGATGTCAGCGTGCGTGTGTGGATGTGTGCATGCGTGGATGTCAGCGTGCATGTCAGCGTGCGTGCGTGGATGTGTGCATGTGTGGATGTCAGTGTGCGTGCTTGAATGTCAGCGTGCGTGCGTGGATGCCAGCGTGCGTGGATGTGCGTATGCATGGATGTCAGCGTGCGTGGATGTGTGCGTGCGTGGATGTCAGCGTGCTTGAATGTCAGCGTGCGTGCGTGGATGTGTGTGTGGATGTGCGTGGATGTGGATGTGCGTGCGTGGATGTCAGCGTGCGTGGATGTGGATGTGAGTGCGTGGATGTGGGTGCGTGGTTGTGTGCGTGCGTGGATGATGGGTGCATAGGTGGGTGGATGGGTGCAACAAGGGATCAAGTGTCCTCTTGTTGTAGTCTCTGGGATCATAGTCATGGTTCACTGTATGACAGGTCATTGTCATACAGTGCACCATAACTCTGACCCCAGAGACTCTAGGAAGAGGACACTTCATCCCTTGCTGCAGTCTCTGGATTGACCAGAGGCGATCGAGCGTCGTGGGACCTTCGTTGTGGACTACGTCGGAGGCGATCGAGCGTCGTGGGACCTTCGTTGTGGACTACGTCGGATCTTTATAATAAAGATGGAGTCCGAATTTTGTTTGTGTTATTTTTTTCAAATAAAAAGATTTTTCTCTGTGTGTATTTTCTGACTATTTACCAGAGATTCCTAATGGCGGGTCTAACATTGGCCCTATATTATGAATCTCGGGCTTAGTGCCAGCTGCCAATAAAAAGCTGGCATTAACCCCTTTATTACCCAGTTTGCCACCGGCACCAGGGCAACTGGAAGAGCATGGGTACAGCGCCAGAAAATGGCGCTTCAATGAATGCGCCATTTTCTGGGGCGGCTGCGGGCTGCAATTCGCAGCATGGGGGGCCCAGAACGCTTGGGCCTCTCCATGCTGCGGATTCCAGCCCCCAGCTGCCTAGTTGTACCTGGCTGGACCAAAAATATGGCGGAGCCCCATGTCATTTTTTTTTCTAGAATTAGTTCTAGAAGAAAAAAAAAGGGCTTTGCTGTATTTTTGGTTGCCAGCCAGGTACAATGAGGCAGCTGGGGGTTGCTGGCAGTCCGTAGCTGCCAAGTTGTACCTGGCTGGACCAAAAATATGGCGGAGCCCTACGCCATTTTTTTTCTAGAATTAGTCCTAGAAAAAAAATAAAAATGGGCTTCGCTGTATTTAGATGCATAGTGAACACTTTGAACCCCCAGGTGCTTCACAAATTGATCCGTAAAAATGAAAAAAGAAAATTTGTGTGAAAATAAATGTACTTTTTCCTTATTACGAATCAATTTGTGAAGCACCTGGGGGTTCAAAGTTCTCACTATGCATCTAGATGCATTCCTTGGGGGGGGGTCTAGTTTCCAAAATGGGGTCACTTGTGCGGGAGCTCCAATGTCCACACAGGGGCTCTCCATTCACGACCTGGTGTCCGCTAACGATTCCAATAGTTAGCGGACACCATGTCGCGTATGGAGAGCCCTGTGTGCTTAACCATTGGAGCTCCCCCACAAGTGACCCCATTTTGGAAACTAGACCCCCAAGGAACATATCTAGATGCATAGTGAGCACTTTGAACCCCCAGGTGCTTCACAAATTGATCCGTAATAATGAAAAAAGAAAATTTGTGTGAAAACAAATGTACTTTTTCCTTCTTACGGATCAATTTGTGAAGCACCTGGGGGTTCAAAGTGCTCACTATGCATCTAGATGCATTCCTTGGGGGGTCTAGTTTCCAAAATGGGGTCACTTGTGGGGGAGCTCCAATATTTAGGCACACAGGGGCTCTCCATACACGACATGGTGTCCGCTAATGATTCCAATAGTTAGCGGACACCATGTCGCGTATGGAGAGCCCCTGTGTGCCTAAACATTGGAGCTCCCCTACAAGTGACCCCATTTTGGAAACTAGACCTCCCAGGGAACGTATCTAGATGGGTGGTGAGCATTTTGAACCCCCAGGTGCTTCACAAATTCATCCGTAAAAATGAAAAAGTACTTTTATTTCCATAAAAATTTTCTTTTAGCCTAATTTTTTTCATTTTCACATGGGGAACAGGATAAAATGAATCCTAAAAATTGTTGGGCAATTTCTCCTGAGTACATCGATATCTCATATGTGGTCATAAACCACTGTTTGGGCGCACAGCAGGGCTCAGAAGGGAAGGAGCGCCATTTCACTTTTTGAATGGAAAATTAGCTCCAAAAGTGAAATGGCGCTCCTTCCCTTCTGAGCCCTGCCGTGCGCCCAAAGAGTGGTTTATGACCACATATGAGATATCGATGTACTCAGGAGAAATTGCCCAACAATTTTTAGGATCCATTTTATCCTGTTCCCCATGTGAAAATGAAAGAATTGAGGCTAAAAGAACATTTTTGTTGGAAAAATTAAAATGACCATTTTTTCCTTCCACTTTGCTTTAGTTCCCGTGAAGCACCTGAAGGGTTAATAATCTTCTTGAAGGTAGTTTTGAGTAGCTTGAGGGGTGCAGTTTTTGGAATGGTGTCACGTTTGGTTGTTTTCTGTCATGTACACCCCTCAAAGGGACTTCAAATGTGATGTGGTCACTAAAAAAAATGGCTTTGTAAATTTTGCTGGAAAAATGAAAAATTGCTGATGAACTTTGAACCCTTATAACGTCCGAACAAAAATTTTTTTTTTTTCAAAAATTGTGCTGATGTAAAGTAGACATGTGGGAAATGTTATTTATTAACTATTTTGTGTCACATACCTCTCTGGTTTAGCAGAAGAAAAATTCATAATTTGAAAATTGCTAAATTTTCAAAAATTTTGCCAAATTTTTAATTTTTTCACAAATAATCGCAAAAATTATCAACCTAAATTTAATACTAACATGAAGCCCAATATGTCACGAAAAAACAATCTCAGAATCGCTAGGATCCGTTGAAGCGTTCCAGAGACATTACCTCATAAAGGGACACTGGTCAGAATTGACAAAAATGGCCTGGTCATTAAGGTCAAAATAGGCCGGGGGGTGAAGGGGTTAATAACTGTTTATGCATATATGTAAATTGTCTCTTATGTAATATCTTGTATATCTTTTTACAAACACTGCCAACTTTGGGAGTAAAATATTATAATTTACTAGTTTCGTTCTTCATGTCCTATGAGCGAGCTCGCCACGTCCTCCCTGTTCGTTTTACGCTATCATACGGGTTACCGATCGACCTGTAAGAGATCGGTGGTGGCAGCATAACGTTTTTTATTTATGTGATATTGTGGGCTGAGGGTGACTGAATCGAGGTATATATACGTTCCTGGCAGGAACTGGTGGTATACATACATCCTGTCACATCACACTCCGCAGTATACGACATAAAGTAGAGCAGCTGAGCTCCTTTCTTATCCTCTGGCAATACCGGATTTGGCCAGCAGGATAAGAGGGCGCCAGAGAGCTGCAGGTCCTGACTAAGTCTTCGTGACTGGATGTTAAGGGGGAGAGGATGGGAGCTCATTGAGTCAAACAAGATGTGATACAGTCACAAGACCATAGAGTTAAGATCTCAATAGTAGCCTCAAGGATGTATGTGGTCTCTCAAGCAGGGGTAAGAGTTTTGGTAAACTCTGGGGTGGATCTATATCATAGCCATGGTGCCCACATATTTTCGAATAGGGGATAAGAGCTGTAAGAGAGAGAGTCGCAATTTCTGCTGTCCTATAGATCAAGTCTAGTTCCTGAAGAATGCGTGTCTTGGTCTGAATTGAAACAGAGTTCCAAACTGTTGGTATCAGCATTTTGGCTGCAGCAAAAATGTAGCTAGCAAGCCGGGACGCTGAGGTGTCGTTTGGTCATATCTGCAGATTAAGGAGAGAGTTTTGTGGTGTCAGGTTGGTCACCCTATCCAAGACTTCCGAAATGATCATAGATACCATTTCCCAGTATGTCCGTATTTTAGCGCAGGTCCACCAAAGATGTAGATAGGAGCCCTTTTCTACATTACATCTCCAACATATTCCAGTTGAGGAAGACTTCCAATTCTGGGTCTGGGTCGGGGTGCGATACCAACGGGAGACCACTTTAAATTATTCTCCTGTATTTTCACACAAGATGAAGGGCCATGGGATCTATGCTAAATCTGGGTGATCTGCTCATCTGTAAATATATGTTTAAGTCCCTTTCCCACAGGCCTAGGTATGCTGGTTTAATGTGTGCATCTTCACTTGCTAAGTATTTGCTCAAAACCACATTCAAGATGTTTACTAACCCTTCAGTTGCTTCACAGGAATGAATGGAAAGTGGAATGAAAAAAGAAATACATTTATATTTTACCTAAAAATGTAACTTTAGCCTCAATGTATTCACTTTTACAAGTGATAGCAGGACAAATAGGATGCCAAAATGTGTGACCCAGTTTCTTCTGAACGCGCCGATCCCCCACATGTGGTCAGAAACTGCTCTCTCCACGATCTGGAGATACTGTGTCCTGGACTTTCCTTCTGCTGCGGGGGCGCCCGGGATCTCCACGATCCGGAGACACTGTGTCCTGGACATCTTTTCTGTTGTGGGGACGCGGAGGATCTACAAGATCTGGAGACACTGTGTCCTGGACGTCTCCTCTGCTGCGGGGACACGGGGGATCTCCAAGATCTGGAGACACTGTGTCCTGGACGTCTCCTCTGCTGCAGGGACACGGGGGATCTCCAAGATCTGCAGGCACTGTGTCCTGGATGTCTCCTCTACTGTGGGGAGGCCGGGGATCTCTACGAGCCGTAGACACTGTGTCCTGGATGTCTCCTCTGCTGTGGGGATGCCTGGGATCTCCACAATCCGAAGACACTTGTGGCACCCCAGGGTTTATGTGCCACAGTAACACCACAAAGGGTAAGATTCCCACAACACTACACGAGCACCTCCAGGCCAGAAGGGGGAGCTAAATCTGCTTCCCTATGTATTCTGGTGTGGAGAGGAAGTGGGCAGTTCAGTTCCTAGGAGGACTGAAGAAGAAGGAACTGGGTGTAAAAGAGCTGTGTTAGGCTCACCCCAACGTTCTGCTGTGCAGGTCCAGGCCAAGCCAGGGTCTGAGGAACGAAGACAGGAGAAGCAAAGGAACACACCTAGGAGACCGAGTTACCCTGAAACTCACCCCAGAGGAGCACAAAGAACGGATACCGGATCCGAGATTGTGCCTAACACAAAAAGCACAGTGAACACCGGATTAGTGAAGGTCCCACATCTTCACTATACCACAGCGAAGCAACACGGCAGGGTCAGGAACACAGGACAAGACTCAAGTTGCCTAGCACATTGGTACCTGTGAGGGAAGACAGGGTCGGTAGCTTAGCTAAAACAGCAGCAAAGCCACACACACAGCGCAGAAACAGGGAGTCAAAGGACCCGGCCAGGGTGGGAGCAACCCGGCCCCTGTACAGACTCTGTAGACAGTACTCAGCTGAATTACCATCCGAGTAAAAGACCTGAAAAACTACAAAACCGTGAGTCTGTGTAATTCTTGGGCTTGAGCCCCGCTCTCTCTCACAAACTGTTTTCATCACTACTGCCCCGGGGACCAGGCTCTGCCACATCACAGGCTGCCATCCATCATCGCCGGGGGTTCTGCAGCAGCGGTGGTCACCCTGACCATATACCACGCGTGGCGTCACAAATTTCTCCCCTGTAAATAACCCCCAAGCTTTACTTGTGGGCTCGGGACACGGTCCGGACCAAGACTGCCGTGATACCCCGGTCCGGTACCGAGTACCCCGTCCCAGTGGGCTCCACAACTTGGCGTCACAAACAGGATCTATCGTACCTGGTGTAATGGATGCCCTCCACACCTTTCGGGTGGGCTGTCATTTTAATTGTCTGCCGGCCAAATTGGATGCTTTGTCTGAGTGTGTGCACGCCACCGGTAAGTACCACGCTGACAAACAAGTCAAAGTAGAGCTTAATGACAAAGACCTTTATTTTAGGAGGGATAAACAGTTTTATACGGCTCCTTAAAGGGATATTAAAAGGGGTGTTACTAGAGATGATGGCATCATATTATGCTGAATCCACATTTTTTTCTGAAGAGAACATTAATTTAGTGTGTGTTAGTTAGCCTTTCAGTTCAGCCTTGATCTGTACATTCAGTCCATGCTGATAAGGAACTTCTGTGCAGCTAATTCTGAGACAGTGGAATTTGAAGGGAGGGGGAGGATAAGGGATGCTGCAGTCTGCACACTGGAAGATTTCTAAATGACTTCTATAAGAGTTATATAAGTTACTAGCTGTAGTACCCGGCTATGCCCGGGTTAATAAATAACTGCTGTTAGCTATAACAAAATAGAATTTGAATATGTCATATTAATGACCTGTAGGAAAATAGAAGCTGAGCTGTGATTGATTGCTTTAGGCAGCCTAATAAATCTCCAGCCAACAGTAAACCCTCCCCCTGGCCGGGCAGTATATGTTACCTCACACATACACATAATAGACAGCTCATGTGACTGACATCTTCCTTAATTCCCTATATGGCACATGTGTTGCACATTGGCTGTTTTTAATCCGATGTTTATGTTTGGAAAATAAAGATAGCACACGTATGAGGCGAGTTGTGTGAGGTGATTTGTGCACATCTGTGTCTATCTGTGTGGTGTGTGTGTCCCTGTGGAGTCGGGTCTGTGTGGTGTGTGTCTCTGTTGTGTGTGTCTCTTTGTGGTGTGTGTGTGTCCCTGTGGGGTGAGTGCATGTGCCCCTATAGGGTGTGTATGTGTGTGTCCCTGTGTGTGGGGGGTCTGTGTGGTGTGTGTCTCTGTTGTGTGTGTCTCTTTGTGATGAGTGTGTGTGTGTCCCTGTGGGGTGAGTGCATGTGTCCCTATAGGGTGTGTACGTGTGTGTGTCCCTGCAGGGGGGGGGTCTGTGTGGTGTGTGTGTATCTGTGTTGTGTGTGTCCCTGTGGGGTGAGTGCATGTGTCCCTATAGGGTGTGTATGTGTGTGTGTCCCTGTGGGGGGGGGGGGTGTCTGTGTGGGGTGTGTGTAATACAGGAAAAAACGGTGTTCTCCGGTCCGCGCTGCCAAGGTCCACTTATTCCAAGCGAACACACGAGTAGATGAAGTATATCCAAAATCCTTTATTGCATCCTACGCGTTTCGGTGCCCTCCTGGCACCTTCCTCAGGGATCAACTGAGGAAGGTGCCAGGAGGGCACCGAAACGCGTAGGCTGCAATAAAGGATTTTGGATATACTTCATCTACTCGTGTGTTTCCTTGGAATAAGTGGACCTTGGCAGCGCGGACCGGAGAACACCGTTTTTTCCCGTATTACTGTGTGATTCCACGTGCTAGTGGTCGGTGGGAGTCCAGCAGCAGCCATCAGGATATAACACTACATGTCTACATACCAGTTGTGGGTCTCACAACTGAAATAGGTGAGTGGTTCCCTTTATACCACCTACATTTGAAGTGTCTGAGTGATAGCGCACTATTGCGCCTCTTGTTCCCCTTCCCCTTTCTTTTATCTGTGTTGTGTGTGTCTCTTTGTGGTGTGTGTGTGTCCCTGAGGGGTGAGTGCATGTGTCCCTATAGGGTGTATATGTGTGTGTGTCCCTGTGGGGGGGTCTGTGTGGTGTGTGTGTGTCTCTTTGTGGTGTGTGTGTCCCTGTGGGGTGAGTGCATGTGTCCCTATAGGGTGGCTATGTGTGTGTGTCCCTGTTGGGGGGGTCTGGGTGGTGTGTGTGTGTGTCTGTGTTATGTGTGTCTCTTTGTGGTGTGTGTGTGTCCATGTGGGGTGAGTGCATGTGTCGCTATAGAGTGTGTGTGTGTCCCCTTGGGGGTGTGTGTGTGTCTCTGTGTTGTGTGTGTCTCTTTGTGGTGTGTGTGTTTGTGTTTTGTGTGTGTGTCTCTTTGTGGTGTGTGTCCCTGTGGGGTGAGTGCATGTGTCGCTATAGGGTGTGTGTGTGTGTCCCCATGGGTGTGTGTGTCTCTGTGTTGTGTGTCTCTTTGTGGTGTGTGTGTGTTCGGGTGCGTGGTGAGTATCCAATGTTGGGGCTGCACTTTAGCGACTATATACTTGCTGTTACTCTTTGTGTGCGTGTGGTACATGTCCCCGTGTGTGGTGAATATCTCATGTTGGGGCCCCACCTTAGTGACTATATGCTGGTATGTGCTGTTAGTATTTGGCGCTATCATTAAGCCCCTCTCATTCACAACTGTCAACTGGTAACTGTCACTTTTTCCCCATTATGTAGATAGGGGCAAAATTGTTTGGTGAATTGGAATGCGCGGGGTTAAAGTTTCACCTCACAACATAGCCTATGACGCTCCCGGGGTCCAGACGTGTGACTGAGCAAAATTTTGTAGCTGTAGCTGGCAGCTGTCGATTTTCCTCCCACACGTTTCCTTTCCCTTTTTCCCTATTATGAAGATAGGGCCAAAATTGTTTGGTGAACTGGAACACGCAGGGTTAAAATTTCGCCTCACAACATAGCCTATGACGCTCTCGGGGTCCAGACGTGCGACCGTGCAAAATTTTGTGGCTGTAGTTGTGACGGTGTAGATGCAAATCCCGGATATACACACATACACACACACATTCAGCTTCATATATTAGATTAACTATTTATTGCCATAACACCGGTAAACCGGGTACCGTGTGCTGTGATTTATGTGACCTGCGTCATTTTTGAACTGCCGCCATTACAAAGCGCACGACGCGTGGGAAGAAAAGGAGGCGTGTCATTGTGGGCAGTATCCTGTAAGAGCGCGAAGCAAGCCTCCTCCTCTGTGCTGACATCATCCGGTGGGGAAGAGAATCCCTGTCCCACCGCGGAACCTTTAGTAGACATCCAGACGGAAGCGGAAGACCAGGAGGGTTGACATTAACTAAGTTGTCGCAACAAGGAGATGCTGTGGGAGCGGACAACAGCGGAGCACCTGATGGTGCTGCGGCGCAAGGAGCAGTACCCATCATGGCGTTCCTGGTACCGTACACTCCGGGAGCAATGTGGCTACCGCAATACGCAGGTGAGCCCAATATGACTTTGTTAAAAAAAAAAAAGCGTACTACACCATGTACCCCTGACAGAAGCCCAGTGTGTCGGTATGATTATTGGGCAGTTAACCGGCAATGCACAGCGGGAAGTTACGTCCTGGCCGGACACAGACAAAGACACTGTAGAGCATCTTGTGGCTGGACTGAAAGCAGCATTTGAGTCCAGTGCTGACACACGGGCTAAAATGAGGTTCTTTGGATGCCAACAAAAGCCTAAAGAGAGCGCAAGAGATTATGCCTTAACCTGCAGGAAGCGATCAAAGCACACAAATTAGCAGAACCTGCCTTAGCCCCAGGAACTGATAAGATGCTGATAGATCAGTTCATAGAGGGCCTCCTATCCCCTTCTCACAGAGGACATTTGAGCATGATGACCATCCAGAATTCCGGAATAACTTTTGCCCAGCTAAAAGATAGAGCCATCCGCCTCCAGCAGATAGAGGAGCCCCGGGATATAAACTCTATTCAAGGCCCTACAGCAGCACCTCAGCATCCAGGAGCATCAGTGACATCTGCCATGTTAGGGGCTGCTGCTGACTGCAAAAAGCCTATCTCTAATGAGGCCCTCAACCAAAAGCTAGATGCCCTGACAGACACTGTTGTTTCCATGGCTAAAGCCATCAAGGAGCTGCGTGGATCCAAGCCTGCACCCAAAATCGAGTTGGCGACCAGTAAGGAGGATGTCCCGTGGATGAGGCCCAGGAAGTACCAAGCGACGAGAGGACGACCCAGCGACCACTATCAGCCGGATGGACAGCCCATTTGCCGCCTTTGCAAGGAACCAGGTCACTTTGCCCGGGAATGTGCTTTAAACGAGGATCCCCTGGGAAGGTGGGCCGCTCCTCAGGTATAAACTCCCAAGGTCCTGCAGCCTGGTATGACAAGTTCGTGGGAGGACGTCCAGTTATCCCTATCGTGTTTGATGGCATTCCCTTCAGCGTCCTGTTGGATACCAGATAACATCAATTCCACATGTTCTCTACAAGAGGTATTGGGCTGATTCAGACATTATTAGTGGTCTATCTAACGTTGCATTGAACATATGGGCTAGCAATGGTGAAATAATACCACAAGTTGGGTTCAGAGAAATGACCATTCAGACTGGGAAGGTAGAATTGAAGAATCAGGGTATTATTATTGTAGATGTTGACCGGCGAGAATGTGAACCAGTAATGTTACTAGGAATGAATGTAATTGAAAATAGTTTTTCCAAGGTAATTACTGTCTTACAGCAGATCGCCGACACTGCCAGTACCGGGTAACAGAGACTCCTGCGAAAGGAAATAAAAGTCTTGATGCTGGAACAACAGGTAGAAATATCAGGAGGTGAAATTGGCAGTTTAACGGTAAGTGATTCGATACCCATTGTAATACCTCCCAAAGCTGAAATGTTGGTCTGGTGTAGAGCCGCAATTAGCATTAAAAGGCAAGACTATCAAGCCCTGGTAGAACCCGTGTACTCAGACAGTAGACCCACTATACTGATGGCCAGAGGAGTAGTTGAGGTACACTGGGGAAGAGTGCCAATACGCCTTCTAAATTGCTGAGAGGATGAGATCACATTACCAAAGTATGCTACCATGGCTAAGTTATTTACGGTTGATAACAATGCCATCACAGCCGTTGAGCCCTGGAACCCGTCAAGTCAGGTGGATGACAATGGCTCAGGGGAAAAGCTGGAGGATTGGTGCCAAAAGCTACATGTAGGTACCAGTTCTACACCTCCCCGTCACAAGCATGGAGTATACCGGGTAGTGAAAGAATATGAGCAGATATTCAGCAAACACCCATTAGACTTTAGACAAAATAAAGGGGTAGAGCACACTATACCCACAGGTAACCATCAGCCTATAAAAGAGAGGTATAGACTATTACCACCCGCTCACTACCAAACCACCAAATACATGCTCAAAGAGATGAAAACTGCAGGTGTAATAAGAGACAGTTGTAGCCCCTGGGCAGCGCCTTTAGTGTTGGTTAGGAAGAAGGATGGGACCATGAGAATGTGCGTAGATTACCGGCAGATTAATCGCATCACACATAAGGACGCATACCCATTACCTAGGATTGAGGAGTCATTAGCCACATTAAAATCTGCTAACTACTTTTCTACCCTAGATCTGACTAGTGGGTATTGGCAAGTTCCTGTAGCAGAGGCTGACAAGGAGAAGACAGCGTTTACTATGCCAATGGGCCTCTGTGAGTTCAATTGTAAGCCGTTCGGACTCTGCAACGTACCCGGGACCTTCCAACGCCTGATGGAGAGCTGCCTAGGACGCAAGAACTTTGAAACTGTCCTCCTGCACCTAGATGATGTCATAGTCTACTCCAAGACGTATGAGCAACATCTACAAGACCTGGCAGAAGTGTTCGAAGCCTTGTCCAAATATGGCATGAAAATCAAGCCATCCAAGTGCCACTTTCTCAAGCCAAAGGTGCAGTACCTAGGACATGTCGTGAGTTCAGAGGGAGTAGCATCGGATCCTGATAAAGTCACAGTGATAAGGGATTGGCCAAGACCCACCAATGTGAAAGAAGTGAGGCAATTCCTGGGCCTGGTAGGCTATTATAGAAGATTTATCAGAGGGTTCACAAAGTTAGCAGCTCCCCTACAAGACATCCTGGTAGGACAGTCAAAAAGGTCTTCAACCCGTAATCCCGCTTTCCAGTGGAGTGACGAAAGGGAAGAGTACTTCAAAAAGCTAAAGTGGGCGCTGACAGGAGAAGAGATACTGGTGTATCCGGATTACCATCAACCCTTCATTGTATACACGGATGCCAGCAACGTGGAACTGGAGAGCAGTATTGTCACAGAAGCAAGGAGGCAAAGAGAGAGTTATTGCCTTTGCAAGCAGGAAACTCCGGCCTATGGAAAGAAACCCTGAGAATTACAGTTCCTTCAAGTTAGAACTACTGGCAGTAGTTTGGGCTGTAACCGAGCGTTTCAAGCACTACCTGACAGCTGCAGAATTCACCATCTACATGGATAACAACCCATTGACCCACCTGGACTCAGCAAAATTAGGTGCGTTGGAGCAGCGATGGATAGGCCGGCGGTCTAACTACAACTTTGTCATCAAATATAGGGCAGGCCGCAAAAACGGGAATGCAGATGCTTTATCCCGGATGCCACACTTCAAAAACGTGGAAGAGGAACTGGAGGGGCTGGAAGAAATTGAACTACCGGCCTTTCATCGTTTTAAGGTAGAACAGTATCAACCCGGCATCTACCAAAAACAACAAGAGGCAAATCTCAACCCGTTAGCGCACCATGGATGGGCTGACACCGAGGATAGCGACCCGGCTGTGAAGCTAGTGAAAGAACTGCTTACACAACCAGGTGCGTACCCTAATCAGAACGCTCCAGCTGAGACCCAACAACTCTGGAAAGAAAGAAGCAAGTTGTTCCTATATCAAGGGAAGCTCTACAGAAGGCACACCAAACCTAAAACACATGAGTTGGTCTGGCAGATTATCGTACCCAAGAGAGACGTCAAAATGGTCTTAGAAGCCTACCACGACGGTGCAGGTCATTTTGGATGGAAGAAGTTGGAAGTGCTCCTGAGAGAGAGATTCTACTGGGTTGGCATGAGGAAATCAATTGAAGATTGTGTAGAAAATGTGGCCCGTGCAACCTCAGAAGAAAGGATCAACAGAGTCAGAGAGCCCCATTAGACCTCGTCAAGTTGTCACCAAGCCGGTCAGGCTATGTCTATGCCTTAACTATCGTGGACTATTACTCCTGCTTCTTAGTGGTGGTACCCGTCAAGGACCTGACAGCGAAGACAGCTGCAAGAGCATTTCAGACACATTTCTGTAGACCTCATGGCTTTCTGGAACAAGTCCTTTCAGATCAAGGTCCAGCTTTCGAGTCAGAGATTTTCCAGGAATTCTGCAACATGTACGGCTGTAAGAAGATCCGCATGACAGCCTATCATCCCCAAACAAATGGCTTATGCAAAAATATGAACCATATTGTAATTGACCTGTTGAAAACATTACCAGAGTCAGAAAGAAATCAATGGCCAGATAAATTACCCGACTTGGTAGACTTGTACAACCATATCCCGGTGAGTACTACAAACTGCACCCCAGCCTACCTTATGCTAGCAAGACCCGGTAAGCTACCAATTGATTTAGATATGGGAATTCTGAAGCCAGATGCGGACGTTGAGAATCCAATTGGGATACCCTACATCAACAACAGTATCGCCAAGTACAAGAGTGCGTAGAGAAAAGTCTCCAGCAAGCTAGAGAAAGACAAGAGAGAACCTTTAACCAACATGCTCTAGCAACCCCATTACAACCTGGTGAGCAAGTTCTCAAGAGAAAGAGACGCACCAACAAACTAGATAATCAGTGGGAAACCATCCCATACACAGTCTTACCATCAAATTTAGACAATGCCAAAGTGTATCTAATCAGCAAAGCCGAAGGAAGAACATCAGCAGTTGTGTCAAGAGACCATCTCAAACCGTGTCCTGAAACCCTGAAGAAACCAGAAGTAACGGTACCCGTACAGGTCCAACCTGTCAGGAAAGAAGAGGATGTGTTTCATACCGTCTTAGGAGATTTCCCGAAAACATGGACAAATTACTATGGAGCAGTTGTAGTTCCCATGATTGCCTTCCCTCCAATGGTAGAACCAACGCCAGAACCCGTACCACAAGAAGTCCCAAAACATGGAGAACTGGAAGTTGAGCCTGAAGAGGGAGAACCAATTCTTGGTCTCAGTGAGCTTGCCAGTCCTGAATAGGTACATGTCCACCCACACCATTATGCTAAGTACACCCAGTACACCAGCATTACGCAGATCACAGCGTAGTACCCAGGGTCAGATACCGGCTAGGTACAAGGAATAAAGTGTGGAATCAAATGTAAAATTTAAATATGTGTGTAAAGGCCCACTGGCTTTATAAAGTTCAATAGAACCCGTTAAAGTGTAAGTGTACAAAAAGGGTGAGAGTAGCATGGTGTTAGGTGGCCGCCACGGAGAGTAAGAACTTGGCCTCTTATGCGGTGGCCCGAGGGCTTAGGAGCCTACTGCACTTAAACCAGAGACACCCGTAGAAACTTGTTAATATTTGTTGCAACGTTAAAAGCCCAGTACCTACAGAGACTATCCTGTATGAACTACTTACATATTCTTGAACATTTTCTTCTTTATTAACTATGGACCATACTTACCACGGAACTGGTTGTGGTAAGCACTATTTGTATATAGTTACCAGCCCCGGAGGTGATGGACTAAACCCCCGGAAGGACTGATCTGTGTTGAACTTTTTGGACTCTCTTTGAGTTTCAGTGGTTTTTGTATATTTTTACTTTTAAGACTCTGTATATAATAATTGTTTTGTTATGTTATTTGTTTGTTTTTCCACAGTCCCGGAGTAGGGTTCATGTGCCACAGCAACACCACAAAGGGTAAGATTCGCACAACACTACACTAGCGCCTTCAGGCCAGAAGGGGGAGCTAAAACTTCTTCCCTATATATTCTGGTGTGGAGAGGAAGTGGGAAGCTCAGTTCCTAGGAGGATTGAGGAAAAAGGACCTGGGTGTAAAAGAGCTGTGTTAGGCTCACCCCACGGTCCGCTGTCCAGTTCCAGGTCAAGCTAGGGTCTGAGGAATGAAGACAGGAGAAGCAGAGGAACACACCTGGGAGACCGAGTTACCCTGAAACTCACCCCAGAAGAGCACAAAGAACAGATACCGGATCCGAGATTGTGCCTGACACAAACAGCACAGTGAACACCGGATTAGTGAAGGTCCCACATCTTCACTGTACCACAGCGAAGCAACACGGCAGGGTCAGGAACATGGAATAAGACTCAAGTTGCCTAGCACATTGGTACCTGTGAGGGAAGACAGGGCCAGCAGCTTAGCTAAAGCGGCAGCAGGGCCACACACACAGCGCAGAAACAGGGAGTCAAAGGACCCGGCCAGGGTGGGAGCAACCCGGCCCCTGTACAGACTCTGTAGACAGTACTCAGCTGAATTACCATCATAGTAAAAAACCTGTAAAACTACAAAACCATGAGCCTGTGTAATTCTTGCGCTTGAGCCCCGCTCTCCCTCACAAACTGTTTTAATCACTACTGCCCTGGGGACCAGGCTCTGCCCGTGGAGAGCCATCACATCACAGGCTGCCATCCATCATCACCGGAGGGTCTGCAGCAGCGGTGGTCACCCTGACCACATACCACAGGTGGCGTAACGACTGTCTCCCCTGTAAATAACCCCCAACCTTTACTTGTGGGCTCGGGACACGGTCAGGACGAAGACTGCCGTGATACCCTGGTCCGGTACCGAGTACCCCGTCCCAGTGGGCTCCACACGCTGTGTCCTGGACATCTCTTCTGCTGCGGGGATGCCGAGGATCTCCACGATCTGGAGACACTGTGTCCTGGTTGTCTCCTCTGCTACGGGGACGCTGGGGATCTCCATGATCTGCAGACACTGTGTCCGGGACATCTCCTCTGCTGCGGGGATGCCGAGGATCTCCACGATCTGGAGACACTGTGTCCTGGTTGTCTCCTCTGCTACGGGGACGCTGGGGATCTCCACGATCTGGAGACACTGTGTCAGTGACATCTCCTCTGCTGCGGGGATGCCTGGGATCTCCACAATCTGGAGACACTGTGTCCTGGACGTCACCTCTGCTGTGGGGACGCCGGGGATCTCCACGATCTGGAGACACTGTGTCCGGGACATCTCCTCTGCTGCGGGGACGCCTGGGATCTCCACGATCTGGAGACACTGTGTCCGGGACATCTCCTCTGCTGCGGGGACGCCTGGGATCTCCACGATCTGGAGACACTGTGTCCTGGACGTCAAATCTGCTGTGGGGACGCCGGGGATCTCCACGATCCGGGGACACTGTGTCCTGGACATCTCCTCTGCTGCAGGGACGTGGGGATCTCCACAGATGAACGCAGCCGCCCTGTGCCCATGGTCCGAGCCTGGGGTATGGCGGCTTTTCCATGCATTTACCCCGAGATTGCCTCTGACTCTGCAGCACTAAATTGATACGTTGCGGTCAATCGGCGGCAGGGAAAGCCTCCCTGCAGATCAGTTAACAAGCACAGTGGGCAGGAGATTTGTGTAAATCTGTCTAGTGCTTGTACTGTACAACACAATGGTTTAGACACAGTGATAACACACTGCGTCCAAACCGCTGCAAATACTGATTGTGTGAACACACCCGTAGGCTATGTGCCAACTAGAAAATAGTGGTGCAGATTTTGTGCTTCCAGAAATCCGCACCTGCAGAAAAAACACAGCAGAGAAATGGCTGTGCCAGTGGTGTGTCTGTTCATGCAGATTTTGCTGCGTTTTTTTTGTGATTGTTCACTCTTTTGACTGTGAATAAAGTTAGGTTAAAGGCTGGGAAAAAAAAGCATTTCAAGATGTCATAATATGACACGGGGCACAGCAGGCAGATAAGGGCTGAGCGCTACCCACAGCTGCCTAGTTTTACCTGGCTGGAAACCAAAAATACAGGAAAGCCCTTTTCATTTAATTATTTCATGAAGTAATTAAAAAAAACAATGTGGAGCTTCGCCATATTTTTGGTTTCCAGCCAAATAGGCAGCTGGGGGCAGGAATCCTCAGCATGAAGAGGCCCAAGATGAAACACCGGGGTGCTGATGATCTAACGAACATCTGCCAAGGTACGAACTGACTCCTCCATTCTACTGTCCTGGGGACTGCACTCCACCTGCGGGGAGCGGAAGCATCCAAGCTGCCAGTCATCTTCCCCAGAGGTTCTGAAGCAGCAGTGGCCACCCTTGGCCACGTACCTCAAGTGGCGTCACAAATACCCCTTTTCCCTGTCAATACCGTTTATTAAATGACACCGCCAGGGTCACGGAGCCGGGTGTCCACCTTGACATTCCCCAGAAAGAACTCTAAGAACTGGCCCGGTAACGAGTACCCCCGACCCTGGACGGGCGTTTCACAGATGATCCATTGAAAGTTGGAGGGACAGAATGCAACCATGTTCCTACAGGGGAGGGGAGAAAATGCAGAGCTGAATCAATCAGTGTAGTGCTCTGCCTGTGCTCCTAGCCTAACAATTACACCACACATTATGCATCATCATACAGGAGAGGATCACAGCGTGTGTCTGCTTGGTGACATGATTGCTATTTCAAGCCTGGACCCCCTGTCACATAAGATGGTATATCAGGGACAGGATTATAGTGCGAGCATGGGGCCAGTGGCCACGCCCCCTCCCACGACCCTTCCTATACAGAAGTGAGAGGGGGCTAGAATGTAGGATGATCCTGCAGCTCCCACCATCCACGCCCGACACACCTCTTCTTCTCTGCTCCTGCATGAAGCTGACATGCTGAAATTCTCTGTCTCATAAGGTGGGGTCAGAGCAGAGGAGCAGGTATGATGTTATCAATTTATAAGAGATCTATAGATCCTAGATCTGCAGTGTACAGCTCTGCTTCATCATGTAGGAGGGCAGGAACTGTACTAAAAAGCTTTCTCTCACTTGAGTTCCCCTTTAACTCTTCCAGCTGCCCTGCGATGGTGGCAGACTGAGCAATAAAGGGGTTAATGCAAGCTGAATCTTGCCAGCTGACACTAAGCCCGAGGTTCCTAATGTTGGGCAATGTTAGACCCGGCCATTAGGAACCTCTAGTAAATAGTAAAGAATACACAACACGGAGAAAAATGTTTTCATTAGAACATAGAACACAAATACATATTTAGACTCCATCTTTATTACCCCCACATACATAGTCACGATCTTCTGTGACACTCGTTCCTGGGTCACTTGAGCTCAGATAGAGCAACGCAGTTCTCTGACCTGAGATGAACTTTGAGGTCAAAGTTCACATGAGGTCACCTCACCTCAGGTGACTGAGACTGTGATGTCACCTCATTCAGGCGCCAGGAATCCCGGAAGAAGATGGCCAAAGAGTGAGAGGATCAGGCCATGTGACCGAGGGATCGTAGGGATGAAGATACGAGGTGGAGGACAAGGTGAGGGACCAGGGAACCGAGGGACTAAGGGGGGGTCTGGACAGGACATTTCTCTGTCATTTGACATGTTTGATTATGCCAGTTGACAGATAGTATTTTTTACTGGCGATGTTATGTATTTTTATGTGATCACTGTTACACAGCGGTATACGGTATATAACGGTGATCACGTAACAAAAAACGGTCTGATTCATATTCTCCAGGGTGTACTGGGGGCGCTAGAGGGCCTTTACTGTTCATACATCTCTAGACCCCTCAGTGCCCTCGTGTTTGGACGTCTAGAGACTTGAGGGCGTCATTATCGGGTTAAAGCTCTTTATACTCATTCTCCTTTTGGGCCCTCGGCTCTAGGGGCGGCTTCATTACTAAAATGTCTCTGTCCTTATCATTACTTTGCACACCTTGCATGATAGTCTGGTGCCACCTGGTGGCTAATATCAGTATTGCTCTGTGATACATATGCAATAGAAATATTTTATATTAATATTTACACTAATGTATTTTATATGATTAATACATATTTCATGACATATTTTGCTCTTATGCGCTTGTTCTCAGTGTTTCTGCTCCATCATGTCGGGATCTTGCATGTATCATTTTTCTTGCTGTGTCGATTAATGAGAAATTTCAATACAGACAATAATAAAAGTGAAGAGTTTATATAATGTACGGGTGTGAATGTTATATAGCAGAGTCCCCCCCCCCACTGATTAGCAAATGGGCCATAATATAGGTTTGTATACAGCACTCACCGGTATGTCCCAGGAGCACGGCCACCAGCCGCCCCGCTGTGTCCCACACGTTAATGCCGCCATCTCTGGATCCCGATATTAGAAGATGAAGCTCTGCTGAGTATAAGAGGCTGCTGATCGGCCTGTGGAGACACAGCGACCACAATATATTACATAGATAGAGAGGGGTGTATGGCCAGACAGTGTCCCATCACCCACCCAACACCCCACACAGTGTCCTATAACCAACCCAACACCCCACACAGCATCCCATCACCAATCCAACAACCCACACAGTGTCCCATCAACCCAACACCCCACACAGCATCCCATCACCCACCCAACACCTTATACAGCGTCCCATCACCCACCCAACACCCCACACAGCGTCCCATCACCAATCCAACACCCCACACAGCGTTCCATCACCAACCCAACACCCCACACAGTGTCCTATCACTCACCCAGCACCCCAGACAGCATTAATCACCCACCCAAAACCCCACACAGCATTCATCACCCAACCAAAACCCTACACAGCATCCCATCACCAACCCAACACCCCACACAGCATCCCATCATCAACCCAACGCAGCATCCCATCACCCACCCAACACCCCATACAGCGTCCCATCCCCCACCCAACACCCCACAAAGCGTCCCATCACCCACCCAACACACCACACAGTGTCCATTACCCACCCAACACCCCACACAGTGTCCTATCACTCACCCAGCACCCCACACAGCATTAATCACCCACCCAAAACTCCACACCATCCCATCACCCACCCAACACCCCACACAATGCCCCGTCCCCCACCCAACACCCCGCACAGCGTCCCATCACCCACCAAACACCCCATACAGTGTCCCATCACCCACCCAACACCCCACAAAGCATCTCATCACCCACGCAACACCCATTACAGTGTGTCATCACCCACCCAACACCCTACACAGCGTCCCATCACCCGTCCAACACCCCATACAGCATCCCATCATCCAACTAGCACCCCACACAGCGTCCCATCACCAATCCAACACCCCTCACAGCGTCCCATCATCCACCCAGCTCCCCACACAGCATCCCATCACCCATCCAACATCCCATCACCCAACCAACACCCTGCACAACGTCAAATCACCCACCCAACACCCTGCACAGGATCCTATCACTCACCCAACACCCCACACAGCATCCCATCACCCACCCAACACAATGCACAACGTCCCGTCACCCACCAAACACCCTGCACAGCATCCTACCACTCACCCAGCACCCACACAGCGTCCCATCACCCAACCAGCACCACTCACAGTGTGCCATCACCCATCCAACACCCCACACAGTGTCCCATCACCCAACCAGCACCACGCACAGCATGCCATCATCCACCAGCTCCCCACAGCATCCCATCACCCATCCAACATCCCATCACCCAACCAACACCCTGCACAACGTCAAATCACCCACCCAACACCCTGCACAGGATCCTATCACTCACCAACACCCCACACAGCATCCCATCACCCACCCAACACCATGCACAATGTCCCATCACCCACCCAACACCCTGCACAGCATCCCATCACCCAACCAACACCCTGCACAACGTCCCGTCACCACCCAACACCCTGCACAGCATCCTATCACTCACCCAGCACCCCACACAGCGTCCCATCACCCAACCAGCACCACTCACAGTGTGCCATCACCCATCCAACACCCCACACAGTGTCCCATCACCCAACCAGCACCACGCACAGCATGCCATCACCCACCAACACCTCTCACAGTGTCCATTACCCACCCAACACCTATACAGAGTCCAATCACTCACCAGCACCCCACACACCATCCCATCACCCACCCAACATCCCACACAAAGCCCCGTCACCCACCCAACACCCCGCACAGCGTCCCATCACCCACCCAACACCCCATACAGCATCCCATCACCCATCCAACACCTCACACAATGTCCCAACACCCCACACAGCATCCCATCACCCACGCAACACCCCATACAGTGTGTCATCACCCACCCAACACCCTACATAGCGTCCCATCACCCATCCAACACCCTATACAGTGTGTCATCACCCAACCAGCACCCCACACAGCATCCCATCACCCAACTAGCACCCCACACAGCGTCCCATCACCAATCCAAGACTCCACACAGCGTCCCATCATCCACCCAACACCCTGCACAACATCCCATCAGCCACCCAACACCCTGCACAGCGTCCTACCACTCACCCAGCACCCCACACAGCATCCCATCACCCACCCAACACCCTGCACAACGTCCCATCACCCACCCAACACCCTGCACAGCATACTATCACTCACCCAGCACCCCACACAGCATCCCATCACCCACCCAACACCCTGCACAACGTCCCATCACCCACCCAACACCTGCACAGCATACTATCACTCACCCAGCACCCATCACCCACCCAACACCCTGCACAATGTCCCATCACCCACCCAACACCCTGCACAGCATACTATCACTCACCCAGCACCCCACACAGCATCCCATCACCCACCCAACACCCCACACAGTGTCCCATCACCAACCCAACACCCCACACAGCGTCCCATCACCCACCCAACACCCGCACAGCGTCCCATCACCCACCCAACACCCTGCACAGCATCCCATCACCCACCCAACACCCACACAGCATCCCATCACCCAAACAGCACCACGCACAGCGTGCCATCACCCACCCAAAACCCTACACAGCGTCCCATCACCCACCAAAAACCTACACAGCGTCCCATCACCAATCCAGCACCCCACACAGCGTCCCATCACCCACCTAACACCCCACACAGCATCCCATCACCCACCCAACACCCCACACAGCATCCCATCACCCACCCAACACCCCACACAGTGTCCATTACCCACCCAACACCCCACACAGTGTCCATTACCCACCCAACACCCACACAGCGTCCCATCACCCAACCAGCACCACGTACAGCGTACCATCACCGACCCAACACCCCATAAAGTGTCCCATCACCCACCCAACACCCCACACAGCATCCCATCACCAACCCAACACCCACACAGCATCCCATCACCAACCCAACACCCCACACAGCATCCCATCACCCACCCAACACCCCACACAGCATCCCATCACCCACCCAACACCCACACACAGCATCCCATCACCCACCAACACCCCACAGTGTCCATTACCCACCCAACACCCCACACAGCGTCCCATCACCCAACCAGCACCACGTACAGTGTCCCATCACCCACCCAACACCCCGCACAGCATCCAACACCCCACACAGCGTCCATTACCCACTCAACACCCCACCCAGCGACTACTTGTGTCGGTTACACTGGAACTGCATGAGAAGGCGGCGGACAGCGACCCCTGGTGACGGCCACAATGGAAACTGCAGGTGAAGGGGGTGGACAGCGCCCCCTGGTGGAGGTCCGCCGCCTTCTCCTGCAGTTCCAGTGTGGCTATCACCAGGGGACACGCTACCCCGCAGTCCCGCACAACCTCTCCATCCTGCAGTTCATTGTGGCCGTCACCAGGGGGCGCGCGCTCTGCCGTCCATGGCTGCAGGGTGGTCCGTGTGGCACGTCACCCAGGTGGCGCTGTCCGCCGCCTTCTCCTGCAGTTCCACGTGGCTGTCACCAGTGGGCGCTGTCCGCGCCTTCTCCTGCATTCCATGGGCCGTCACCAGGGGCGCTGTCCGCCGCCTTTCCTGCAGTTCAGTTGTGGCCGTCACCAGGTGGCGCTGTCGCCGCCTTCTCCTGCAGTTCCAGGGGCTGTCACCAGGGGCGCTGTCCGCCGCCTTCTCCTGCAGTTCATATGTGGCCGTCACCAGGGGCGCGTGTCCGCCGCCTTTCCTGCAGTTCCAGGGGCCTGTCACCAGGTGGCGCTGTCCGCCGCCTTCTCCTGCAGTTCCAGGTGGCCGTCACCAGGGGGCGCTGTCCGCACCCTTCTCCTGCAGTTCCATTGTGGCCGTCACCAGGTGGCGCTGTCCGCCGCCTTTCCTGCAGTTTCAGGGAGGCCTGTCACCAGAGGCGCTGTCCGCCCCTTCTCCTGCAGTTCCAGTGTGGCCGTCACCAGGGGCGCTGTCCGCCGCCTTTCCTGCAGTTCATATGTGGCCGTCACCAGGTGGCGCTGTCCGCCGCCTTCTCCTGCATTTCCAGTGAGGCTGTCACCAGAGGGCGCTGTCCGCCACCTTTTCCTGCAGTTCCATTGTGTGCCGTCACCAGGTGGCGCTGTCCGCCGCCTTCTCCTGCAGTTCCATTGTGGCCGTCACCAGGTGGCGCTGTCCGCTGCCTTCTCCTGCAGTTCCAGTGAGGCTGTCACCAGAGGGCGCTGTCCGCCGCCTTTTCCTGCAGTTCATATGTAGCCGTCACCAGGTGGCGATGTCCGCCGCCTTCTCCTGCAGTTCCAGTGGGCGTCACCAGGGGCGCTGTCCGCGCCTTTTCCTGCAGTTCATATGTGCCGTCACCAGGTGGCGATGTCCGCCGCCTTCCTGCATTCCAGTGGGCTGTCACCAGGTGGCGCTGTCCGCCCTTCTCCTGCAGTTCCAGTGAGGCTGTCACCAGAGGGCGCTGTCCGCCGCCATCTCCTGCAGTTTCCGTGAGGCTGTCACCCAGGTGGCGCTGTCCGCTGCCTTCTCCTGGCAGTTCCAGTGAGGCTGTCACCAGAGGGCGCTGTCCGCCGCCTTTTCCTGCAGTTCATATGTGGCCGTCACCAGGTGGTGCTGTCCGCCGCCTTTTCCTGCAGTTCACGTGTGGCAGTCACCAGGTGGCGATGTCCGCCATCTTCTGCTGCAGTTCCAGTGTGGCCGTCACCAGGTGGTGCTGTCCGCCGCCTTTTCCTGCAGTTCCATTGTGGCCGTCACCAGGTGGCGCTGTCCGCTACCTTCTCCTGCAGTTCCAGTGAGGCTATCACCAGAGGGCGCTGTCCGCCGCCTTTTCCTGCAGTTCATATGTAGCCGGTCACCAGGAGGCGCTGTCCGCCGCCTTCTCCTGCAGTTCCAGTGAGGCTGTCACTAGGGGGCGATGTCCGCCGCCTTTTCCAGCGACCCCTGGTGACGGCCACGCTGGAACTGCAGGAAAAAGCGGCAGACAGCGACCCCTGGTGATAGCTACAATGGAACTGCAGGAGAAGGCGGCGGACAGCGCCCCCAGGTAACGGCCATGCTGGAACTGCAGGAGAAGGCGGCGGACAGCGCCCCCTGGTGACGGCTACGCTGGAACTGCAGGAAAAAGCGGCAGACAGCGACCCCTGGTGATAGCCACAATGGAACTGCAGGAAAAGGCGGCGGACAGCGCCCCCAGGTAACGGCCATGCTGGAACTGCAGGAGAAGGCGGCGGACAGCGCCCCCTGGTGACAGCCACACTGGAACTGCAGCAGAAGGCGGCGGACAGCGCCCCCTGGTGACGGCCGCACTAGAACTGCAGGATATAATGGCAGACAGCGTCCCTGGTGACGGCCACGCTGGAACTGCAAGAGAAGGCGGCAGACAGCGCCCCCTGGTGACAGCCACACTGGAACTGCAGGAAAAAGCAGACAGCGTCCCCTGGTGATGGCCACACAGGAACTGCAGGAGAAGGCGGCGAAGAGCGACCCCTGGTGTCCATTACCCACCCAACACCCCACACAGTGTCCTATCACTCACCCAGCACCCCACACAGCATTAATCACCCACCCAAAACCCCACACAGCATTCATCACCCAACCAAAACCCTACACAGCATCCCATCCCCCACCAACACACCACACAGTGTCCATTACCCACCCAACACCCCACACAGTGTCCTATCACTCACCCACACAGCATTCATCACCCACCCAAAACCCCACACAGCATTCTATCACCAACCCAACACCCCACACAGCATCCCATCACCCACCCAACACCCCATACAGTGTCCCATCCCCACCCAACACCCCACAAAGCGTCCCATCACCCACCCAACACCCCATACAGTGTCCATTACCCACCAACACCCTATACAGAGTCCTATCACTCACCCAGCACCCCACACACCATCCCATCACCCACCCAACACCCCACACAACGCCCCGTCCCCCACCCAACACCCCGCACAGCGTCCCATCACCCACCCAACCACCCATACAGTGTCCCATCACCCACGCAACACCCCATACAGTGTGTCATCACCCACCAAACACCCTACACAGCGTCCCATCACCCGTCCAACACCCCATACAGCATCCCATCATCCAACTAGCACCCCTCACAGCGTCCCATCACCAATCCAACACCCCTCACAGCGTCCCATCATCCACCCAGCTCCCCACACAGCATCCCATCACCCATCCAACATCCCATCACCCACCCAACACCCTGCACAACGTCAAATCACCCACCCAACACCCTGCACAGGATCCTATCACTCACCCAACACCCCACACAGCATCCCATCACCCACCCAACACCATGCACAACGTCCCATCACCCACCCAACACCCTGCACAGCATCCTATCACTCACCTAGCACCCCACACAGCGTCCCATCACCCAACCAGCACCACGCACAGCATGCCATCAGCCACCCAACACCTCTCACAGTGTCCATTACCCACCCAACACCCTATACAGAGTCCTATCACTCACCCAGCACCCCACACACCATCCCATCACCAACCCAACATCCCACACAACGCCCCGTCACCCACCCAACACCCCGCACAGCGTCCCATCACCCACCCAACACCCCATACAGCATCCCATCACCCACCCAAACACCACACACAATGTCCCATCACCCATCCAACACCCCATACAGTGTGTCATCACCCACCCAACACCCTACATAGCATCCCATCACCCATCCAACACCCCATACAGTGTCCATCACCCAACCAGCACCCACACAGCATCCTACATCACCCAAAAGTCACCCCACACACAAGTCCCATCATCCACCCAACACCACACACAATGTCCCATCACCCATCCAACACCCCATACAGTGTGTCATCACCCACCCAACACCCTGCACAACATCCCATCACCCACCCAACACCCTGCACAGCGTCCTATCACTAACCCAGCACCCCACACAGCATCCCATCACCCACCCAACACCCTGCACAACGTCCCATCACCCACCCAACACCCTGCACAGCATACTATCACTCACCCAGCACCCCACACAGCATCCCTTCACCCACCCAACACCCTGCACAATGTCCCATCACCCACCCAACACCTGCACAGCATAATATCACTCACCCAGCACCCACACAGCATCCCATCACCCACCCAACACCCCACACAGCGTCCCATCACCAACCCAAACACCCACACAGCGTCCCATCACCCACCCAACACCCCGCACAGCGTCCCATCACCGACCCAACACCCTGCACAGCATCCCATCACCCACCCAACACCCCACACAGCGTACCCATCACCCAAACAGCACCACGCACAGCGTGCCATCACCCACCCAAAACCCTGCACAGCGTCTATCACTAACCCAGCACCCCACACAGCATCCCTTCACCCACCCAACACCCTGCACAGCATCCCATCACCCACCCAACAGCCTGCACAGCATAATATCGCTCACACAGCACCCCACACAGCGTCCATCACCACCCAAAACCCTACACAGCGTCCCATCACCCACCCAAAACCCTACACAGCGTCCCATCACCCACCCAACACCCCACACAGCGTCCCATCACCCACCTAACACCCAACACAGCACTCCCATCACCCACCCAACACCCCACAGTCCATTACACCCACCCCCACACCTCCACAGTGTCCATTACCCACCCAACACCCCACACAGTGTCCATTACCCACCCAACACCCCACACAGTGTCCATTACCCACCCAACACCCCACACAGTGTCCATTACCCACCCAACACCCCACACAGCGTCCCATCACCCAACCAGCACCACGTACAGCGTCCCATCACCGACCCAACACCCCATACAGTGTCCCATCACCCACCCAACACCCCACACAGCATCCCATCACCAACCCAACACCCCACGCAGCATCCCATCACCCACCCATTACCCCACACACCCCATCCCATCCACACCAACCCAACACCCCACACAGTGTCCATTACCCACCCAACACCCACACAGCGTCCCATCACCCAACCAGCACCACGTACAGTGTCCCATCACCCACCCAACACCCAGCACAGCGTCCCATCACCCACCCAACACCCCAAACAACGTCCCATCACCCACCCAACACCCGCACAGCATCAACACCCACCACACAGCGTCCATTACCCACTCAACACCCCACCCAGCGACCACTTGTGTCGGTTACACTGGACCTGCATGAGAAGGCGGCGGACAGCGACCCCTGGTGACGGCCACAATGGAACTGCAGGTGAAGGGGGTGGACAGCGCCCCTGGTGGAGGTCGACGCCTTCTCCTGCAGTTCCAGTGTGGCTATCACCAGGGGATGCTGTCCGCAACCTTTCCTGCAGTTGCATTGTGGCCGTCACAAGGGGACGCGGTCTGCCGTCATTTCCTGCAGTTCCAGTGTGGCCGTCACAGGTGGCGCTGTCTGCCGCCTTCTCCTGCGTTCCAGCGAGGCTGTCACCAGTGGGTGCTGTCCGCCGCCTTCTCCTGCAGTTCCACTGAGGCTGTCACCAGAGGGTGCTGTCCGCCGCATTTTCCAGCAGTTCATATGTGGCCGTCACCAGGTGGCGCTGTCGGACACCTTCTCCTGCAGTTCCAGTGTGTCCGTCACCAGGGGGCGCTGTCCGCCGCCTTCTCCTGCAGTTCTATTGTGGCCGTCACCAGGTGGCGGTGTCCGCCGCCTTTGCCTGCAGTTCCAGTAAGGCTGTCACCAGAGGGCGCTGTCCGACGCCTTTTCCTGCAGTTCACATGTGGCCGTCACCAGGGGGCGCTCTCCACCGCCTTCTCCTGCAGCTCCAGGGTGCCTGTCACAAGGTGGCGCTGTCCGTCGCCTTCTCCTGCAGTTCCATTGTGGCCGTCACCAGGTGGCGCTGTCCGCCGCCTTTTCCTGCAGTTAATATGTGGCCGTCAGCAGGTGGCGATGTCCGCCGCCTTCTCCTGCAGTTCCAGTGATTCTGTCACCAGAGGGCGCTGTCCGCCGCCTTTTCCTGCAGTTCCATTGTGGCCGTCACCAGGTGGCGCTGTCCGCTGCTTTCTCCTTCAGTTCCAGTGAGGCTATCACCAGAGGGCGCTGTCCGCCGCCTTTTCCTGCAGTTCACATGTAGCCGTCACCAGGTGGCGATGTCCGCCGCCTTCTCCTGCATTTCCATTGTGTCCGTCACCAGGTGGCGCTGTCCGCCACCTTTTCCTGCAGTTCCAGTGAGGCTGTCACCAGAGGGCGCTGTCCGCCGCCTTCTCCTGCAGTTCCAAGAAAGCTGTCACTAGGGGGCGATGTCTGCCGCCTTCTCCTGCAGTTCCAGTGAGGCTGTCACTAGGGGGCGATGTCCGCCGCCTTTTCCAGCGACCCCTGGTGACGGCCACACTGGAAATGCAGGGAGAAGGCGACGGACAGCGACCCCTGGTGATGGGCACACTTGAACTGCAGGAGAACGCGGCGGACAGCGCCCCCTGGTGATACTACAATGGAACTGCAGGAAAAAGCGGCAGACAGCGTCCCCTGGTGATAGCTACAATGGAACTGCAGGAGAAGGCGGCGGACAGCGCCCCCAGGTGACGGCCACGCTGGAACTGCAGGAGAAGGCGGCGGACAGCACCCCCTGGTGACAGCCACACTGGAACTGCAGCAGAAGGCGGAAGACAGCGCCCCCTGGTGACGGCCACACTAGAACTGCAGGATAAAGTGGCAGACAGCGCCCCCTGGTGACGACCACACTGGAACTGTAGGATAAAGTGGCAGACAGCGCCACCAGGTGACGGTTCACGGGAAATGCAGGAGAAGGCGGGGGACAGCGCCCCCTGGTGACGGACACACTGGAACTGCAGCAGAAGGCGGCGAAGAGCGACCCCTGGTGTCCATTACCCACCCAACACCCACACAGTGTCCATTACCCACCCAACACCCCACACAGCGTCCCATCACCCAACCAGCACCACGTACAGCGTCCCATCACCGACCCAACACCCACACAGCATCTCATCACCAACCCAACACCCCACACAGCGTCCATTACCCACCCAACACCCCACACAGTGTCCATTACCCACCCAACACCCCACACAGTGTCCATTACCCACCCAACACCCCACACAGCGTCCCATCACCCAACCAGCACCCCACACAGCTCCCATCACCAACCCAACACCCCACACAACATCCCATCACCCACCCAACACCCCACACAGCATCCCATCACCAACCCAACACCCCACACAGCATCCCATCACCCACCCAACACCCACACAGTGTCCTATCACTCACCCAGCACCCCAACAGCATTAATCACCCACCCAAAACCCCACACAGCATTCATCACCCAACCAAAACCCTACACACCATCCCATCACCCACCCAACACCCCACACAGCGTCCCATCGCCAACCCAACACCCCACTCAGCGTCCCATCACCCACCCAACACCCCATACAGCGTCCCATCCCCCACCCACACACCCCACAAAGCATCCCATCACCCACCCAACACACCACACAGTGTCCATTACCCACCCAACACCCCACACAGCGTCCCATCACCCAACCAGCACCACGTACAGCGTCCCATCACCGACCCAACACCCCACACAGCATCTCATCACCAACCCAACACCCCACACAGCATCCCATCACCCACCCAACACCCCACACAGTGTCCATTACCCACCCAACACCCCACACAACGCCCCGTCCCCCACCCAACACCCCGCACAGCGTCCCATCACCCACCAAACACCCCATACAGTGTCCCATCACCCACCCAACACCCCATACAGTGTGTCATCACCCACCCAACACCCTACACAGCGTCCCATCACCCGTCCAACACCCCATACAGCATCCCATCATCCAACTAGCACCCCACACAGCGTCCCATCACCAATCCAACACCCCTCACAGCGTCCCATCATCCACCCAGCTCCCCACACAGCATCCCATCACCCATCCAACATCCCATCACCCACCCAACACCCTGCACAACGTCAAATCACCCACCCAACACCCTGCACAGGATCCTATCACTCACCCAACACCCCACACAGCATCCCATCACCCACCCAACACCATGCACAACGTCCCATCACCCACCAACACCCTGCACAGCATCCTATCACTCACCCAGCACCCCACACAGCGTCCCATCACCCAACCAGCACCACGCACAGCATGCCATCACCCACCCAACACCTCTCACAGCATCCCATCACCAACCCAACACCCCACACAACGCCCCGTCACCCACCCAACACCCCACACAGCATCCCATCACCCACCCAACACCATGCACAACGTCCCATTACCCACCCAACACCCTATACAGAGTCCTATCACTCACCCAACACCCCACACAGCATCCCATCACCAACCCAACACCCCACACAGCATCCCATCACCAACCCAACACCCCACACAGCATCCCATCACCCACCCAACACCCCACACAACGCCCCGTCATCCACCCAACAGCCCGCACAGCGTCCCATCACCCACCCAACACCCCATACAGCATCCCATCACCCACCCAACCCCTCACACAATGTCCCATCACCCTCCCAACACCCCACACAGCATCCCATCACCCACGCAACACCCCATACAGTGTCCATCACCCAACCAGCACCACACACAGCATCCCATCACCCAACTAGCACCCACACAAGCGTCCCATCACCAATCCAACACTCCACACAGCGTCCCATCATCCACCCAACACCCTGCACAACATCCCATCACCCACCCAACACCCTGCACAGCGTCCTATCACTCACCCAGCACCCAACACAGCATCCCATCACCCACCCAGCACCCAACACAGCATCCCATCACCCACCCAACACCCTGCACAACGTCCCATCACCCACCCAACACCCTGCACAGCATACTATCACTCACCCAGCACCCCACACAGCATCCCATCACCCACCCAACACCCTGCACAATGTCCCATCACCACCCAACACCCTGCACAGCATACTATCACTCACCCAGCACCCCACACAGCGTTCCATCACCAATCCAACACCCCACACAGCGTCCCATCACCCACCCAACACCCCGCACAGCGTCCCATCACCCACCCAACACCCTGTACAGCATCCCATCACCCACCCAACACCCCACACAGCGTCCCATCACCCAAACAGCACCACGCACAGCGTGCCATCACCCACCCAAAACCCTATACAGTGTCATATCGCTCACACAGGACCCCACACAGCGTCCATAACCCACCCAAAACCCTTCACAGCGTCCCATCACCCACCCAAAACCCTACACAGCGTCCCATCACCCATCCAGCACCACGCACAGCATGCCATCACCCACCCAACACCTCTCACAGTGTCCATTACCCACCCAACACTCTATACAGAGTCCTATCACTCACCCAACACCCCACACAGCATCCCATCACCAACCCAACACCCCACACAGCATCCCATCACCAACCCAACACCCCACACAACGCCCCGTCACCCACCCAACACCCCGCACAGCGTCCCATCACCCACCCAACACCCCATAGAGCATCCCATCACCCACCCAACACCTCACACAATGTCCCATCACCCACCCAACACCCCACACAGCATCCCATCACCCACGCAACACCCCATACAGTGTGTCATCACCCACCCAACACCCTACATAGCATCCAATCACCCACCCAACACCTCATACAGTGTCCATCACCCAACCAGCACCCCACACAGCATCCAATCACCCAACTAGCACCCCACACAGCGTCCCATCACCAATCCAACACTCCACACAGCGTCCCATCACCCACCCAACACCCTGCACAATGTCCCATCACCCACCCAACACCCTGCACAGCATACTATCACTCACCCAGCACCCCACACAGCATCCCATCACCAATCCAACACCCTGCACAATGTCCCATCACCCACCCAACACCCTGCACAGCATACTATCACTCACCCAGCACCCTGTACAGCATCCCATCACCCACCCAACACCCTGCACAACGTCCCTTCACCCACCCAACACCCTGCACAGCATACTATCACTCACCCAGCACCCCACACAGCTTCCCATCACCCACCCAACACCCTGCACAACGTCCCATCACCCACCCAACACCCTGCACAGCATACTATCACTCACCCAGCACCCCACACAGCATCCATCACCCACCCAACACCCTGCACAGCACAACGTCCCATCACTTACCAACACCCTGCACAGCATACTATCACTCACCCAGCACCCCACACAGCATCCCATCACCCACCCAACACTCTGCACAATGTCCCATCACCCACCCAACACCCTGCACAGCATACTATCACTCACCCAGCACCCCACACAGCATCCCATCACCCACCCAACACCCCACACAGCGTCCCATCACCAACCCAACACCCCACACAGCGTCCCATCACCCACCCAACACCCCGCACAGTGTTCCATCACCCACCCAACACCCTGCACAGCATCCCATCACCCACCCATCACCCCACACAGCGTCCCATCACCCAAACAGCACCACGCACAGCGTGCCATCACCCACCCAAAACCCTATACAGTGTCCTATCGCTCACACAGCACACCACACAGCGTCCCATCACCAACCCAAAACCATACACAGCGTCCCATCACCAATCCAGCACCCCACACAGCGTCCCATCACCAACCCAACACCTCACACAGCATCCCATCACCCACCCAACACCCCACACAGCATCTCATCACCCACGCAACACCCATACAGTGTGTCATCACCCACCCAACACCTACACAGCGTCCCATCACCCGTCCAACACCCCTCACAGCGTCCCATCATCAACCCAGCTCCCCACACAGCATCCCATCACCCATCCAACATCCCATCACCCACCCAACACCCTGCACAACGTCAAATCACCCACCCAACACCCTGCACAGGATCCTATCACTCACCCAGCACCCCACACAGCGTCCCATCACCCAACCAGCACCACGCACAGTGTGCCATCACCCATCCAACACCCCACACAGTTTCCCATCACCCAACCAGCACCACGCACAGCATGCCATCACCCACCCAACACCTCTCACAGTGTCCATTACCCACCCAACACCTCACACAATGTCCCATCACCCACCCAACACCCCACACAGCATCCCATCACCCACGCAACACCCCATACAGTGTGTCATCACCCACCCAACACCCTACATAGCGTCCCATCACCCATCCAACACCCCATACAGTGTCCATCACCCAACCAGCACCCCACACAGCATCCCATCACCCAACTAGCACCCCACACAGCGTCCCATCACCAATCCAACACTCCACACAGCGTCCCATCATCCAGCCAACACCCTGCACAACATCCCATCACCCACCCAACACCCTGCACAGCGTCCTATCACTCACCCAGCACCCCACACAGCATCCCATCACCCACCCAACACCATGCACAATGTCCCATCACCCACTCAACACCCTGCCTGCACAGCATACTATCACTCACCCAGCACCCCACACAGAGTCCATCACCAATCCAACACCCACACAGCGTCCCATCACCCAACCAACACCCCGCACAGCGTCCCATCACCCACCCAAAACCCTACACAGCGTCCCATCACCCACCTAACACCCCACACAGCATCCCATCACCAACCCAACACCCCACACAGCATCCCATCACCCACCCAACACCCCATACAGTGTCCATTACCCACCCAACACCCCACACAGTGTCCATTACCCACCCAACACCCCACACAGTGTCCATTACCCACCCAACACCCCACACAGCGGCCCATCACCCAACCAGCACCACGTACAGCGTCCCATCACCGACCAACACCCCATATAGTGTCCCATCACCCACCCAACACCCCACACAGCATCCCATCACCAACCCAACACCCCACACAGCATCCTATCACCCACCCAACACCCCACACAGCATCCCATCACCAACCCAACACCCAAAACAGCATCCCATCACCAACCCAACACCCCACACAGCATCCCATCACCCACCCAACACCCCACACAATGTCCCATCACCCACCCAACACCCCACACAGTGTCCATTACCCACCCAACACCCCACACAGTGTCCATTACCCACCCAACACCCCACACAGCGGCCCATCACCCAACCAGCACCACGTACAGCGTCCCATCACCGACCAACACCCCATATAGTGTCCCATCACCCACCCAACACCCCACACAGCAACCATCACCAACCCAACACCCCACACAGCATCCCATCACCCACCCAACACCCCACACAGCATCCCATCACCAACCCAACACCCAAAACAGCATCCCATCACCAACCCAACACCCACACACAGCATCCATCACCCACCCAACACCCCACACAATGTCCCATCACCCACCCAACACCCCACACAGTGTCCATTACCCACCCAACACCCCACACAGTGTCCCATCTCCCAACCAGCACCACGTACAGTGTCCCATCACCCACCCAACACCTTACACAGCATCCCATCACCCACACAACACCTTATACAGCGTCC